>JBBDGP010001260.1:600000-1020000 GCA_037952835.1 Lithobates septentrionalis | reverse complement strand
CTTTTACAAATAATAAAGAACTTGTGAGGGAATCCACCACCAGTGAATAAGGGGTTACTGCTTACCAGAAGCCCACGATCCCCCACTACAGAGTATCGTGGGAAGCCTGTATATAGAAAAACCTTGCAGGGCACATCAAATGGATCAGCTGTTAATCAGTAAAGTGGGGATGGTACTGCGATCTCCAAAGCTCCTCAACAAGGCTCCTAACATTCATTGTTCTCCTCATATCATGTGGGGATCAAGGATGGATCTCCTCTGCTGCCAATTCCAGTAATGTCTCTAAACCCATTGTCAGGATGTAACACAGTGCCAGTTGGATGTCTCCACCCCCAAATGGCACATTTTTTTTTCTGCAAATAAACAGTATGCACATTTTATTATTTTTAGGTAGACTAAAGCTTAGTACAGACTGACCGTTTTTTTTTCCATTCAATCCAACGGGCTAACTGAAGAGCTCGGGAGGAGATCCTGTACTAACAATCCAATGTTAGTACAGTCATCTCCCTGCTGAGCTATTGTGTTCTGACGGGGACAGCACCCCCGCCAGAAAACACCGGTCAGCCCTCTCAGCCATTGGTTGAAAGGGCTGATCAGATGCCAATCAGCAGACCTTTTTCGGTTATGCCCCTTCGATAGAAGCTGGACCCACGGGCCAGATGTCGGCCGGTTTTTATTCAACCGACTAATGCCGCCCAATATTTGGCCTGTGTGTGAGCTTTAGCCTTAAAGGCAAAGAGTTGTTTAGGCATGGCTAAAAGAACTGAAGTGATGCAATCTGCTTATTGTATAACTTATAGTAACTGTTTCCTCCTGCTTTGTCATAAAAAAAACAAAAGGAGAAATGGTGGCTTTGAAGAAAGTGCGCTTGGACAATGAGAAAGAAGGTTTCCCCATCACAGCTATCAGAGAAATTAAGATCCTTCGTCAGCTCAACCACCAGAGCATTATTAACATGAAGGAAATAGTCACAGACAAAGAAGATGCGGTAGACTTTAAGAAAGATAAAGGTAATGCTGTTTGTTTATATTCGTATATGCTGTTTATTTATATACAAATTCATGGGCATTCCTTTTAATTTTTTAATTTTATTTTTTTATCTTACTGTTATCTTACTTTGACACATTTCACAGAGAAACACCACTGAAAAATGAGCCAATACAACCTGATTAGTTTGAAGTGATTCATTTTTCAGAAGGTGTTGCTTGTTTCAGAAATAGCTAATGATTAGTTACTGGGCAAGCAAATTTTATTAGATTTTAATGCACGTTACTTAAAATAAAACCCATTTAAAGCTGAGCTCTGGATAACAGAATTAGCAGATCTAAAGCTCTATCTCGGACCTGTAATAAAGCAAAAACAACTTTTCTTGAAACTGTAAAATATTAAATTGAAAGGTCCTAAAATGACGACGGCGAATAATTGCCTTGATGGTGCTCTGAAAGGCACAGAACACCATTGCTACACCCTGTTTACCTTCTGTATGGCAGGCACATTGAGCAGCCGGGCACAATGCTATTTCTGTAAAGATAGGTTAGAGGGCAGTAGATTGAGAGAGAAGTAGGTGAGAGTCAAAGACAGGCATAACGCAACTGTTCTGCCTTTTTCTTTACTGGCAGGATCTAGTTTACATGAATCTGGCAGTGTAAAAAAAAATCCATAGAACAGCAGCGTTTTTGTGTGGGAATGATTCGAATGGTACGACGCCACTGTTTGTGTCAGCATTGCAGGCACAGTGGGCTGAAGAGCAAAAGAGAGAGATATGTGGGCAGGCGAGTAGTCAGAACACTACTGCTGTTCTGCTGCCTCACACCGTGCAGACAGAAACAAGACACTGGGGTAGATTTACTAACACTGGTGCACTCTGAATCGGATGCAGCTGTGCATTGTAGCCAATCAGCTTTTAACTTCAGTTTGTTTCATTGAAGGTTTGGAAATGGAACTTGGAAGCTGATTGGTTCCTATGCAGAGTTGCACCAGATTTTGCACTCTCCAGCTTTAGTAAATAACTCCCACTGACAGCTAAGCAGCGGTTTTGCTATTCACCCTGTATGCTTTTTTTTTTTTCTGTTAGTGCCACAATTCAAATATCTGAGATTTGAAAATTCAGCTTTCAGTTTCTCGTTTAAGGCTGGGTTCACACATATGCGGTAGCGGCTTTGTGCCTGGGGTCCGCGTGTCTCTTCGCTGGTTAAGGTGCAATTCAAGTCTGAATTTTTGCCTGAATTTGCACCTAAACTGGACCCAAACACGCACTGGACCCATTTTCAATCTGGACCGTGACCTCCCCGATCATGTGTGAACCAGTTCTGTTGAGAGTCGGTCACACTTGCCTGTCATGCGAATTGGATGCAGGGAAACCCGCATCCTATTTGCATGTGTGTGAACCCAGCTTTAAGAGGCTCACAAATCGTGAATTATTTACTAGACAAGTAATGTTTTGTATACTCAGAAATGCATAAACTAAAGACCTAAGTGATCCTAATACTGTGCAAATAAAAGCAACACACCTACTGGGATCTACTTAAAGGAAGATTGCACTGAGAAAATATAGCGGCTTCTATTGTAACTCTATTTTTGAAAACGCAACCTGCTTGGCTGTCCTGCTCCCTAGAGGCTTTAATGCAGATCGGCAGTTTCTAAATCATTGACACAGAACAAGCAATGCAGCTTGTGAAGTTAAAGTACTGAGATCAGATAAAGCAAAATAATAAAATTTGATATTTCCTCCTTTCCAACTGGTTTCCACCAAGGAAGGGGTTAATGTTGAGACTGAGCACTGACTTCATATGCTGGCTGGAGTGTTGCACTCTGTATTGTTTCACCCCATATAATGTTGAGGAAGCATCTCCTTGCTGCCGCTTCTGCATTGCTAAGAGCCACAAGCTGTCTGGGTGGCCTCTTCATCAGATAAGCTTACCACTGAGGAGTCAGTCTTCTGCCATTACTTCCAAATTGTTGCAGTATGCACCACTGTGAAGTTCATCCCAATGCTTCCATCAGTGCTATTCTCAATCTAGGGTCTTTTTAAAGCCCCTAAGACCACCTGTGGGTGGGTGCGGGAACAGGTGCGACTACCTCAACCACACGCAATAGTGTGAACCTAGCCTTACACATTCTCTATGGCTTCATGTACACTGCTGCTGGTAAACTGACGTTTAGGAGCAGTTTTTTTTTTTTTTTCAGCTGCCCCTGAACTCTCCTCTGTTATCTTATCAGTACATGTACACAGGGTCGTTTCTAGGCAGTTGAGTTTAGAAGCATTTTTTTGGAAAGCAAAAAAATGCGTTTAGGACGAATGTTCAGAGGCATTTGAAACGCCAAATGCCTTTTAAACGTGGTAACTCTCGTTTAGCCGCATTTTCGATTACAGGTGTTTTTCATGGAAATCCATTTTTAACTATTTGAAAAAAATAATAATTTTAAAAAAACACTCCTAAATGCAAAGGTGGCTAAACGCGGCAAAGCGGATGTTTTTATCTGTCAAGTTAAATCGTTCATGGGAGGTTTTAAAACGTCCCGTGTACATTAAGTTCTACCAGGTGAATATTGGGACTTCTTCTGATGCCAACTTCAGGCATAAGGTCCTTCAGCCAGCCTTGAGCTGAATTTTCTTGGGCCTGTTGGCATTTGTTTGCTATGTGCTTACCCCTTAGCAGGACTGGTTTGGACATTCCAGAGGTGAAAGACTTGCTTTGTCCCTCAATGGACAAGAAGAAAAAAGATATTTTGTACTCTCAGTAAAATCCTGTTGTTGGATTTCATTTGGAGTTCATGTGCTACAAAACTTGAAGCATGCTGGTAAAAGGAGGGGTTATCCTGGGCTGGCCTACACCTTTTTTTTTTCCAATGTGCAATCCTACTGTAAGCAGAAGATTAAAATTAAATATTTTCTGTGTCCCTCAATGGAATCCCAAGAAACAGATTTTACGGTCAGTACATAACTTCTATTTTTCTGAGAAGATGAGCAATAGCAGCCTTGGTAATTCTCTCACTACAAGTTTCCTTCAAGTGCTCTCCCTCTGGCAAAACCTTAGCTAGAATAATTTGTTGAGTCATGGCAGAAAGTAAATGCCAGGTTTCACTTGAGTTTTATAAATGGCCTTCTTAGTGTAATAAGAAAATGATTTTCATACAGTTTTATGCTTGCAGGAGCTTTTTATTTGGTGTTTGAATATATGGATCACGACTTGATGGGTCTGCTGGAATCAGGATTAGTGCACTTCAATGAACTTCACATAAAGTCTTTTATGAAGCAACTTATGGAAGGTTTGGACTACTGTCATAAGAAGAACTTTTTGCACAGGGATATTAAATGCTCAAATATTCTACTAAATAACAGGTGTGTATTGTTTGTGATTTCTATATTTTATATATAATACTTCAAGGGAAGATTTTGTATTCTGTATAATCAGCGAGGGACAGTAGATATTAGATTTATATATATATATATATATATATATATATATATATATATATATATATACATACACATTTTTGTAAATATTTTATCATATCTTTTCATGTGACAACACTGAAGAAATGACACTTTGCTACAATGTAAAGTAGTGAGTGTACAGCTTGTATAAAAGTGTAAATTTGCTGTCCCCTCAAAATAACTCGATACACAGCCATTAATGTCTAAACCGCTGGCAACAAAAGTGAGTACACCCCTAAGTGAAAATGTCCAAATTGTGCCCAATAAGCCATTTTCCCTCCCCAGTGTCATGTGACTCGTTAATGTTACAAGGTCTCGGGTGTGAATGGGGAGCAGGTGTGTTAATTTTGGTGTTATCGCTCATACTGGTCACTGGAGGTCCAACATGGCACCTCATGGCAAAGAACTCTCTGAGGATCTAAAAAAAAAAAAAAAGAATTGTTGCTCTACATAAAGATGGCCTAGGCTATATGAAGATTGCCAAGACCATACAGCAGTTTAACAGGACAGGTTCCACTCAGAACAGGCCTCGCCATGGTCGACCAAAGAAGTTGAGTGCACGTGCTCAGCGTCATATCCAGAGGTTGTCTTTGGGAAATAGACGTATGAGTGCTGCCAGCATTGCTGCAGAGGTTGAAGGGGTGGGGGGGCGGGTCAGCCTCACTTTTGTGAGATAGTGTGTGTATGTGTGTGTGTATATGTATATAAGTATATGTGTGTGTGTGTGTATATATATGTATGTGTGTGTATATATATATATATATATATATATATATATATATATATATATATATATATATATATATATGGATAGATATAGAAAAAAAAATTTTATTAATAGACATAGGTGTCAATTTCTGTGGACATTGGTACATGGAAAAGAGAGAAAAGGTTTTGCCAACAAGAATTGTAAATGAGAAACTTCAATCTGTGCCATAAAAGTAACACATGAGATAAGGTTCTAATGAGATCAGTAGTAAACATAAAGCTTCTAATCCTAGACCTCATCATATCAGTTTCCATGTGCAACAGAGTGTTGCAGTTGTCTAAGATAAACCTAGTGGAGTCACCATGACGACCTCCTGTAACCTGAGAAATAATGTGATTATGACTTCATCCCAAGTTAAATTACAGTGTTCAAACACTTTACTGTGAAAAAGCGAACATTACAAAAAGGTAGGAATAGAAACAGATGAAATAGCAGGTAGACTATAAGGGAGAGAGGGGGTAAGGAAGCTGAAGAATTTGCAGGGAACCCATGGAGGTAAACATTGATAAAGAGGACATATGTAGTGACAAGTACCACTTATGAGTATATATATGTGTGTGTGTATATATATATATATATATATATATATATATATATATGTATATATATATATATATATATATATATGTATATGTGTGTGTGTGTGTGTGTGTATGTGTATATATATATATATATATATATATATATACGGTCCACCTCGCATATAAATAAAATGATGGACACTGGGGGAGATATATATTTATTACACACACATGCTTTGTCTTTCCTCCTTATGGATCAGATTAGCAGCTACAGCCTCCCCTGCAAACCAGGCTCCTTGAGGTTTGCACTCTGTCCTCATGGAGGTTTGCAGGAGAGTCACAGAGGTCATGACACAGAACCA
Source organism: Lithobates septentrionalis (assembly GCA_037952835.1). NCBI lineage: Eukaryota > Metazoa > Chordata > Amphibia > Anura > Ranidae > Lithobates > Lithobates septentrionalis. The sequence goes on along the minus strand of JBBDGP010001260.1, from coordinate 1,013,910 downwards.
AGGATGGGCACAGACAGTCTGCAGTACTTTGGCCAGCTCTGGGCACACTTCTTGCAGTGAGGTGACACAAGTTTATTAATAAAGGGACAAAGATTTTCCCTGGTCTGTTAAAAAGTGTATATCGGAGCACAGAGTACTAATATTCCAATAGAGAGAACTGGGACTGGCTTTCTATCCCATATAGAACAGGAGAGTACTGTTCTCCTAGAGGGGAGACATTGGAGTGTTGCATTCAAGATTCTACATATTGAACCCACTCATCTGTTTAGGGTGCTGATGGTAAACCAGACTCCCCTGTTTTTATGTCCTATTGTGCTTTCTCTTGGAGGTATAGGGAAAGTGGATCTTTTGAGTATTTCACAATTTGTTAGTTAGCCTTTTTCACTGTTCCTTGTGCAGCAGATCATCTGACTTGAAACACATCAAATTTACTTGGGTCCCATCACTACAATCTGCATGGAAGACTAAAATGATATCTTACTGATAAATACAATGTCCTTATGGCTGTGGTAACCACTGCATTCTGTGGAAAGGTGCATTGTAAAAACGGAGGCTCGATTAGGCCTCCTTGACCTAATGAAAGATTTTTGATAATATATAATAGGGTTGATTTACTAAAGCTGGTAAGTGCAAAATCTGGCAGAGATGTGCATGGTAGCCAATCGGCTTCTAACTTCAGTGCACTGTGCAAGTGCACTTTTATAAAATATCAGGGACCTTAGCTGTTTATAGCAATTTGTTCAGTGAGATATGGTTAAGTACAACTGTAGAATATGTTGTGTTAATAAGTTTTTGTTATAGTTTTAAATTATGGCCTTGCTAAACAATTTGCAGATCCCTTTTTTTTTCAGGGAGTCCTGAATATTTGTAATAGATTACAAATTTATTTGTGTGTGTTAGATTTGTCAGTATAGTCCTCATTTAACCTGTGAATTACTTCAGTGATTTATTCCTTTTGATACCATGCAAGGATGCAAATTAAAATTCATTGTGGCCTGACACCTATACATTGATTAAAAAAAAAGAAGCTGCATCTTTATAGTCTGTAAAAATTCTTTCTTTGTTTGCGGTGTGTTTTGATTGGTATACTGTTGTATTGTATTGCTTCATTCTTTATATTTTGTTTCCACAAGGGGGCAGATCAAACTTGCAGATTTTGGACTAGCAAGATTGTACAGTTCAGAAGAAAGGTAAGATCTTGTTCATGAACTTGAACTCACTGAGGGCTGTTGTCATTTATCGTAAAAACAACAAAATATAATACAATGATACTCGATAACTAAAGTGCCAGCTGACGCACCCTCTGTGGGTACTTTACTAACTTGAGACATAAAACGTGAACATAACATGAAAGAAATATAAGCAGTAAAGTTTTTATATTGTACATACAAAGTTAGTAACATACTTGTGTGTCTATTTAGTGTACTTTTAGTAATCTCTAAGATATAAAGTGCACTACACAATATACGGTGGGTGTATATACATTCTATAACTATTCTGTCACCTTGGTTTACAGTGTCATATAGTGCATTACATTTGAGAAAAGCACAGAGCACAACCGAGTATCCAGTGGTATTTTGTCAAATGTCTATATTGAATGACATTTATATGCTGGATGTGATAGCTGAAAGTGGATTTCCATAGATATGGAACTGATGTTTGTTTGCCCCCTTCCTGACCAAGCCATTTTTTGCGATACGGCACTGCGTCGCTTTAACTGTCAATTGCGTGGTCGTGCGACATTGTACCCAAACAAATTTATGTCCTTTTTTTTTCCCTCCACAAATAGAGCTTTCTTTTGGTGGTATTTCATCACCTCTGCAGTTTTTACTTTGTGATATACCGTATATACTCAATTATAAGTCGATCCGAGTATAAGTCGAGGCCCTAATTTACCACAAAAAAATGGGAAAAACTTAGTGACCCGAGTATAAGACGAGGGTGAGAAATGCACAGCTACTGTAAGTGGAAAAGAGGGTCAACAATGCCCATTTGCAGCCTCACTGTGCCCATTTTCATGCCTTACTGTGCCCATTTGCAGCCATAGGTCCCCCAAACTTCAAACTCGGTAGTTAAGGGTTCCTAGATGCCCCCTAGCTGCAGCCAAAATTTGAGGTCTCTGAACCCAAAGGGTCCCGAAATGACATTGCTGCAGATGGACACAGTTGACTGACTTTGGGGCCCCATATCTCAGGGCCATTTAGGGCTAGGAACCCAAAATTTGGTGTGCAAACCCAGTGGAACTAGCCCCATAAAATATCCAAAGCTGGGGTTTCTAGCAATAAGTGGCCCCAAGATACAGGGCCCCAAATATCGGTTCAGAAAATGTCAAGCACTTTTCTGCAGCAGAGATGACATTTTCCGAACCAGATTTGGGGCCCCGTATCTTGGTGCTAGGAACCCCAGCTTCGGATATGTCGTGGTAACAGTTCCACTGGGTTTGCGCACCAAATTTGGGGTTCCTAGCACCAAGTGGCCCTGAGATATGGGGCCCCAAAGTCGGTTCAGAAAATGTCAAGCACTTTTCTGCAGCAGAGAATGACATTTCCGAACCGATTTTGGGGCCCCGTATATCGGGGCCACTTGGTGCTAGGAACCCCAGCTTTGGATATGTTGTGGTACCAGTTCCACTGGGTTTGCACACCAAATTTGGGGTTGCGCAAAGTTTATAACGTCTACAAAATAGGGAATAGATTTATGCCATTTTAGTTTACTAGTAATGGCGGCAATCTTTTTATCGGGACTGCGACATTGCGGCAGACAGTACGAACACTTTTGACATATTTTTGGGACCATTGACATTTATACAGTGATCAGTGTTATAAAAGTGCACTGATTACTGTATAAATGTCACTGGCAGGGAAGGGGTTAACACTAGGGGGGCGATCGATCAAGGGGTTAATTGTGTTTCCTCAGTGTGTGTTCTAGATGTGGGGGATGGGACTGACTTGGGGAGGAGACCCTATATACTAGGAACAACAGATCAGTCTCCTCACCCCTGACAGAACATAGATTTGTGTGTTAACACACACAAATCCCCGTTCTCACTTTGTCAGCTACGGTGATTTGCGCAGGAGTGCCATTCTGCTGCCGTCAAACAACAGCAGTCGGCAAGTGGTTAAATAGCTCTAGATTTTTGTACCTTTCTGTATGCATTTTATATGTAACTTATTTTAAAGTAGTTTTTTTTTATATTCTTTTCTTGTTTTAGTCGGCCTTACACCAATAAAGTTATTACATTATGGTATCGTCCTCCTGAGTTGCTGCTTGGGGAGGAACGATACACTCCAGCCATTGACGTCTGGAGCTGTGGGTGAGTAATATAAATGTGGACCACTGTAGTGCATTTAGTATGTGTGCATACTAAATTGTTATTCTCAGCTCCCTTTTTATTCTGAAACTTTCATATACTATTTAAGTATTTCCAGTAAATGATTACATATGTTACTTGTGTTTATATTGTGATATTTGCTGACAGTGGACATGATTTTCCCTAGCAGTAAAATAACCTTCTGGTATGTTCTGTGATACTTTGCTATGATCTCATTGTTTGCTAGCATTTCATTTTAAAACTGTTATTTACTGTTTCAGTGAAATGTGACCCTTGTGTAAGACAGTGGTTTATAATCTATAAAATCAAAGAAAGGGAAAGCGGCACTGTTCTACGAAACCAAACTATCATAACATGTAAAATGGGGGTGGTGGAAAGTATTCCAGGTAATACAGGGGAACAAATTCCCAAACACAGGTGTGAGGCTATGTGCACTGTATGATAGGTACCGTGTAATGACTTGTATAAACATGTGCTATAACGTATCAAGCAAAAAACAGTAAAAAAATATATTAATATTAAAAAGTATGTAAATGCATAAAAAATTTTGTTGAAAGTGAAAAAGTCAAAAAACTATACAGTAAAAATAAAATAGTTTGTGTCCATATTTCAAAATGAACTCCCAAAAGTGACTGGTGCAAACTCAAAAAATGGTGACAGTCTGTCATGAATTCCAGTGCCAGAGGTATATTAGTGACTTTTCCGTGCTCACCTCTCGTATTTGCACTCACCAGAGCGCCTTACCCCTGCAGGGGTGAAAGGCGTGTACTAAAGTATACTCCTGTTCCTGATGGCCCACTAGCCGGGATATTTCCTCCTCCACTGCCTGGCATGGACGGTCAAGTATCCACCTGGGAGCTTGGTCCCTTGTGGGGTAAGTAACCTATAGTGGGGTGTAATCAGGCTCCTAGTGATGTCGCCCTCCCTCCACTGCGTGCTTGGAGCATTTGGGTATAAGATATAAGTGGGTGTAATGCTCATCATAGGTATATAGTCCTGGCAGTTCTACTGCGTCCCACAGGCTCCTCACACAATCCAGGTAGCTGGGGGAGGTTCTGGTGTAATGTTGTGCTGAATGGTGAAGTGCTTTATAATCGTGCAAATAAAAAATGGCATATAATAAATACGGTCCTTTGACTCCTTGTTTTAATGTCTTAGGTGTATTCTTGGCGAGTTGTTTACAAAGAAACCGATCTTCCAAGCTAATCAAGAACTTGCACAACTTGAATTAATAAGGTGAGTTCTGTTTTGGCCTTTTTTATTTGTATGCCATTGTGCCAAAGCAACCATATGGGAAGTAGCCTTTTGTAGGTTGAGCCAATTGGGCCTCTTATCCCAATAGTGTCATTAGTACCTATTAGACTGATAAGTTGTTTTGTCTGTAATCATGGCACACAAAGTAGCTGCCTTTGTTTTGATGTACTGTACTTTCTTTAATTGCAGTCATTAGCACGTTATATTTATAGCATTTTTTTTATTTTCATTTTAAGCCGCATGTGTGGAAGTCCATGCCCTGCTGTTTGGCCTGATGTGATAAAGTTACCATATTTCAACACCATGAAACCAAAGAAGCAATATCGACGAAAAATCAGAGAGGAGTTTGCTTTGTAAGAATACTTTCTTTACCATAGGTTTCAAAACAAGCAAATGAGTTAGGAGCTTGTGTCGCAAATCTTAAGATCTGTTGTAAGATGTGTTAGGTTAAAGTGATATTAAAGGCTTTCTTTAAAAAAAGCAAACAAACCTGTTATACTCACCTGCTTTATGTTAAAAAAAAATCTCGAGCCTTTAGAACCACTTTAATGTTTTAAGGCTTAATATACATGAGCGTAAATAAATTAGGTGCTTGACAGATATTCATTGTCTGCCATCAGACCTGAAAGTGTGTACAGAGTTGAAAAACTGTTAGAAATTGCCTCTTGCTCAACCAAACAGGCTGGTGCCTGCTAAGCAATGTTGTCATATTAAAGTGTAAGCTAAACTTTAGTAACTTTCATCTAATCTAGTAAAATTCATCTATGCAACTCTAGATACCATAAATAGTACCAGCAGTCCTCATTTTAAAAGGCTGCTCCTGCTTTCCTTTACATATGCAGCTGTGGGGGCCTTTCTCCAAAACCTATTGACCCTTCGATCTTCCTCCATCTTGTCATTTGCAGGACGGGCTGAATGCTACAAGTGTGCGCCCCCTAGCAGCTGTTCTGGGCTGTTCAATCTGTACACATGTTCCAGTGCATGCTCTACTTCTCTAGCTCCAATGTCTGAGTTTAGCCACTGCAACTATAGAAGGTGAGAGCACACTGAGCTTGTGTGCAGTTTGGAGGGGTTGAGCAGCTTCTAGTGGCACACACTTGTAGCATTGTGCAAACAGTAAGACCGAGCAGGATTGAGGGGCCAACAATTTCTTGGTAGAGGCCCCCCACAGCTGCATGTGTAAAGCAGGAGCAGCATTTTAAAATGAGGAATGCTGGTATGTACTATTTTATGGGATCTGGAGTTGCATAAGGGGATTTTTGTGAAGAGTTACTAAAGGTCAACTTAACACTTTAAATGTCCCTTTTACAGTTGGGGTAGTATAAAATTATATTCTAGGCAGCGAAATCTAATGCAGACTGTCTTAAGAACATATTTGGAAAACTAGTTTCTGTCTTTAGTATATTTAAGTATCCTACGCCCTACTTTACCCTAAGATCTCTAATACTGAGGATGGGTGTACAGGAAAGCAAAATAGCGCTAATATGCATTAGGAGTTTTACAGGTACTGTTACTGTTTTCTTCCACCAGCATACCCACTCCTGCACTGGACCTGTTTGACCACATGCTAGCATTGGACCCTAGCAAACGGTGTACTGCTGAACAAGCTCTACAATGCGAATTTCTCCGGGATGTAGACCCATCTAAAATGGCCCCCCCTGAGTAAGCTGTTTTTAAAATCTTTGTGTACAAAGCATTTTATTGATCTTGTATTTTTTACATTTTCATTAGTGTTGCTTCTTTAATAATTGTACAGAGCATTCCTTATAGTTGGTACTGCTGCTCCTTTACAGCCACCTTCACCCAATACTGATATACACTCACTGGCCACTTCATTAGGTACACCTGCTCAGTTTCTTGATAACACAAATTGCTAATCAGCCAATCACATGGCAGCAACTAGATGCATCTAGACATGGTGATGACAGCTTGCTGAAGTTCAAACATCAGAATGGGCAAGAAAGGGGATTTAAATGACTTTGAGCAAAAATACAAAACTAACGACAGATTGCAAAAGATAATAGGGCAAACCCCCAAAAATTCTTCAAATATATTACTAGTAAAAAGGTCAGGTCTGAGCATGTAGGCCCTTTACAAAATAATCTAGAGTGGGTGACTGGGGACAAAGAAAAGGCAAATTTATTAAATACATTCTTCTGTTCTGTGTATACAAAGGAGCATGGGGGAGCTCAAGTCCATAATAGGTATGGTATTGACACAGCCCCAAATGTTCCACAATGGCTCAAAAGTGATATGGTCCAGAAATATTTAGACAGAATAAAGGTGGATAAAGCACCTGGACCAGATGGCATCCACCCACGGATCCTAAAAGAATTGAGCTCTGTCATTTCAAAGCCATTGTATCTTAATTTTTAGGGACTCATTAATGACGGGAATAGTACCACTGGATTGGCGGAGGGCCAGTGTGGTGCCTATATTTAAAAAGGGAACAAAGTCTTTACCAAGTAACTATAGACCTGTTAGTTTAACTTCTATAGTCGGGAAGATACTAGAGAGTTTAATAAAAGACCACATAGATGAGTTCTTACTGGAAAAAAATTATTTAAGCAACAGACCGTATGGGTTCATGAAAGACAGAAGTTGTCAAACAAACCTGACTTCTTTTTATGAGGAGGTAAGTAAAACCTTGGACAGAGGGGTGGCTGTAGACGTGGTTTACTTGGATTTTGCAAAAGCGTTTGACACAGTTCCCCACACACGGCTCATGTAGGTAAGGTCTACAGTCTTGAAAATTTCAGTTTGTAAATGGATAGAAAACTGGCTAAAAGACTGAATTCAGAGAGTAGTGGTTAATGATTCTTACTCTGAATGGTCTAAGGTTATTAGTAGTGTACCCCAAGGTTCAGTGTTGGGACCCTTACTTTTACTTTTTAATACCTCTATAAATGATATAGGGTCTGGGATTAAAAGTACCATTTCAGTCTTTGCAGATGACACTAGGCTGTGCAGCGGAATAACGTTTTTACAGGATGTCTCCAATTTACAAGCCAACCTCAATGCACTGTTTATTTGGGCGACTATGTGGCAGATGAGGTTTAATGTTGATAAATGTAAAGTTATGCACTTGGGGGCTAAGAATATGCATGCATCATACATACTAGGGGGAGTACAACTGGGGGAATCCATAGTGGAGAAGGATCTGGGAGTTTTGGTAGATCATAAGCTCAATAATAACATGCAGTGCCAAGCTGCGATTTCCAAAGCGAACAAAGTCCTTTCTTGTTTTAAGAGAGGTATGGACTCCAGAGAGAGATATCATTTTGCCCCTGTAAAAATCATTAGTAAGACCTCATCTAGAATATGCAGTTCAGTTTTGGACACCAGTTCTCAAAAAGGATATGGGGGAACTGGAGAAAGTGCAGAGAAGGGCAGCCAAACTGATAAGAGGCATGGAGGAACTCGGCTATGAGGAAAGATTAGAGGAACTAAAATCATTCCCTCTTGAGAAGAGGAGATTAACCACTTCAGCCCCGGAAGGATTTACCCCCTTCCTGACCAGAGCACTTTTTACAATTCGCCACTGCGTCGCTTTAACTGCTAATTGCGCGGTCATGCAATGCTGTACCCAAACGAAATTTGCGTCCTTTTCTTCCCACAAACAGAGCTTTCTTTTGATGGTATTTGATCACCTCTGCCGTTTTTATTTTTTGCGCTATAAACGGAAAAAGACAGAAAATTTAGAAAAAAAATGATATTTTCTACTTTTTGTTCTAAAAAAAATCCAATAAACTCAATTTTAGTCATACATTTAGGCCAAAATGTATTCGGCCGCATGTCTTTGGTAAAAAAAATGTCAATAAGCGTATATTTATTGGTTTGCGCAAAAGTTATTGCGTCTACAAACTAGGGTACATTTTCTGGAATTTACACAGCTTTTAGTTTGACTTATGAATGTCATTTCTTGAGGTGCTAAAATGGCAGGGAAGTACAAAACCCCCCCAAATGACCCCATTTTGGAATTTACAAAGGAGGTCTACTGCTAAAATTGCTGCCCTCGATCTGACCTTCGCGGTGATACCTCACATGCATGGTGCAATTGCTGTTTACATTTGACGCCAGACCGACGCTTGCGTTCGCCTTAGCGCAAGAGCAGGGGGGGACAAGGGTGCTTTTTTTTTTTTTTTCTTTTTTATCTTATTTTTAAACTATTCCTTTCATTTTTTTTTTTTTTTTTTTAAATCATTTTTATTATTATCTCAGGGAATGTAAATATCCCCTATGATAGCAATAGGTAGTGACAGGTACTCTTTTTTGAAAAAATTGGGGTCTATTAGACCCTAGATCTCTCCTCTGCCCTCAAAGCATCTGACCACACCAAGATCGGTGTGATAAAATGCTTCCCCAATTTCCCAATGGCGCGGTTTACATCAGGCGAAATCTAAGTCATAAAATGCTCGTAGCTTCCGGTTTCTTAGGCCATAGAGATGTTTGGAGCCACTCTGGTCTCTGATCAGCTCTATGGTCAGCTGGCTGAATCACCGGCTGCATTCTCAGGTTCCCTGTTGAGACAGGAGAGCCAGAGAAAAACACGGAAGACGGTGGGGGGGGCATTCCCTCCCACTGCTTGTAAAAGCAGTCTAGAGGCTAATTAGCCGCTAGGATTGCTTTTACATGAAAGCCGACCGCTGGCTGAAAAGAATGATACCAAAATGATGCCTAAACCTGCAGGCATCATTCTGGTATAACCACTCAAAGTCGTGAATGGCGTACCTGAAGACAAAAAAATGGTTAACACCGCTCAAGCTCCAGCACTTCCTTGTCATCCTGACTCACTTTCCATCCACTGTTCTGAGACATGACCCGCTGTGGTCTGCCAATGTCTATCCGTGATTGGAGCGTGTGATGCGGCCAGGAAGGAGCTCTGTGGTGTCCAGACAGCCGGAAGGTGGAGCTTTGCTCTCATTGGTCACTGGACTTTCCTTCCAGTATCCATCCCCTGGTTCCACAGGCTACTGCACCAGCTCCGTCCTCCCCTCCCTGGGGGTACAGTGGTCGTGTACCCTGGATCCATGCCAAGTCTCCTTCCCCTCTAAGGTCACCTAGTGATCTGGCCACGATCACCGCATCCAGCACCTGGAAGGATTCTAGCTGGCTCCCCAGTATTTGGTTACTAGCCCCTTCCCCCTATAGCTTCCACAGAAGTGAGACCGCCATCCTTTCACCACCTTTGGCTTAATCACTGGCATCGCCACAGTGAGTTAATGTTCCCTTGACGTTTTTATATATATCTACAATTGTGTTTTGTGGATACCCAATTTTTTAGCTATTTATCAATAAACTGTTCGTGGTACTTTATCCTAATTGACTGATTGCCACCCTCTGGATCTGCGCTCCCCTTGTCTGTTATTTCTGTCTCTTATCATTTGGTCATTTGAGTGTGGTAGCAGCGGTTCAGCGTGACTTCTTAATTTTGGCTCCTTGGTTTTACTTTTTTGCACCTGGCTTCCTGTTTGAACTTCCAGCAGTATAATTCACCATGTCACAAAGCTCAAATCATCTCAAACTGGTTTCTTGAAAATGACAATGAGGTCACTGTACTCCAATGGCCTCCACAGTCACCAGATCTCAATCCAATAGAGCACCTTTGGGATGTTGTGAAATGGGAGATATGCATCATGGATGTGCAGACAAATCTGCAGCAACTACGTGATGCTATCCATGTCAATTTCGACCAAAATCTCTGAGGAATGTTTCCAACACCTTGTTGAATCTTTGCCACCAAGAATTAAGGCAGTTCTGAAGGCAAAAAGGGGTCCAACCTGGTACTAGCAAGGTGTACCTAATAATAAAGTGGTATAGCTGTATGTTTTGGTTCAGTACCACTGGTTTTATTTAGCTGCCAGGCACATTTCACTAACACAGGAGATAATGGAGAAGATGTATCTATTACAGCTCGCAACAATTTATTTTTTTTAGAAACTGTTAGGGGCATATGATGGCATTGTCTATTGAATTTACAACAGGCACAGCTGGTGCCCAGAACTGCTGGGATATATCTTGCGGTTCTCACCTTGGAGTCCTGAGAGAGATGTAGGAAATCGTGTGACATTCTGTTTTCATGCTTAGACGCATGGACACATAGACCTCTTTCACATTGAGGCGGTTTTCAGACGTTTTAGCGCTAGAAATAGTGCCTGAAAACCGCCTCCCATTCATTTCAGTGTGACTTTTTTTGCATCTTTGGGGCGGTTTGTGAGCGCTGTATTTACCACTCCCAAAACGCCCTGCCCGTTGAAATGCGCTTCAGAAGTGCTGCAACACGGGCCCTTTTAACCCCTTCTTTGGGGGTTAAAAGTGCCCCGCTAGCGGCCGAAAAGCGCCGCTTAAATAGCGCTAAAGCGCCGTGACCCCAGTGTGAAAGGGGGTCATAAGTGAATAAATAGAAATCCAGTCGAAACATATTTTTGATTTTGGGTGGAGGACAGAAGGGTTAGAAGCAGTTGGGTTTTATTGTTTTTTCCTACAAAGAGGAGACATTTACAATCTTAAACCTCTATTGTCTGGCCCCCCCACCCAATGCATAACCTTGTACAGCAGCATATTCCGATTGCTGTCTATGGGTGGTTGTATGCGGCAGCAGCTGCGGGCCCTCTTGCAGCTGTGTGCATGAACCCTTAATGTAGAACTTAAGGCAAAACATTGTTCTGGATTGAGCAGGAAGGTTTTGAACCTCTGTTAATTTTTATGAAGCTTGTCTTCATAAGACCAAACATTCAATGATTTTGTGTTGTAATGTATTGAATTCTGAGAAACTTTGAAACCTTGTGAAATGTTTTGCAGTATGCCACTCACTAGAAATTGAAGCAGTGTAACTTAATTTTTGTATATAGGGTTATATGGTGAATACCTGGAAGCAGGGATCTCAAGTTAAAGCGGTTGTATACCCGCTGTTTTTTTTTCTACACCTGCAAGGAAAAAGGCATAATGAGCTAGTATGCACCGCATACTAGCTCATTATGAGATGCTTACCTTAGAACGAGGCGCCGGCATCTCACACGGTCCACGCCGAGGGAGCTGACATTTCCCCTCGGCGTGTCTTCCGGGTATCGCGGCTCCGGCGCTGTGAGTGGCCGGAGCCGCGATGTCAGCACTCCCGCACATGCGCGCGGGAGACTTCTGTCCGGCAAGCTTCGGAGTTTCCCGGGCTGTCTGCCGAGAATCCCCTGTGCGCATGCGCCGCTGCAGTCAGCGGCTCATTGTGAGGGGAATATCTCCTAAACCGTACAGGTTTAGGAGATATTTTTTTTACCTACAGGTAAGCCTTATTATAGGCTTACCTGTAGGTAAAAGTAAAAAAAAAAGGTATACAACCACTTTAAACATGCATTTGTGGTTTTAAAGTATAACTAAAGGCAAAATGTTTTTAAATTTTGGCTAGAGGGGGGTTGGATTAGAACACTTGTCAAGTGTCCCTGTTAGGGAGATTCCCCCTCTCTATCTGTCCTGCTTAAATTTATCACAGAAAGTGAAAGGTAAAAGAAAATTCCACATTTTGGGTTGTTCCCAGAAAAGAGGACACTGGTTCTGGTGACAATGGATTCCCTCAATTTGGAGGGATTTCCTCTCACTTCCTGTTTGGCTATGGGGCAGGAAGTGAAAGGGAATCTCCCCAATGTGACCCAGTTGTCAAAAATAAACCTTACAGGGGTTATAACCCTCCCCTAAGAATTCTTCCAGAAAACAGTGTTGCATTGTTTTTAAACGTGATAGACAGAAACACTAGCTTCAAGATATTGGCTGTATGCAGAAGAAAACCTGACTAATGGCATCACAAATATGTTTAACCTTAATGGAAAATTATATATATATATAATTTTTTTTTTTTTATAGTCAGTGTATGGCCTCAGCGCCAGCTGTGGCCATACACCATGACTATATTGGGTCAGTTTGAGCAGTATCTCTTCCTCGGTTTACCCACACTTCTGAATTGGTGCATTCGGACGCCTGCTCCCCTGTTCTGAGTACCAGCAGGGAGATCCTGAAGCCTCCAGCTTGGAGCGGCGCTACAATCCTTTTGGGACTTTAATGGAAAATGAATTTCATTGTTTCCAGGCTTGTAAGCAGTTACTGTATGATTTTTAAATTCTAGTTAAAAGCTGCAATTAGTTTGATGTAGTTTGTCAATCAACCCTTGACCTCCCCTAGTCCTGCCCTAGTATTTGATTTACCAAGACTGCTTCTGTTACTGAAACCCCTTCCAATGTGAGCTGCAGTGTCCGGGACAGTGAACACGTAGTACACGAATGGAGGCGTATTTGGTTCCGTAAGGATAGGTAAAGGAGGTTTGAGGAGTGTGCATCACAAAGTATCTAGATTTGGTACTTCGAGCTATGTAATGATTTGTTTCCCTCCATTTCCTGTAGCCTTCCTCTTTGGCAAGACTGCCATGAGTTATGGAGTAAGAAACGCAGAAGACAGAAACAAATGGGAATGATTGATGATGTAACCGCACCAAAAGTACCAAGGAAAGATTTATCTGCTGGAATGGATGACAGCAGAAACAGCACTCCCCAAGGGATGCAGACATCTTCTCAGATGAAACCTCAGGGATTTCCTGTTGTTGGATTAGGTAAGTGTGTGTTGGCTTTATATACATGTCAAACTAAAGTTTCTCTTTTATACATCATGGGACACAGAGTTAGGCTAATATTCATTACCTACTGGGTTTTACGCTATCTCTAGGTGAATGGACACTGGTAGACAACGTCATAGACCGGAAGTGATCCCCTATATAACCCCTCCCATACAGGAAGTACATCAGTTTTTTACCAGTGTCTGCAAGGGGGATGGGCATGTTTGTTTGAGCTCTCTGAGCTCCAGGTCTCTAGTCCCACAAACAGTTCTTAAATGAATCAAGGGGTTGACCGATCGGATCCATTTGACACAGGCTCAATATGCTTAGATAAATGGTACCCGAGCCTCTCAAAGAAGACACAAGATCCTGCAAGGTTTTTCCTGTAATGCAACCCCTGGGCACTGGACCCTGCGAAGTGGAATCCTAATACTACAGATACAAGGGAGTGGACCCTAAACATGAAAAGGATACCCAGTCCTTGAAGGTCCTCAAGTAACAGGAACCCGCCGTGATGGGTGAAGATTGGGCTCTTTGTTTCTAAGCTGCCCTGCGCCTGGACGGGTAAGTGAAACCCCCTTATTTACTTATTGTGGGGGTGTCCCAGTGTATGTAACAATCAGTCAAGGTAGCTAGAGGCTGGACACGTGTGCGGTGACCATACGGGGGAGTTTTGGGCTAGCTGTGGTTGTTTGCAAAGTGTACCTTTCTTGTGTCTGGCTGTTTTTTACCTGAATGATGGCGCACGATGGTGCACCACTTCGCCTCTTGGTTCGCCATGGCGCACGTGCATTCACAAAAGGCAATCCTGCTATGATCAGCAGTTTGTTTGGTGGCCATGGCGCACGCAGCTTCGCCATAGGCGTTGTGCACAGTTGGAGCCGCGCATGCGCAGTAGCCTAATCTGGGCGCATGGAGATTTGCGTCGTATGCAATTACAGCCGGGGCCGCGCGCATGCATGCGCAGAACATACTGGAGCACAGCCAGCTTATTTAAGCTGTGTATGTCAAGCATACGGTGCTTCCAGAAGAAAGCTGTGGGACATAGAGCGGGCTCTGAACCAGGCATTTGCAGCAGTTCATTTCTCCTTACCCGGGTAAACAGAATATTGGCATGCATTAAAAAAGAGATTAACTCCAGGGATAATTCTCCCGCTCTATAAGACTCTGGTCCGGCGGCACCTGGAGTTATGCTGTCCAGTTTCAGGCACCAGTCCTCGGGAAGGATGTACTGGAAAAGGAGCAAGTACAAAGAAGGGCAACAAAGCTAGTAAAGGGTCTGTTGGACATTGGTTATGAAGAAAGGTTGCGGGCACTGAACTTATCCTCTCTGGAGAAGAGACGCTTGAGAGTGGATATGATTTCAATTTACAAATACCATACTGGTGACCTCACAATAGGGATAAAACTTTTTCGCGGAAGGGAGTTTAACAAGATATGTGGCCACTCATTGAAATTAGAAGAAAAGAGGTTTAACCTTAAAACTATGTAGAGGGTTCTTTATTGTAACAGCGGCAAGGATATGGAAGTCCCTTCCGCAGGCGGTAGTCTCAGCGGGGGGCATCGATAGTTTAAAGAAACTATTAGATAGGCACATAAACGTCCACAACATACGAGGAACTACAATGTAATACTGACATATAATCACACACATAGGTTGGACTTGATGGACTTGTCTTTTTTTTACCTCGCCTACTATGTAACGTGAGTCACCAGGTGTTGCTTAGCAGGATTGTTACGTAGGGGCTTGGACCCTATTAAAGGGTCTCCCTTTTGAGGTGTGTTAATACTACACCCAGGTACTCCCTTTTTGTGGCTTGTAAATGTCTTCAAAAAAGAGGAGCGGGAATAACACTACACGGAAGGGCACACCTATGTCGTCAGTAGCTCCTGATAAAGCCTAGTTGTATCCCTAGTGTTGTATCCCCTGAAATGAAAGACCAGAGTCTTACGGCAGTCTGAGCCGCTGCGCCTATCTGGTATGGTGCCTACAGTCAATGCTGCTGTGTCACCCTTTATCACCAAGGATGAACTGTCCTCAGCCCTAGCCGGGTTAGAGCACAGGATTGCTGGCATGATTGCCTCCATTCCGCAGGGTGCCAATAAGCGTGACACATCCCCTCCCCTGAGCCTCCTAGTTTGGCGCAGGAATGGGTTGAGGATGGGGAAGAGCTAAAAGCTCAGGATTCTGTGGAGGGTCTGGCGGATGAGTCTTCTTCGGCAAGAAGATATCCAGTTGGTGTCTCCCTCAGTCGCAGAGGCTTTTGATCCAGACATATACCAAGATGGTTCGTTCTGCCTTTAAGTTGCCTCTTGCAGAGGTTACTGGGCCCCCCTGGTCCTCTTTGGGGTCCCTGAGGCCTCTTCAGGCCGCACAGGCTTTCCCCTTACACCCACTGTTGGAACAGGTGGTGTATGCTGATTGGGAACATCCTGACAGGATTTTTGTTCCTCAAGAGATTTTCCCTTTTATATCCCATGGGTGAAAAGTTCATTAAGAAGTGGAGCATGCCAGCTGTAGATGCAGCAGTCTCTTTCTTAAACAAGAATGTAACTTGTCCGGTGGATAATACACAGGGCTTGAAAGACCCTGTTGACAAGAAACTGGAGTCATTATTAACCACTTGACGACCTCTCACTGTATATGTACGTCATTTTTTTGAAGATGGTGCCACAACCGAGGTATCCATCTTTACAGTGAGCGATTCTGTACATGATAACGGTTGTCTCTGCGGCGGGTTCGCCGCGAGATCACCGTTATCGGCGGCGGGAGAGGTGCCACCCCCCCTCCCGCCGCTCTCCCGCGCCCTCCGCCGCTTACC
This sequence comes from Lithobates septentrionalis, assembly GCA_037952835.1. Taxonomy (NCBI): domain Eukaryota; kingdom Metazoa; phylum Chordata; class Amphibia; order Anura; family Ranidae; genus Lithobates; species Lithobates septentrionalis. The sequence continues at coordinate 997,910 of JBBDGP010001260.1, read as the reverse complement.
GGAGCCGTCGGTAGCGGCGGAGGAGATCGGGACCTGTCACCGCTGAGGTACTGAGACGAGTGAGGCCAAGATGGCCCCCACCCGTCTCTATACCATGTGACGGCCGGAGCGACGTCATTATGACAGCTCCGCCCACTTCTCTTAAAGGCACAATTTTCTGTGTCATTTTTTTAAACGACTTTTTTTTTTTTTTTTTTTTTTTTGCATTTTAGTGTAAATATGAGATCTGAGGACTTTTTGACCCCAGATCTCATATTTAAGAGGACCTGTCATGTTTTTTTCTATTACAAGGGATGTTTACATTCCTTGTAATAGGAATAAAAGTGATCCAAATTTTTTTTTTTTAAAACAGTGAAAAAATAAATAAAATAAAGTAAAATAAATAATAAAAAAAATAAAATTTTTTAAAGCGCCCTGTCCCGACGAGCTCGCGCGCAGAAGCGAACGCATACGTGAGTAGCGCCCGCATATGAAAACGGTGGTCAAACCACACATGTGAGGTATCGCCGCGACCGGTAGAGCGAGAGCAATAATTCTAGCCCTAGACCTTCTCTGTAACGCAAAACATGCAACCTGTAGAATTTTTTAAACGTCGCCTATGGAGATTTTTAAGGGTAAAAGTTTGACGCTATTCATGCGTGGGTATCAATTTACTTGGCGTAACATTATATTTCACAATATAAAAAAAAATTGGGCTAACTTTACTGTTGTCTTATTTTTTTATTCGAAAAAGTGAATTTTTTCCAAAAAAAGTGCGCTTATAAGACCGCTGCGCAAATACGGTGCAAAAAAAAGTATTGCAATGACCGCCATTTTATTCTCTAGGGTGTTAGAAAAAAAAAACATATATAATGTTTGGGGGTTCTAAGTAATTTTCTAGCAAAAAAACCTGTTTTAAACATGTAAACACCTAAAATCCAAAACGAGGCTGGTCCTTAAGTGGTTAACCACTTCAGCCCCAGAAGAATTTACCCCCTTCCTGACCAGAGCACTTTTTGCGATTCAGCACTGCCTCGCTTTAACTGACAATTGCGCGGTCCTGCAACGTGGCTCCCAAACAAAATTGACGTCCTTTTTTTCCCCACAAATAGAGCTTTCTTTTGGTGGTATTTGATCGCCTGTGTTTTTTTTTTTTGCGCTATAAACAAAAAAATAGCGACAATTTAAAAAAAAAACGCATAATTTTTTACTTTTTGCTATAATAAATATCTCCAAAAAATATTTTAAATTTTTTTTTTTTCCTCAGTTTAGGCCGATACGTATTCTATTACATATTTTTGGTAAAAAAAATCGCTATAAGCATTTATTGATTGGTTTGCGCAAACGTTATAGCGTCTACAAAATAGGTAATAGTTTTATGGCATTTTTATTGATATATTTTTTTTTTTTTTTTACTAGTAGTGGCGGCGATCAGCGATTTTTATCGTGACTGCGACATTATGGCAGACACATTGGACAATTTTGACACATTTTTGGGACCATTGGCATTAATACAGCGATCAATGCTAAAAAATTGCATTGATTACTGTAAAAATGTCACTGGCAGTAAAGAGGTTAACCACTAGGTGGCGCTGTAGAGGTTAAGTGTGTCCTAGGGAGTGATTCTAACTGGGGGGGGGGCTGTGTGTGACACGTCACTGATCAGCGCTCCCAATTTACAGGGAGTGCTTATTAGTGACAGTTTCACTAGGCAGAACGGGGAGATGCTTGTTTACATTAGCATCTCCCCGTTCTTTCTCACCGTGAGACGATCGCGAGTATCCCCACGGAAATCGGGTTCCCGGTCACGGAGCTCCCGGCGCAAGCCGCCTCCTTTAAAGAGCAACGTACAAGTACGTTAATCTGCCTGTACGTGCCCTTCTGCCACAGTATATCTGTGTGAGGCGGTCGGAAAGCAGTTAAAGGCTTCCTTTTTCTTTGGCCAGTTCAGCTATTCAGCCAGCTGTTGCAGCAATTGGTATCTGCCAGTCCATAAAGGATCAGGTCAGACGGCCTGACAGGCCTAACCAGGAGCATGATCTTGCTGAAAGTAAGACAGATATTCCTCGAACGCTGTGTTTTTGCTGTTGAAGCCTTTAAAGAATTCAATACAGCAGGTTTCTTGTTTGACTCTCTTGTCTGTACATATGTGCAGACTTTTGTGGCTTAAGAACTGGTCAGCCTAGCATCCTTGTAATAAGTTATTGGCAGGGTTCTTTCATGGGGAACGTTTGATGATTTGGACAAACATATCCAAAAGATTTCCGGAGGGAAGAGCTCTCTACTTCCTGTAAAGAGAAGCACCAGGCGTCCCTTGTTTAAAACCTCAGGGACTGCTTCCTCAGGTGTCTCTGTGCCAAGGCAGTTCTGTCGCCAACAGGGTGCTAGAGCCAGAGGCAAGGCCAGGGCCAGAAAAAGCCCTGGGTCCAAAGCTCTTCTAAACCCGACAACAAGCCCTCCTTTTGAGGGCACGCCCCCACTCTATTGGGTGGGGGGAAGGCTGCTGCACTTTGTGGACATTTGGAGAACAGTGGTTCAGGACGAGTGGGTCACCTTGACTATATCCCGCGGTTACAAGCTGGAGTTACAGGGGGTTCCCCCTCAGGTTTCTAAGATCCAGCTTTCCCTCGCATTCTCCAAAAAGAAACTTGCTGTTTCAGGCACTACATCATTTAGTGCATCAAGGAGTGATTGTACAGGTTCCTGTATCCGAAAGGGGCACAGGGTTTTATTCAAATCTGTTTATGGTTTAAAAGCCAAACAGGGACACAAGGCCCATTTTGGATCTAAGATCCCTGAACCAGTGTCTACTAATCCAGTCCTTTCGGATGGAGTCTGTCCGCTCAGTTGTAGCCTTGCTCTAGCCTCCATCGATATAAAGGATGCATATTTACACGTACCTATCTTTCAGCCTCCTCATCAGAGATTCCTGCGATTTGCAGTAGAGGAACGTCCTTTTCAGTTTGTGGCTCTACTCTTTGGCCTTGCCACAGCTCCCTGGGTGTTCACAAAGGTCCTAGCACCAGTACTGGGTCTTTTAAGGGCCCAAGGGATCTTGGTGCTCGGGTATCTGAACGACCTCCTGCTCAGAGACCACTCACTACAGGCTCCAAAACAGAGCATAACCTGCACAGTGTGATATTTGGTAAACTTAGGCTGGGTCATAAATACCCAGCCCAAAAAGTCAGCCTTGAGACCAGCTCAAAGTCTGAAGTATTTAGTTCTGATTCTAGATGCAAGGGTGTTTTTGCCACCAGTAAGGATCTGTTGCCTGAAGGATCAGGTTCGTCAGATGAGGGTCACCAGACAATCCTCCATTCGGCTCTGTATGAGTCTTCTAGGAAGGATGGTGTCCTCCTTTGAGGCAGTGCCCTATGCCCTGTTTTATTTCAGGCCTATACAACAAGACATCTTGTTGGCTTGGAACAGGAGAGGACAAGCCAAGCTGGATTATCCAATATTCTTACCTCCTCGGGCACGCTTAAGCCTAAACTGGTGGTTGCAGGATCGGAACCTGCAAAAGGGAAAATCCTTAACTTGGAGATTACTGACCACAGATGCCAGTCTCTCAGGCTGGGGAGCGACCCTAGAGGGGCTCACAGCTCAGGGGAAATGGTCTAGGACAGAACACATCCTGCCCATCAACGTCCTGGAGTTACGGGCAGTACGTTTGGCCCTACAGTCCTGGGCGGTGGAGCTTCAAGACTGCCCTATCAGGGTTCAGTCCGACAATGCCACTGCAGTGGCCTATATAAACCACGAAGGCGGTACCAGGAGTTGTTCAGCTCTAAAGGAGGTGAACCACATACTAGCCTGGGCAGAGGCACATGTGCCAATTCTGTCGGCAGCCCATATCCTGGGAGTAGAGAACTGGAAGGCAGATTATCTCAGCCAATTTTCAAAAAGACAAACAGTCAGCGCAAAAACCCTCAGACAAAGCAAAGCTGCTGAACACTAAAGGCAAATATATAAATCCTTTCACATGGTACAATACAAAAAATAGTGCAGCGCTAGAATATAAAGCTATAATAAATGTCCGTAAATGAACAATATGTATCAACGGTGGTGCAGAGTGCTTCATGCAAATCCAAAGTGCTCTTAAATCCGTGCTCCCCCTCTTGTCAGTCAAACCGCTCACCTTGTTAAAGGGACCCCTGAACTAACAGGAAGGTCTGATAGGCGTTCACCACTCAAAAGGTGGTCAGGGTAATGTCTTGGCTGAAAGGCAGGAACCTCTTCCTTAGTAGGGATCAGCACTTTTCTTTTCGGTATGCATGGGATAAACAAAGAAAATACATAGTGCTCTCTGTATAACTTTTAAAAACGACTCCTTTATTAAAAGACAGGTACTCACATAATTAGCACTATGGCCAGTGCTAGGCTTAAGAGCGCATAGTAATTACAGATGACAGTATAAGATGGCTGCAGGGGTGTCTAAACCAGGATGAAACCAATCCGCACGCGTATCGTCCGACAGGACTTCCTCAGCGGTCTATGGATCCTTAGGTATAGTCAGTATTAAATATACAAGCCCCATGTTTAAAACATCTGTTGTTAATTACTCCCGAGTGGCGCTCGTCCAATCAGAACGCTCAACTCAGGAGTAGGAAGTGTAAGAAGGTGCAATGTTGATGGTGGTATCCATAGCGATCGGCGTCATGATGTCATGATGTTTGTTTATCCCATGCATACCGAAAAGAAAAGTGCTGATCCCTACTAAGGAAGAGGTTCCTGCCTTTCAGCCAAGACATTACCCTGACCACCTTTTGAGTGGTGAATGCCTATCAGACCTTCCTGTTAGTTCAGGGGTCCCTTTTAACAAGGTGAGCGGTTTGACTGACAAGAGGGGGAGCACGGATTTAAGAGCACTTTGGATTTGCATGAAGCACTCTGCACCACCGTTGATACATATTGTTCATTTACGGACATTTATTATAGCTTTATATTCTAGCGCTGCACTATTTTTTGTATTGTACCACGTGAAAAGATTATCTCAGCCGCCAGCAGATCTGCCCGGAGGAATGGTCCTTACACCCAGGGGTGTTCAGGAAATTTGCCAGCATTGGGGATGGCCAGAGGTCGACCTATTGGCATCCAGGTTCAACAACAAGCTACAGCAGTTTGTGTCCCGAACAAGGGATCCTCTGACAATCGAAACAGATGCTCTGGTAGTTCCATGGAGCCAGTACTCCCTGGTTTATGCTTTCCCCTGATCCCTCTCCTTCCACATTTTGTTACGCAGGATTTAGAGAGAGGGGGTTCCAGTCATTCTGGTGGCACCAGCCTGGCCCAGAAGACCATGGTTCCCCGAGATTGTGAGATTGGCAATAGACGGGCCATGGACGCTTCAACGCCACCCCGATCTACTGTCTCAAGGTTCTATATTTCACCCCAATTTACAGTCTCTAAATTTGACGGCATGGCTATTGAAGCCAGGGTGTTGAAGGACCGTGGCATCTCGGGACCAGTGGTGTCTACCCTAGTGAATGCTAGAAAAGCTGTCACTAGGGAGATCTATCGTAAGGTCTGGAAGACTTATATTGCTTGGTGTGAAGCCAGAAAATGGCATCCTCAGAAATACGTGATTGCGAGAATTTTCTTTTCTACAGTCGGCTGTGGAAATCAGATTGGCTTTGAGTACAATCAGAGGTCAGATTTCAGCCCTGTCGGTATTCTTCCAAAGGCCTTTAGCCTCCCATTCGCTGGTCCGAACCTTTATGCAGGGGGCAACTCGTTTGCTTCCCCCATTAGGTCACCTATGTGTCCTTGGGACTTGAACTTGGTGCTGTCTGTGTTACAGAAACAACCATTTGAACCTATCAAGGAAATTCCATTAGACTTGCTGTCACACAAGCTAGCCTTTCTGATGGCCATCACCTCGGCTAGAAGGGTGTCGGGGTTAGCGGCCCGAGGATCAGACTCCTTTTTTTGTTTTACCAAAAGGACCCAAGAAGGGGCAGGCAGCTTTCATTGCCAATTGGGTCCATCAATTGGTCATTCAGGCCTATAGTCTGAAATGTAAAGCTCCTCCTTTTAGGGAGAGAGCTCATTCATTCTACCAGGGGTGTAGGAACCTCCTGGGCTTTTCGCCATCAGGTATCTGTGGCTCAGATTTGTAAGGCTTCTACCTGGTCTTCAGTGCATACGTTCACAAAATTTTATCAAGTGGATGTTAGAGCAGCCGAGGATTTGGCATTCGGCCGCAGTGTACTGCGGACTGTCGTATAAGATCTAATGGCTATTGTTTGGCAGGGTGTCTCACTTCCCTCAAGGCTATTGCTCTGGGACGTCCCAGTAGGTAATGAATATTAGCCTAACTCTGTGTCTCATGATGTATGAAAATAGGATTTTTTCGTTATACTTGCCTGTAAAATCCTTTTCTTTGAGTACATCATGGGACACAGAGATCCCCCCCCTCTTTTTTGAGGATTTCTGTGCTTGCTACAAAACTGATGTACTTCCAGTATGGGAGGGGTTATATAGGGGATCACTTCTTGCCTAAGACTTTGTCTACCAGTGTCCATTCACCTAGAGATGGCGTATAACCCAGTAGGTAATGAATATTAGCCTAACTCTGTGTCCCATGATGTACTCAAAAGGATTTTATGGGGAAGTATGACAAAAAAAATACTATTATTTAACATTTTGAGGTGAAAATAAAGTGATCAAAAATTATATGAAGGCCTTACAATTAATGTTCTATTAAACGTCTCTGTATACTTTTCCTAAGGTCACCCAAGTTCTGGACAGCAGCTGAATCAGAATTCAGTGGCCATTTTACTGAACTTACTACAGTCCCAGACCAGTTGTGTCAGCATGGCACAGTTGGCACAGGTTATGAATATCAAGGTGAATCCAGAGACTCAGCAACAGCTGAACAATCTAAATCTTCCAGCTGGTATTCTTGCATCTGCCGATAAATCCCCAGAGTCAAAAGAGGAGCCTCCCATTCCAGCTGCAGTACCGGAACCTGAACAGCCCACCTTCCCATCACTGCCTATACCTAAGGCTAAGCCTGATGCAGCTCAGACAACCATGCAGCGCACTTTTTCAGCCTTAATGGCTCATTTATTAAAAAATCAAGAACAAAAACAACAAGCGGAGGCAGCACAAGAGCCTCCTGAGGAGAAGTTAGAAGAAGAAAAACTGAAACCCAGACGACCTCCAAGCCCTGCACCTATTGGTATGTATTTATCTTTTATGGTCTCAGGGCTGCTTCACAATGGAATGTTCGTGCCGTTTTGTGTGTTCCGTTTTTGATAGCCCATTTGTTTCAGTGGGCTGCCAAATGTGCAAAAAGTACTGTAGGCACAACTTATAAAAAATTTGCGCCACACCAAACCACATGGTACTGTGGTACCTTGTTGTTTTGGTGGCCCCAAACATGCTGCGTTTGTTAAATGCATATTGGGTGCCCTTAACAATTAATGGCACCTTTGCACATCTAACAAGGGCAGTGTGTTCCCATGCGGTACAGGCGTGAACAGTCCCTTAAAGCAGTCATTTCTAGTAGCATCTTGCATGGTTGTTGAAGATTGCAGTTTTTGAATGAAATTTGATCGGTTGAGATATTAGATGGGTTTTAGGGTTTAGTTTAAGAGTTAAAGTGGAAGTCCACCCTAACGCCTAAATTCTCCACAATCATTAATGTGAGCTAAGTTCAGCTTTATGCCTCAAAATGAAAAAAAAAAAAAACAGTTTTTCTACCTTTTATTTTGCAGTATCCAGTGCTGTCACATGACTTAAGTTCCACTTCCTTTTGAGTCTAAAAGCAGCCAGTGGGTGTGGTTACTGAAAGCTAGTGACATCACTTCCAGGGAGGGACACTGTTCCTGTGTAGCCAGTGGGCGTATACAAGATGGGGGGAGCTGATCATAGGTTCCTGTCCAGTGTTCTCTCATCATTAAGGATGCATTGTACATCCTAATTCATGAGAAAATGAAGAAATAAGAAAAGAGCCATGCACACAGGACAGGGGGGGGGGGGGGGTGCAGGGCACATATACAGTATAGTTGTGCAGAGATTTGAGTGAAGACTACCACAAGAGAAGGGAGCTTTACACAGGGGGAACTGTCAGTATAGCTGGAAGTGCTCTGGGGTCTCAGCTCACACTCTACATTGATCACTATACACTAAAAGAACAGTACAGGCAACCACACTAAGGCTTTGTTTCCACTAGTATGACTTGTGCGACTTTTGGTCACATGACAAGTCACAGCCCATTGATTTCAATGGCACCCGTTCCCATCTATGCGACTTTGAAAAGGTACATGCACTACTTTGATGCAACTCAAAGTCACACTCTAGCCATAGGCTACGTTTCCACTAGTGTGACTCAAGTCCCGCAATTTAGAGTGCAGCTTTGATCCAACTTTACACTTTGGATCAAAGTCACATCAAAAGTTGCATCAAAGTAGTGCAGGCACTTTTTCAAAGTCGCTGATTTTCAAAGTCGCATAGATGGGAACGTTTGCCATTGAAATCAATGGGCTGTGACTTGTGATGCAACTTTGCGTCAAAAGTCGCATGACAAGTTGCACTAGTGGAAACGGAGCCTTAAACGCATTACTTGCATGTAATGAGCAATAGAAATTGATCTGTATCCTTCCAAACTTTCAAAAATTACCCTTTGTAGTCTATTTCTTTCATATTTATTCCCCAGCTCCCTCCGCCGTTCACACCAGCTGGGCATGTGCCACACCATGCACACAGTGCCCATCAGTGCCATGCAGAAACAACCACGTGGTTCTACACTGTAGAAAATCTGCAGCATGTTGCATTGTAATCTATCTTACAGTTTCTAACAAACAGAACATACTTCCAAAGTCTCTCAGCTACTGACCAAAACAAGGCTATGAAGACAGGAGAGGGGATCATGTTCTGTGAAGGATAGGAGGGGTGGGGCTGGGCAGGTCTAGGCATGCCTATCTATGAACAACCGACAACCTTTTTGGGAAGTGAAAGTCAGCTTAGCAAATTCAGATAAAGAGAGATAGCGTTGTTGGTGAAGAACAGAAAGAAGCTGATTGTCTGACTTCGATAAGACTTTCTAAGCTGAACAATCAGCCAGAAAATGAATAATATCAAAGATAAAGGTATTTAACATACTATTAATAGGAAAAAAATCATTTTTGATTGGACTTCCACTTTAATATTAAGGGATTAGGTTAAGTTTTCTGTTGAGGGTTTTAAATTTATGGTAAGCTTAAAAGGTTAAAGCCCAAATAGTCCTGTAGCTCCATATATTATGATGGGACAAATTTTTGCTAATAAACTACTTAAAGGGTTTGTTACCCCAACACTTCATATTCCTGATCTGTGGCTGCTGTGCCATTATACTTGTATGGGAAAGTATCCTGTTCTCTTAGTATTGCTTCCTTTGTGTGAAATCCCTGGTGTTCCTGCTAGTCCCCTTGTTTTCCTATTAAAAAACTGACCACACTAAGCAGAAGAGCACATCGTGGTCAGTTCTCTAGCTATGCTGGGATCTCAGTGTGCTCTCCTCCAATGATCAGACTTGTCCTGACACATCCCCCTCCACACCCATTCACTGGCAAGCTCAGTGTGCTGCTGCTTCTCCTCCCCCCAGCTCTCATGCAGGTGAGAACAGAGGGAATGTAATCGTTTATAAAAAAAGGGTATTTATAATGGGTTTTTTTTATATCTATACAAAAATGTTTTGCCTTTAATTTCTATTTTAAACTGAATGGGTTGTTTTACAAGGTGATCGTTTACAATCACTTTAAATTGTCCTTTTCCTCTCCATAAAAATGTTGATTCCATCCCTCACACTGCAGTGTAATGCCCAGTTTTTACAGAGCTATACTAAGCTCTGTAATAACTGATAGACAACCCTCATAGATTTTTATTGCTGAGAATTTGGGAGGCGGTGTGTTTTGATTCTTGTTCGGTTACATTACCGAGAACGGTGGTTCTTGGGACTTGTTTACACTTTAGTTGAGGGGTAGTAAAAACTTGCAGTCGAGCCACATTTCCCAGTCCCCACCCCCCAAGTACTCTACATTAAAGTGGTTGTATAGGCTAAAGGTTTTTATACCTTAAAGCGGTTGTAAACCACAAAAAAAAATAAAATAAAAATCTTCTCCCTGCAAATGAATGTCCTAATGTGCTAGTATGCATCGCATACTAGCACATTATGAAAGACTTGCCTTTAGAGCAGTGGTTCTCAACTCCTGTCCTCAGGACCCACTAACAGGCCAGGTTTGCAAGATAACTGAGAACCACTGCTGTAGACTCACCGCTGACAGGGCTTTCAATTTCACCCGGTCTTCCTTCTGTTTGGCCGAGTCGCGATGACGCCACTCCCGTGGCACGGCTCTCTATGGATGGCACGCCAGCCATTGAGAGCACAGTGCCCATGCGCTGGTGATGTCACCAGCGCTGCTAAAGTAAATATCTCCTAAACGGTGTACGTTTTAAGAGATATTTACTGTACCTACAGGTAAGCCTTATTATAGGCTTACCTGTAGGTATAAATGTTTAAAAAAAAAGACTTTACTACCACTTTAAGGCCTCATGCACACTGGTTTCCTGTAAACACTGTTTATCCTAACAGGAGAAAATCTGCATTCTAAACCTCGCCTAAGCTTCAAACAAGTTGAGCAGTTTATCAGTCTTTGGCGTTGAGCGTGTATTTATTTCATTTGCCAGAAAATATAATTGGCTTGAGAGCGAGCCCACTCGTCTATCCCCATAGCAAGCGCTTGTTATGGGGGCAGACACTGAAGATGAGGAGGGAACAGCGCCGATGGGGGACCCCAGAAGAGGTGATTCGGGGCTGCTCTGTGCAATAGAGAGAGAGCGAGAGACAGACACACATTGAGACTATTATTGTAATCCTGCTTTACATAGTTGTTAGAATAGCAGCTGTTCTTAATATATGTTTGTGCTTTTAGATGAAAATGAACTTGTTGATCACCGTGATCCATCACTGAAAAGCTTATCACCTGAACCAAATCATCCTCATATACTGCCTCCAGATCAGCGGCCCCCAGAGCCACCAGAACCTTTTCCTGTGGGAGAGGAAGATCTTGATTACCGGACAGAAAGGCAGCAAGTACCCAACACCAGCATGTCTGCTTGTGACCCCCATGCAGAAGTTAAAGCAGCACTATTGCAAATAATCGCCCAGCACCAGGCTCAGGAACAAGATACAGCTGGTGTAGACTACTCTGGTGGCAAACCATTTACTAAGACTTCAGACAGCACTGAGCAATGTGGACCATCTTTCCTCACAACCTCCTATAGCAGTGACAGACCTAGTAACATGCCTGCTACTGTTTTGGAAAGGCACCCGGAAAACCAGCCTGTTGATAAATACAGTACTCCTTCATCTCAAATCAGTAACAGGCTTCCTGCAAACCCTCCCTTTCCAGAGCCCTTCTGTAATTCTGCCACCACTTACAGGGACAGCTACCTCAGTGCTGGTTCCATGTTATTTAGTGGTGACAAAGACCACAGATTTGAATATAGTCATAGCCCCCCAATTATTTTGGCAAACAATAATCTCTCTGCAGGAATGGACAGTCATACAATGCCAACAAAAATGCCTAACTTTAGCTACAGCACTAATGTACCAGAGCATTCTGGTCTACCTGCGATAATGCACAGAGCTGTGTGGGCGTCCCCCCACCAGGCACCTGCTTTCTCTCAAGGACATGGGGGACATATGGGTACATATGTCAGAGGTCGTGGGAGGGGCTTACCATTTTGATTTTTTTTTTTTTTTTTTTCCTCAGGCAAAGTATTTCTATCTGGAATGACTTTTTAATTTTTGTCAAAGCTGCATTTTCCAGCAGCTGCAAAATAGACTTAAGAATGAGTCTGACAACAGCTTTATTTTTTATGTAATATAAAATGGTTTTGCAATACGACAGCAAACAGTGGAGGGGAGGGCAAATACTGCAATTTATGTATTTGAGAGCTAAATAACTAATTTACACATTGACAAATATTGGTTAAAAAATCTTCATTTTGTACTTTACCATTTTTGAAGTTTAATTATTTTACGGGCATCAACTTTGTTTTCCCCACTGGCACTTGCAAGAATTTAGAAGAATATGGCACATTTGTGCTTATTTTTTGTACAGTTGGACCAATGACTGGTAATTACAAGGCAGTGCTTTAATTCCTTAGTATCTGTTTCTTTGTACAAAAACTACCTTTAGTCAAAGGTCATTGTCGGTTCTTTCACTGCTTTCAGTGTCATTGTGAAACTAGTGCTCATTTCAGACAGAATAATAAAACAAGCTTTTTCTTGTGATGCAAATGTTTGATCAACTTTTTTTTTTTTTTTTTTTTCTTTTACCCATAAAGAAATAAATGTTGATTAAACCATATTCTTTTGATGACTCCTTTTTATTAAGATTTTGCCACAGACAGGTAGCTTCCTGCTTCCAAGCCAAAGGATGGCACTCCATGGTCAACTGTAAGCAGTAGGAGAAACATAAGCTGCCACAGGTAATATGATATTCATTCAATTAAAGGTTTGGCTTGAAAATCAACATATACAATTGTTTGTTTGTTTTTACTAACTGCGGCTTATACTGTACTTGCAGGAGATTGGAAACTAGGCACAAAAAATGGTCAGCCGCTAGGGACCAAAACTCCCCCACTATCATCCACATGTTTATATAAAATCTAAGGGTCCAAAGTTTCGTCAACCCACACTGAAGATCCCACCACTGCGCCAAAGATGAGTAAACCCTAATATTGAAAGTTAACGATGCCACTTGAATTAATAATAAACTACCGTATAAACTTCTAAAGTGAATAGTGGCGCTGTGAATAAATAACTGAATTAACCTCAAATAATACAAAGTTCACCCAGTGACAAGTGATAATATATAAGACATCATTCAAGAACAAACAAGAGTCCAGTAATTAAATAAGTCCTTGTATGTGATGGTGATTAATCAATAAAGATTCACAATGTGTTGGAAGCAGGTTCAATATGATTCATCCACCACACCACACCACACCACATGTAAACAGTGATTGCACTCCCCTCTGGGCGTCCACTCACCAGACGACGTTGCCTTGCACGCTCATGCTCGGCAAATAAGCCTCAACCCATAAAGGGTTAAATCATCCAATAATCTCCCATCCATATGATAGATCCCATGAAAAGATCCACATATTAAAAAAAAAAACAAAGTGTTCCAATAGTGCAGTAACGTTTGATCAAAAACGTATTAAAAAGATTTCAAACATTGCACTCACACAAGTTGAATTCAAATTACACATGTAATACATCCAATGCAGCAGCATAGGACTGGCAAAGCATGGTCACAACAAACTCGGCGTGTTTAAGTGTCTCGCCCACACTGGAATCGTCACCACCAGAACATCGCTTCCGGTGGTGATGATTCCGGTGTGGGTGAGACTATTGCACACCGAGTTTGTTGTGACCATGCTTTGCCAGTCCTATGCTGCTGCATTGGATGTATTACATGCGTAATTTGAATTCAACCTGTGTGAGTGCAATGTTTGAAAGCTTTTTAATACATTTTTTTTATTTCAATATTTTTTATTGAATATTATAGATAAACACGTTAAAGAATAAAAAGAAAGAAGGGGTAATACAGTATACACAGTCATTTGAAGTACATTTCTAGAACATCTGGCTTTTTTACCATTCCATATGTACCTCCAACCGAGGGTTTCTATACTGCTAATGTAGTGGCTTGGTAAAGAGCGGAATAAATATAATAATTGCGGTAATATCAACGTTTTATAAGCTGCGATTCTACCCAGCCATGACATTTCGTTTTTTGACATATCCCTGAGTTGTGTTTCCAGTCTGGTTATCAGCGGGACCACATTAGCTTTGACAAGCGCCGAAATTTTATTTGTAATAGTAATTCCTAGATACATGATGCTGCCCTTGCTCCACGTATAGGGTAACTGTGACTGTAGAACATCACGTGTGAAGGGTGATACACCTACGTCCAATATCAATGATTTAGTGAAATTAATCTTATAATAGGAAATGTCCCCAAAGTCAGTGAGGATTTTGTGGGCTTGTTTTAGGGATGTTAGCGGATTGGGCAGAAGTAGGATTACATCGTCCGCAAAAAGATTGATGGTATGTGTGTTAGTACCAAACTGGAAACCCGTAACCCTGGGGTGTGTTCTTATAGCTTCTGCTAAGGGTTCGATCATGAGGTTAAATATGATCGGAGATAGGGGGCACCCCTGTCTAGTACCATTGGTAATATTGAAGGGTGTAGATAGAAAGCCTGCAGAGTATACCTATGCTGAAGGGCACGAATACAGGGCCATAATGGCCTTTAATATGGAGTCTCTGAAGCCAAATTTGTTTAGAGTTATTTAAATGTAGGTCCAGTGGACTCTATCGAACGCCTTCTCTGCGTCAATAGATAGCAGCAGAGAAGGCGTTCGAGTTCTCTCAGCATGATGTATCACATTAACAATTCTCCTAGTTGCATCAGAGGTTTGTCTCCCCCTCACAAAACCCATCTGGTCGCGCTGTATAACTGTGGGAATAATACTTGTCAGTCTTTTGGCTAAAAGTTTGGCGTAAATTTTGGTATCCGAGTTGAGAAGGGAAATGGGTCTAAAGTTGGCCGGAGTGTTGGGTTCTTTGCCTGGTTTTGGTAATGTTATTATGTGTGCCCTTAGCATTTCTTGAGGTAAGGTAGCAGACTCAGCAGCTTTGTTGTATACTGTGGTTAGGTGTGGTGAGAGGATATTTTTAAATAGTTTAAAATATTCATTAGAAAACCCATCAGGTCCAGGAGATTTCCCATTTGAAAGCGTGTTAATAGTTAGTTCTATTTCTTGGATTGTAATTGGAGCGTTCAAGGCTACTAGTTGGTGCTCGGTGAGGGTTGGTAGGTTTATGTTTGGTAAAAATGTTTGTATTTTTCCAGCGGTCGGTTGGGATGTTTTGGGATCCTTATGTAGGTTATATAAGGAGCTGTAGTAATCAGCAAATTGATTTGCTATATCTTATGGATTTGTAATTTTGTGGAATAACGTAGGATGTTTAAGGTAATTTATTCTTGTCTTTGTACGGACCGCTTTAAGTCTGTTTGCTAGGTATTTGCCTGCTCTGTTGGTGTTTGTATAGTGGGTTAGTCGTAGGCGCCTAAGATGTTTGTCGTATTGTTGTGATAACAATTCTATAAGTTTTTCTCTGAGGCCATTTAGAGTGTCAGATAGTGGCACTGATGGTGTTGTCTTGTTTTTGGATTCTAAGTCATGAATGGTTTTCAGAATATCATTAAGCTGCTGAGTTTGCCTTTTTTTTTTCAATAGCCCCTAATTGTATTAAAATGCCTCTCATGAAGGCCTTATGGGAGTTCCATAGGATGTATGGATCATTTACTGAACCTATGTTGTCTGAGAAAAAATAGTTTAGATGCTGGGAGATTGATTTGAAAGAATGTGATTCCTGAAGTAGTCTAATGTTACAGCGCCAGATGGGGGGTGAGAAGGAGACTCCCTTTTACACAACAGACATAGATATGGCAGCGTGGTCTGACCACATTATGTCATGTATACTTGTGGTCTCCACATTTTATAGAAGCCACTTGTCCGTCAAAAACATATCTATACGGGAGTATGAGCAATGCCTATTGGAGAAAAAGGTGTAATCTTTTTTCATTGGCATGGAGGCATCTCCATGCGTCGAACAGTTTCTCCTTGTGAAGAAGTGCTTGAAGTGATAGAGTACCCTTGGGTTTGCCTGATGAGGGGTCCAGTACTGGATCAGATGTCACGTTCAAATCTCTGCAGATCAGGAGGCTGCCATATTTCATTGAGTTTACTCTGTGGAGAACCTTCTTAAGGAACCGGATTTGGTGTGAGTTCGGTGCATACAGCGTGACTAGGGTATATGGTTTGGAATTTATATCCCCAGTGGCAATGATGTATCTACCCCCCTCATCAAGAACGTCATATTTGGGTTGGAAGGAGAGGGAGTTTTTAATGGCTAACAGGACACTTCCTTCCTTATGGTTTGGTGTGCAGGCCATGTATATGAACGGATAGTCCTTATGCGTACATTGTGGCTTGTTATTAGTTTGGAAATGCGTTTCTTGAACGCAGAGAATGTCCGCCTTTTGTTAGCTTCCTTCCATAGAGAAAATCTTTTTGCCGGGTGGTTTAGACCTCGGGCGTTAATCGATAAGCATTTAATCGTCATTGTAGGGGACGTAGTATGTTTGGCGTGGTATTGTTGTGTAGGTACTCACTGTGACCGTGTACTTGGTAGGTTACAGCTGCTGTGCCTCTGGAGAAGGGCAGTTGTGGTTCATCCATGCCAGTTGATAAGTTGAAATTACTTCGAACGGAACTGTGTATCTCAAAATAAAAGGAACAAAAAAAAACAAAAGTCAACAAGGGTATCATAATAAATGGATCCAAAAACTGATCCTAGTGCAGACGTAACTGCTATAGGTGGTATAGGGGTGTTGAAGAGTGTCTAACTGTGAAACTCTTCTCCGGAGATAGATTTGTATGCTTGTGGATTATTTCTATGAGCTTCTACCGGTGTTCTTGGAAGAGCTCTTGTGGGTTACAATTTGCCTTTCATTTTGTATGAGAGGCGGCCCTGCAGGGAGTGAGTGGAGGGTGGTCTGTTCAGGAAGTATATTGGACCTCCGCAGGGCAGCAAGCCCTTCCTCTAATGTGGACACAGTAATGGTGACCCCGTTATGGGTAACGGAGGGCGTTGCAGGATATTTCCATTTATGGAGGATTTTATGGTTCCTCAGTGCCTTGGTGATTGTCAACAGGTTGCGGCGGTGTTGTAAGGTCTGTCTGAATAGGTCAGGGAGTAATCTGATGTTTGCCTATTGCTGTGGAACATTTTCTGGTTTACGGGAGGCTTGCAATATTTGATCTTTTATGTGGTAGTAATGCACTCTCAGCAGCACATCCCTGGGTGTGTCAGCTGGGAGAAAGGACGGTTTGGGGACCCTGTGTATTCTATCCACAAGAAGATCCTGTGCTGTTGCTTCTGGCACTAGTGTGGAGAATAGGGTCTGGGCGAATTGCAGGCGCTGATTGGGGGGGAACAGCTTCAGGTATACCCCTCAGTTTGAGGTTGTTCCTTCTGAACCTGTCCTCTGGGTCTGCCAGCTTGTCCTTTATCCACTCAATATCTTCCCCCTGTACTGTGTGGGCCTCCACCATTACATTGTATGCTGAGGTATATTCCTCCATTTTGTGTTCCACCTGACGCACTCTGTGGCATAAGGCTTGCACCTCCCTCTTGCAATCATTTATCCCCCTGACCATGTCTTCTTGCAGGGACGATCTCAGGGACAGCAACATGTCCTTCTTCATAGTGTCTGACACTGGTCTGTCTGCTGTGGGGAAGTCTGTGATGGGATCCCCTCCCTGAGTGCTCTGTGTCGTGGTGGTGCATTGAGGTCCGCTTACCTCCATGACAGGATCCGCCGGTGGCCTGGGTGGAGAGTGCCTCCGCTGTTTTGATTTCGCCGGACTCCTTGTTGAGGGGCTGGATGGGCTGAGGATGATTCACTGGGCGGGTTAGGTGTGCGGGTGGAGGCAGACGAGAGCCCGTTGATGCCGCTACAGGCTCCGGGTCAGTGCTCCGGCCTGTTCTCCCGAGCGCTGCCGCCATTTTGTTGAGGCTCGCGCGCTGCGTAGTTGCTTGTCATTTTTTGCGGGTTCTTGCGGTGTCTGGGCATCTTTTTTTTTATCACCTTGGTTTTGCAGGCAAGGTGTCGGTGCGTGGGGTCTTGGATGGTGCCGGTGTGCTCTGATGGCTTCGGATTATAGACGAGCGGAGCTCCCAGATTGGGCATCCATCTTGGAGTCCGGTCGCCACGCCCCACCCCCCCACCCCTTTTTTAATACATTTTTGATCAAACGTTACTGCACTATTGGAGTACTTTTTTTTTTTTTTTTTTTTTTTATATATGTGGATCTTTTCATGGGATCTATCATATGGATGGGAGATCGTTGGATGATTTAACCCTTTATGGGTTGAGGCTTATTTGCCGAGCATGAGAGTGCAAGGCAACGTCATCTGGTGAGTGGACGCCCAGAGGGGAGTGCAATCACTGTTTACACGTGGTGTGGTGGATGAATCATATTGAACCTGCTTCCAACACATAGTGTATCTTTATTGATTAATCACCGTCGCATACAAGGACTTATTTAATTGATGGTCTCTTGTTTGTTCTTGTATGTTGTCTTCTATATTATCACTTGTCACTGGGTGATCTTTGTATTAATTAAGGTTAATTCAGTTATTTATTCACAGCGCCACTATTCACTTTAGAAGTTTATACGGTAGTTGATCATCCCTGTGTTTAGCCTGCTCAGTCCTTCAACGGTTACCATTGTGCTGGTTGGGTAATCGCTTGTCCCTTTTTCTCTACATGTAGGCCCTCTGGTGCCATTTCTTTTTTGGAATCATTTTATCTTCACTTCAGTCCAGATTTCATCCGTTCCTAGGATTCCTAGGATTGCTGCCCATGGTTTATTAACGGTGGCCATTGTGCAAGCTTTGCTGCAGTTCTCCTAAGGGGTATACGTTGTTTTAAGGGTTACCCATTCCTGTCCGACTTCACTAAATTAGGAGGTGAGGGAACTTGGCTGGCTTGTCAGTCCTTTTTGACTCAGGATGTGGTTGCATTTTGCCCTTGGTCCACATATACACTGAGCTGCTTTGGTGGATGTTGACTTGAGGATGTATGGTTTTGCTGCATGCAGGCAATTCCTGTTTTCTTTGCTGCTTGAGCTCTGTTTACGTGTGCTGCTGGATTGCCCACTCCTTTGTTTCATTATTTAAAGAGGAGTTCGACCCGAGGTCCAGTCAAAATAAAAAAAATTAAAAGTCAGCAGCTACAAATACTGCAGCTGCTGACTTTTAATTGGACACTTACCTGTCCCAGGGTCCAGCGATGCGGGGGATCGAAGCCCTGCTCGTCTCCCCCTCCGTTCAGCGGCGCCGGCATTGCAACTGTGTTTTTTTGGGTTTTTTTGGGTGGAAACCCACTTTAAGCCAAGAACTCGACAAAAGAGAACAATGTGTTACTCAATAGGCAATGAAGAAAATGCAATTATTGTGCTCTCTGAAAAATCTTTCTTGGAGTCCACTAATGCCTCATTTCCACCGAGCGGTTCGGCTCGGATTGGTTTGGAAGGCCTAGAATGGTCCGGCCTATTCAGGTGAGCGTTTCCACTGCAAGTCGGACCGACAGGGGCCATACGTGGGTTTAGAAAAAATGCCGTCATGGCGTCACACGTCCACCAATCAGTGTAATGTATCGTAGCTCCGCCCTAACCGAACTGTTCCATTTTCTATGGCCCCACATCTGAAGCAGGACCCTTACTGGAACGGTTCGGTTGTATGGGCCGCTTTCATAATGGAAACACCCAAAATAGTGTACCGTACCGAACCGATCCGCTCAGTGGAAACGGGGCATAAGTGACACAGTAGCCTTCCCTGTTGTGCTATATGTTGCCATGTTCCTATGAGTTGTTTCAACAGAACAGGATGAATAGAGGAGGAGTTATAGGGCTTAGATCAGGGGTCTCAAACTCAAATTGCCTGAGGGCCACATGACAAGTTTTCATATCCCATGGGGGGCCGCATGCAAACTTTTAAAACTTCAAAAGCAATAAACTATACCAGCATTAATATACTATACTATACCCAGCACTGGTGTCAGCAAACGCATTATTAACCCAGCACTGGTGTCAGCAAACGCATTATTAACCCCCAGCATTACCCCTCCCACACTGCACAAATAGCCCCACACTCCATAAAATACCCCACACACTCCATAATTACCCCCACACTACACAATTACCCTCCACACTGCATAAAATACCCCCCACACTGTACAAATTTCTACCCCAGTCACCCTACTAAGGACTTTGCCTCAGTGTGATGCTCACTCACCTCTCCTGGCAGTCAGGATCATCTGCCTCCCGAGTCCTCTCCTCCTGGCTTCCATACAGGCCTAGTGACAGGGGACCCAGAGAACACAATCTCCCGCCCTGAGGTGGCAGCAGGACCCTGGTTTGGGGCTCTGGTACCTCCCCCTCTGCGGTGCCTGGGTGCAGTTCAAAAAGACGTCCTGGATAGAGGTCGACCGATATGAGTTTTTCTCTGGCCGATGCCGATATTTAGAAATCGGGGCGGCCGATGGCCGATATATGATGCCGATTTTTGTGGCCGATATTTTAGGCCGATTTAAAAAAAAAAAAAAACCTCACCCACTCCACTCCTCCCTGCTTGCTCCTGTCACTCTACCACACACTTGATGTCCTCAGTACAGATGGCACTGGTTGGCTGTGGCAGGTGGCACTGGTTGGCTTAGGCAGGTGGCACTGGCAGGGGGCACTGGCCTGTGGCAGGTGGCACTGATTGGCATTGACAGATGGCACTGATTGGCAATGGCACTGGCAGGTGGCACTTATTGGCAGTGGCACTGGTTGGCACTCGAAGGTGGCACTGGCAGGCATTGGCAAGTGGCACTGGTTTGGAACTGGCAGGTGGCACTGGTTTGGAACTGGCAGGTGGCACTATTGGCACTGGCAGGTGACACTGATTGGCGTGGCACTGGCAGGTGGCACTGATTGGCGTGGCACTGGCAGGTGGCGGCAGGTGGCACTGGTTGGCACTGGCAGGTGGCACTGATTGGCGTGGCACTGTCAGGTGGCGGAAGGTGGCACTGGTTGGCACTGGCAGGTGGCATCGATTGGCAGAGGCACTGGTTGGCGGTGGCACTAGCAGGCACTGGTTGGCGGTGGCAGGTGGTACTGGTTGGAGGTGGCAGGTGGCACTGGCAGACTGGTTGGCACTGGCAGGTGGCACTGATTGGCGGTGGCACTGGCAGCTGGCACTGACAGATGGCACTGGCAGGTGGCACTGGCAGGTTTCACACTGACCGGAGTGTAACTGTGTGTGAAACTGACAAGGAGCTGTCCACACTCAGCGCTTGATGCTTGTGTGAAGCTGACACGTAGCATAGAGGAGAGAGACAGAGGGATCTGTCAGAATTGAGGTTGATGTCGGGGTGGGCGGGACCCGGCCGGGGTGGGCGGGATCAGCAGCTGTCAAACACCAGCCAATGATTGGGCTGCTTAAGAAAAGGGGCGGGCCACATATACGTAGCGGCCCGCCCAGATCCCATTGGCTGGTGTTTGATATTGGCCGGGTCCCGCCCACCCCCGACATCAACCTCAAATCTGACAGATCCCTCTGTCTCTCTCCTCCTGTTACATGTCAGTTTCACACAAGCATCAAGCGCTGAGTGTGGAGAAGGGAGGAGGAACGGCGGCCAGTGCTATATATCGGCCTAATGGCCAAATATCGGTCGACCTCTAGTACTGGATCAGCCCTGCCTGCGGGCCATTTTTAACCGGTCCGCGGGCCGCAAATGGCCCGCGGGCCGGTACTTTGAGACCCCTGGCTTAGATTTTTGCATATAGTGTCCATTCTCCTGCAGAAGGCTGTGCAACCAACAGTTCATATATAAGGGGTTTCATATTGTTTTCATACATAGTTTTTGCAAGTATAGTTAAAAAAAAAAACAAAAAAAAAACGTTATTGCTGTCCTTGAAACTTGTATGCCTTGTTCATACCGTGCAGCTCAACGCAACAAACAATTGTTCTCTGTATGCCCGGTTCACACTATACATGTGCAGTAGTCTGCAGGAAAACCCAATTATGTACCATTGCCTTCAAGGAAATCCCACACCTAAACTGTAAGATCTCACAGTACTGTCATGCTATCCTGCTCATCGTACACATGCGCCATACGAAACTATATACAGACATCTGTTTGGGAAATTAAGAAAAAACTTTCCGGGGTTCTCTGACAAGATCACTTGCCCACCTTATGCCGTTATATGACGTTGTGGGCTTTAAGTGGTGACGCTTAAAGCTGCAGGCATCATCCAAATATTTTTTTTCTCAAATCGTCTTCCAGGGCAGCATCCGAGAGATAGGCTCCTCCTCCCTAAAACAGGAAACACATTAGTCCACCATTATAAATTTCACAGCCTTACCTGCGTGCCTCAGTTGTTTGTGTTTCCTACGGACCCACAGGAGCTGCAAGAAACGTGTTATTTTTACTCTGTCTCTGTGCTTGTTGCAGGAGACCCCCTGCCAGCATCCCATACAGCCCAACGGGCCTTGGGAGGGCGAGCGGGAGCAGCAAAACCTGAGCAGTATTGCTCTGCCTGAGATTTCACCCCTACTGTGGGGTTTGCAATCATCCCCCCCAGACTGCAAGAAGACACTGTCATCTCCCCCATGCCGCTGCACTGGGTCCTGCTGCATTGTTTTTGGCAGGTGTCAGGAAGGGCATGCCAGCACCCAAGATGACTGCCGAAGAAGACGACCTGTTACCTCTGCCTGTCAGGAAGGGCATGCCAGCACCCAAGATGGCTGCTGAAGAAGATGACCTGTTACCTCTGCCCCTGTCAGAATGTCATTGGTGCACACACACACTGTGACAGCTTTTGACACCCAAACAGGCTACTTAAACTCAGTCAGTTTCCATACTCAGTGCTGTCTGCTCTACACCGTTCCCTGTGTATCCTGCAATTACCTACCTGACTTCTGTTCCTGTTGTGACCCGGCTTGTTTCCTGCCTGCATCCGACCCCGGCTTGTCCTCTACTCTGCATCTGCCTGCTCCTTCTGCCACTTCGCTGCCAGTCTGCTGACGACCCGGCCTGTAATCTGATTCCGTTTCAGCCTCTGTTCCTGACGTTTGTGTATGACCCGGCCTGCCTGTACCTGCCTTCTCTTCAGCCTTGAGGGTGCCACCATCCCTTCTGCTGCACCTGCACTCCTGCCTGTGGGGACCGGTTGTCTACTCGCTCCAGCTACCTGCCTACCACTGCTCTTGGATTCCTACAGACACTGCTACAGCCCGGCCGAGTGCTCCAATCCAGCTCCAGGTTCAGCGATCCCGCCAGGCACTCGTGCAACTCTGTATCTTGGTGCTTCCTGTCAGCTCAATCAGGGGCTCCAAGTCAGAGTTGTAAGAGAGGCCGTCCTCTGCATATCAGGCTCCATCACCAGGTACGTGACAGCAGGTCTGGGAATCTCCTCCAGACTTGTGTCCGCGCTCTCTCCTCGTTCATGGCTACATGTGTACTAGGGAGGGGGATGGACCTTACCCCCCCCCGTCACAGACTGCCCTTGTGCCAGTCCGGTAGGTCGTTCTTACTTTTTGTTTTTTTCCCTCTGGTCTGCCCTTTGTTTGTCCTGGTGTCCGCGGCCGGTATCTCCGAGAAGATGCAGTGCGGCCCGCCCGCTTTCCACGCTCGTGGATGGCGTCCTCAGCTCACTGCGGTACAGACCTCTCCATGGAGGCTCTGTCGGGTGTACCAAGATGGCGCTGGCGTAGTGTGATGCGGTTCCGGGTGGCCCGAAGCCTATCTCCGGGAGAATGCAGAGCGGGACCTCCGGGGGCGGGAATTTTCAAAAAAAAAAAAAGTGTGTGTATATGTTTGAAAAAAAAAATATATATATATTTTACAATATTATTCAGAGTATCTCCCTTCCGATTAGCTTTGTACACCTGGGAGGAGAATACCAACGGCAGCGGCATGTGCAGGTATATCCACCAACCTGCACGGGGTCAGCTGGGGGTGGGGCCGGAGCTTATGCAGGAAGCAGTTAAAAAGGCCCCTCTAAGCAGAGGATCCTGGTGGCTGACCATGTCTGACGCTTCTCCACCCTGCCCTGCAGATCCTGCGAGCCAGGACAGCTTCATGGTAAGCCAGAATACTCAAGAGTTATGTCTGTCTTTACCTTTCCATAAAACTGCCTACTTACAGGCAGTTTCTGACCACCTACCTCACGGGGACCTTTTTTACTATGCTTAGGCAAAGACCCCTGAGGAAAGGAAAGCGAAAGGCAAAACGTGCTTCATGCAGCCACCGGCTTTCCCCCGAATGGAAAAAACCCCTATGTCCGAAATGCATAGACAAAATGGTGGCCAAAGAATCGCAGGGGTATTTGAAAGATCTGCTCAACTCTTTCAAGAAAGAAATTCAGAGCACCATGGCGCCACTACGCTCAGTTATTGAAAAATTGGAAGCACCATCAAGTATCGGTCAGACCAGTATCCCATCTACCAGTGAAACATGCGTTCCTGCAGGTAATAGGGAACAGGCAGAACAAGAAGAGGATTCAGATGAATCTGAACAATCTGAATCGGAGGATGGAATTTGCTCAGACTCTGATGAGGAAGATGACGCTGCAGAGGGCAGCCTATTTCCCTCAGAGGACACGGATAGTCTTTTTAAAGCCATAGCTGACATGCTAGGCATTAAAGAGCAGAAAACCGCAGAGCTCACAATACATGACAGAATGTACAAAGGGCTACAGCCCAGAAAACCCAGAACATTCCCTGTACACCAAACCCTCAAAGACATAGTCAAAAAAGAATGGGAAGACCCAGAGAAAAAACTCTTTATACCAGCCACAGTCAAACGCAGATACCCGTTTGCAGAGACAGACACCAAAACCTGGGCTAATTGCCCCAAAGTGGATGCCTCTCTGGCAAAAGTCACAAACAAATCTGACTTGGCCTTTGACGACGCAGGTACCCTAATCGACCCCATGGATAAGTAAATAGAAGCCCTCCTAAAAAGGGCATGGGAAGCAGGGGCCGCAAACCTGAATCCGGCTATAGCGTCCACCTGCACAGCCCAGACTTTGCTAATCTGGTTAGCCCAGCTTCAAGAACTGCTGGAGAATGACACACCCAGGGAAGAATTAATAAAAACCATCCCTACGCTAACCAGAGCGGCAGCTTTCTTAGCTGATGCCTCAGCTGAAACTGTCAGAATATCCTCTAGGGCCACAGCACTACTAAACTCAGCCTGAAGAGCCCTGTGGTTGAAGTCTTGGGGAGGGGACATCTCTTCCAAGAACAGATTATGTGGGATTCCATTCACTGGAGACCTACTTTTCAGGCCTGAACTAGAAACAGTCCTGGACAGGACCGCAGCAAAGAATAAAGGTTTTCCCCAAACCAAAAAGAAGTAAGGGAAGGCGCCCTTTCGGCAATTTAAGAAATTTAACAAGCCAGGGGCAAAAAAGCGCTGGGGTCAGCAAAACAAAAAAGGCAAGGGTGAATTCATCCTCAAGCCTCCTAACCAAAAGAACAAAAAACAATGACTGTCACCAGGTGGGGGGCAGACTTGCGGCCTTTTCCCGCCAATGGGAGAAGGCAACAAAGAACAAGTTCATCTTGCGCACCATAGCGGACGGCTACGCAATAGAATTCTCCACCCGCCCTCCAACCAAATACCTAGCAACCATGCTGCCAAGGGACAACGATCAAGCAAGGGCCTTTCTGGAATCCCTGCAGAACCTACTGCATCAGAAGGTGATTTGCCATGTACCTCAAGTAGAGGAACAAAGGGGCTTCTACTCCCATATCTTCTCAAAAAGGAAAACGTCAGCCAAGCTAAGACTTATACTGAACCTCAAACCACTCAACCGAGGGATAAAATACAAGAGATTCAGAATGGAATCTATTTACTCGATCAGGAACATCCTGCTACGGGAGACATTCATGGCGACACTAGACCTACAGGATGCCTACCTACATGTCCCCATAAGGGAGGATCATCAAAAGTTCCTGAGGTTCGCAATACAAGGGCCAGCAGCTACTCTACACCTACAGTACGCAGCTCTCCCTTTCAGAATCTCTTCGGCACCAAGAATATTCTCAAAGATAATGGCGGAAGCATTAAAGGGTCTAAGACAGCAGGGTATTGGAATAATACCGTACTTAGACGACCTACTGTTATTTGCGGACTTGGCAGAAATCCTAGAAAACAATCTGCGCACAAGTATGTCCTATCTGCAAAACCTGGGATGGATAGTGAATGCAGAAAAATCTCAAATGACCCCAAGCCAGAGAGTGGTATATTTGGGATATGTGCTGGATTCCAGACTGTCAAGAATTTTTCTAACAGAAGAAAAGAACGAAAAAATTACACAGGCAATAACCTCCCTTTTAGGGACCAATACCATAACAATCAGACAAGGAATGACCATACTAGGACTGATGACTTCTTCAATTCCAGCCATCACCTGGGCACAGATTCACATGAGACCTCTACAGCACTACATTCTGTCTCAGTGGGATGGCAGGCAAGCATCCCTAGACAAGTCCATTCCTGTCCCAACCACAGTCAAACAAACACTCCAATGGTGGCGCAATCCACTTCGATACATCGAAGGGCGCAGATGGGCTCAATCCGATCCAATCAGGATCACCACCGATGCCAGCGCCCTAGGCTGGGGGGCCCACATGGAAGGGCTCTGCTCACAAGGGAAATGGACATCCAAATGGTCCCAAGCCTCCTCAAACTTGAGAACGCTAAAAGCTGTGGGGGAAGTACTAAAAGCTTTCAAGCCAGCGTTACAGGGGACAGACGTAAAGGTGCAATCAGACAACGCCACGACTGTGGCATATCTAAACAGATAAGGTGGTACAAAGTCCCGAAACTTGATGAGGCTGACAGAGTCAATCCTACTATGGGCAGAAGTGAACGTAAGGTCAATATCAGGTATCCATCTGAAAGGAACAGACAATACGCTGGCAGACTTCTTGAGCCGGAAAACCAGAAGACAAACAGAATGGTCACTGAACCAAACAACCTTCGCTCAAATCACTCAAAAATGGGGAGTACCCAAGGTAGATCTATTCGCTTCCAAGGCAAATGCAAAATCACTGATTATTTTTTTTCCCTGGACCCCACAGATGGCAACAGCGGGGTAGATGCTTTCAACCAAAGCTGGAGATGGCAACTGTGTTATGCATTCCCTCCAACTGCCATAATCCCAAAGGTGATTCAAAAAATCAAGGCAGAGAAAACAGTGATACTAATAGTACCGCACTGGCCCCAGAGAGCATGGTTCAGCCACTTGAAAAACCTCAGCATACAACCTCAGCTGACACTGACGGACCGGCCGGATCTGCTGTCACAGGGCCCAGTCAACCACCCGAATCACAAGATCCTAAAGCTTTCGGCTTGGTTACTGAAAGGGTAAGACTTCAGAACAAAGGGCTGTCAGACAAAGTGATCAATACCATCTTAAACCGCAGGAAGCCTGTAACTAGGGCTATCTATGAGAAAGTAAGGAAAAAGTTTGTCTCTTGGAACAGAAACAAACCGATCTCCAACAGAGGGATAATCCCAACAATTTTGGATTTCCTACAAGATGGTGCAGACAAAAACATCTCTCCAGGCACATTGAAGGTACAAGTTGCAGCGCTCTCCTCGGTCATGGATACCAGACTAGCAGAGGATCCGCTGATAAAGCGATTCCTAATAGCACTTAAAAGAGCTAGACCAGCCAAAATGTATAGAACTCCAACTTGGGACATGGCCACAGTACTTAAGGGCTTTCTTTCCCCTCCATTTGAACCAATGGAAAATAGCTCAGACAAAAACCTCACTTTAACCACTTCAATACAGGGCACTTAGATACCTTCCTGCCCAGACCAATTTTGAGCTTTCAGTGCTGTCGCAGTTTGAATGACAATTGCGCGGTCATGCTACACTGTACCCAAACTAAATTTTTATCATTTTGTTCCCACAAATAGAGCTTTCTTTTGGTGGTATTTGATCACCTCCTGTGGTTTTTATTTTTTGCTAAACAAATAAAAGACCGAAAATTTTGAAAAAAA
The DNA here is from genome assembly GCA_037952835.1 of Lithobates septentrionalis. Lineage (NCBI taxonomy): Eukaryota > Metazoa > Chordata > Amphibia > Anura > Ranidae > Lithobates > Lithobates septentrionalis. The sequence continues at coordinate 970,228 of JBBDGP010001260.1, read as the reverse complement.
ATAAGTTTTGTTTCTGTTAAAAAAAATTGTAAATAAGTACGTTTTCTCTTTCACTGATGGGCACTGATAAGGCGGCACTGACAGGCACTGATACAGCGGCACCGATGAGTGGGCACTGACGATGGGCACTTGTAGGCGGCACTGATATGCAGCACTGATGGGTGGCACTGGTTGGCATTGATGGGCGACACTGATGGGCAATGAAAGGCGGCACTGCTGGGCACTGATAGGGTGGCGCTGATAGGCGGCACTGCTGGGCACTGATAGGCGGCACTGGGCACTGATATGAGGCACCGATGGGCATCCCTGGTGGCACTGGCAGTAGTAGGCATTGAAGTGGGCACTGACTGGCCAATGTATATTTTACCCCGTGTATAGTTCCTGTAATAAAAAGATATCGACCCTCCGGGTCTATTTTCCTTTGATCTATTAGAAAACGTACATTTTTCCCTATACCGATGGCTACTCCTTTGGCCCTTCTTATTGGCGAGTCTCCTTGATACCATGTTGGTATGTTTCTTGAATAAATTTTGGCACTTGAGTTTTGGGTTATATGCGTCTCCTGTAGGAAAATTATTTCTGCTTTACTTTTTTCTAGTTCTCGGAGGATGATGTTTCTCTTCCCTGGGGAATTTAGTCCTCGGACATTGTACGAGATTATTTTTATGCTGTTTACGTTTTCCATTCTTGTGCCTTTTCTTCCCCGCCCGTCCTCCGGCCCTCCCCCCCACGCAGTCCCCCTAGGAGACCGGATGGAGGGGACACCCAGCGGACGCACTGGGTCTCCTCATCTCTTGTCTCAGAATAGGTGTGCCTATGTAACCACTCATGTGACTCAGACCTCTCCCTCCCCCCCCTCCCTCCTCCCACCCTCCCCCTCCCTTTTTTCTGATATGGGTTTTTTACCCCCATATTCTCTAGAGCTGAGAGCGTTTTACTTTGTTTTGTGGGGCACGCTCTGCCCCCTCTGCTCTATTTATTGTGAGGCGGAGCTCTGTAAGACACCCTATTCCCCCCCTGCCTAAGCACTAATAGGGCGACCCCCTGTCCACTCCGTGAGTCCCTGTCTCCCTCTCCCTGCGTTTTGTTGTGTTTTACCAATCCTTTCACTTTCCTTTTTTCCCATCCCATCAACCCCAGCCCCCCCCCCCTTTCCACTCTAAGGCCCCTTGCACCGTTGTGTGGTATTTTCTCAGATATTAATTTCCTCGAGAGTCCACATCTTGATGTCTGCTCCTTGAATTTACTTGCCACTGTAGGTCATCTCTTGCCGTTATTATTACATTGGCCAATGTCTACTGTCCTAATAAGAACCCTAAAAAATATTTGATAGATATAATTAAAATACTAATGGAATTCAAGCAAGGAAAATTAATACTAGCTGGAGACTTCAACTTCAGCATGGATAATAAAATGGACAGTACCTCAAGAGTAAGGGACAAAGAGGTAAATCAACTAAAGAAATTAAAAAGAATATTATATGAACAGCAACTAATAGACCCTTGGAGAATTCAGCACCCCAGCACAAAGGACTACACATTCTACTCAACAGTACACAAAATTTACTCCAGATTGGATTACATCATGGTCGAACATAGAAACTTGGAAGAAATAGAAGAAACAAAAATAGGCATAATAACCGCCTCAGATCACAGCCCAGTAATCTTGAGAATGAAAATAAAAGGAGAAGTCCTTGAAAGGGGTCCATGGAGAATCAACGAAACTTTATTAGAAGACAGTGAGACCGAAAAAAGCATCATAGAAGAAATTAAAAGATATTTTGAAGAAAACGATACACCAGAGGTATCTAAAGCAACAATATGGGAGGCGCATAAATCTGTTATTAGGGGCAAGTTAATAGCTATAGGGGCAAGAAAAAAACAGGAAAGGAAAACAAACATGCAACAAATAATTAAAGAAATTTATGAATTGGAACGAAAACACAAAAATCAAGTAAACAACAAAATCTTCGGCCTACTATCTCAAAAGAGAGAGCAATTAAAAGACTGGATGGAACAAGAAGAAAGGAAGGACTACAACAGAGTAGTACAAGAAAAATATAAATGGGGTAATAAACCAGGAAAATACCTAGCAAATCTGGTAAAAAAAAAGAAGTCTTTGAATTACATTGAGAAGATCAAAAATGAAAAAGGAGAAGTGGTAAATAAAACTACAGATATAGCGATAACATTTCAAAAATACTTCAGCTCCCTTTATGCAATAAAAGGACAGGAAAGTTGGAAAGAAGCGAATACAAGAACAAAGAAGATACAAGAATATTTAAAAAAAGCAAACTTACCAAAACTAAAAATAGACCAACTAGAAGAATTGGAAAAAAATATTACGCATGAAGAGGTAAAACTGGCATTAAAGGAAACTCCCGTAGGAAAAAGCCCAGGACCAGACGGGTTTACGGCCAAATACTATAAAAAATTTGAAGAACAGCTGACTCCAAAACTATTAGAATATATGAATTCCTTAGGGGAAGATGAAGAAATAAGAAGTGAATCGTTATTAGCTCATATTACAATACTACCAAAAGAAGGGAAAGACAAAGTTAACTGCTCAAGCTACAGGCCAATAGCCCTATTGAACGCTGATACGAAGCTGTACTCCAAGATCCTGGCCACTAGGATAAAAAAACTAATCCCACTGTGGATCAACCCGGACCAAACTGGTTTTGTTCCGGGGAGAGAGGGGCGGGACAACAGCCTAAAATCATTATTGATGTTGCACAAGAAGGTGCAGAATGAGACCCCAGTTCTATTCCTGTCATTGGATGCAGAAAAAGCATTTGACAGGGTAGACTGGGGTTTCATGATGGATACATTGCGGCACTTGGGTATTGGGACAAAAATGATGAAGTGGATAACAAATTTGTATAATGGCCCGACAGCAGTCGTAAAAGTAAACGGTAGACTCTCTCCAAAAATTGAAATGCAGAATGGAACACGGCAAGGCTGTCCACTGTCTCCACTATTATATGTATTGGCCTTAGAACCACTATTAGCAACACTCCGCAATAACAAAGAGGTAGAAGGAGCGAAACTAGGAGGAAAAGAGCATAAGATCGCTGCCTACGCGGACGACATCTTGATGTACGTATCCAACCCAAGAGTGTCACTCCCAAACATACTGAAAGAAATTAAAAAATACGGAGAACTGTCAAACTTCAAAATTAATCCAATAAAAACTGAAATATTAAACATAGGTCTAGAGGAAAAGGAAGTTCAGTTTTTACAAAAAGAATTCCCATTAACTTGGGTAAAAGAACTAAATTACCTTGGAATTAAAATAACTCCTAGAGTCGAAAAAATTTATCAGGCAAACTTTATTCCACTGATCAATGAGGTCAAAGAAGAAATGAAAAAGTTAAGAATACAGCCACTTTCATGGATTGGAAGAATAAATATGTTTAAGATGACGATATTACCTAAAATAAACTACAGATTACAGATGTTACCAGTAAAAATCCCGCAGAGCTTTTTTAAAATAATTAAAACAATCCTGCTAAAATACATATGGCTTAATAAAAAACCAAGAATTAAATACACGCTGATCACAAGGAAAAAGGAGCATGGGGGTCTTGCCGTCCCAGATATAAGTAGGTACTATAAAGCCATAGTTTTAACACGAATGTTAGAGTGGACAAATGAGAAAAATGAAAAAAAATGGGTGGAAATGGAAAACACAATAAGTGGAGCCACACTACATAAGAATATTTGGATTCCACGGAAATATAGAATATTGGACACCGACACGCACGAAATAACAAAAAATGTATTTAAAATTTGGGACACCATTCACTTAAAGAATGAATGGAAATATAATTCACCACTATTAGCACTCACAGGATCGAATCTCTTCACCCCTGGGAGGGAAATATTTGAAATCCAAGGAATAGGTAACCCACGACTGAAAGATATCACTAGAAATGGCAAAATAAGAACACGAGTAGAAATAGAGGAAAGGAATGGATGGAAGATGAATGAATGGAATTCTACTCAAATAAGGCACCTAGTAAGCACAATACCACACCCACTGAGAGATGAAACAAAATTAACTGCACTGGAAAAGCTATGTAGCAATGAAACACCATTAAAAAACGGAACATCAAAAATTTATAGTATACTGACAGATTTGGAAGCACAAGAAAGACCAGAATATATAAATCAATGGGAAAAAGAAATGAATTTAAAAATAGATAACCAAAAAGTGGAAAAAATGATAGAAATGGGATATAATAAGGCTTGGGACATGAAGACCATAGAAATGAATTATAAACTAGTATCAAGATGGTATATGACCCCAGTAAGAATACACAGATTCCATCAAGATAGAACCTCCTTGTGTTGGAGAAAATGTGGCCAAATAGCAACGATCACACACATATGGTGGGAATGCCCAATAATAATGGAGTACTGGAAGGAAGTGTTAAACAACATAAAGGAAATAACTGGAGAAGAAATAGAACAAAATATTTGGACTTGCCTCTTCCATATCTACAATAAACCTAAGAAACAATATAGAAAATCAATAATACCTAACCTCCTGAATGCGGCCAAGGCCTTAATTCCCAAGAATTGGCTAAAAAGTGGAAAACCAGACATTAGAAACTGGCTAAAGGAAATAGATTATCACTACAAAATGGAAGGAGGAGAGAAAGGGGATAATAGTAGATGGGAAAGTTGGAAAAACTACAAAGTCTCGGATATTTATTTAGATAGGATAAAAGAAAGAACAGGTGCAGAGCCAAGTGGATAAATAAATAACATAAAGGAACGGACCAGACACAGGGGAGGGGGAGGGGGGGCGGGGGGAAATAAGAGGGACTGAGAGAGACTAAGATAATAATAGGGTTTATAATTATAGAAGGCGTTTTGTCGCCGGTTTTTAAAAATATTTAAGAATATCCTAGAAGGGAAAAATAATAAAGATGTGACGGAAACAATCCACAATGATGTGAAAAAGGAGAAGAGATAAAGTTTGACACATAAAGTTGAAATAATGTCTCTCGGAAAACTTTCGCTGAAGTGGATAAAAAAAAAAAAAAAAAATGAAGTGGGCACTGACTGGCAGCTGCCTTGGCACAGATTGGCAGCTGCCTGGGCACACTGTCATTTCCCTGGTGATCTAGGGGCATACCTGGTGGTCCAGTGTGGATCGCTTCCCTGGTGGTCCTGGGCAGCTTCCCTGGTGGTCCTGGGTAGGATCCGAGGGGGGGCTGTGCTGATAAACAATCAGCACAGACCCCCCCTGTCAGGAGAGCAGCCGATCGGCTCTCCTGTACTCGCGTCTGTCAGATCACCGGCTCTTCCTATTTACATCGTGATCAGCCGTGATTGGACACGGCTGATCACGTGGTAAAGAGTCTTCGTCTGAGACACTTTACCTAGATCGGTGTTGCAGGGTGTCAGACTGACACCCCGCAACAACGATCGCCGCGATGCGCGCCCCCGGGTGCACGCAGCGGCTCGATATTCCTAATCACGTCATATGACGTCCGATCAGTAATATCAAACCACTTTGCCGCTGTCATTCTGTAATAGGGCGGGCGGCAAGTGGTTAAAGACTTCACTCCCTCTGGCCCTGGTATCTGTCAGAAGAGTGAGCGAAATCCAAGCTCTGTCTATAATAGAACCATACTGCCTAATACATTTAGACAAAATAATTCTCTCTCCAGATCCGGCCTTTCAACTCAAGGTCTCTTCAACGTTCCATAGAACCCAAAATATCATCATACCTTCACTTCCAAAAACTATGGATAGAAGGAAAAGAGACACTTACAACAAACTAGATGTAAGAAACACGCTCATAACGTATCTAGAAAGAACGAAGGAGTGGCGTAGAACGACCTTCCTTTTCATCCTTTATGCAGGAGTCAACAAAGGGAAACAAGCTTCCAAGAATACCATCAGCAGATGGATAAGGATGGCCATACAGACGACCTATGAGGCACAGGATCTCACTCCACCAAGTGGAATCAGAGCGCACACAACCAGAGCCTGGGCAACCCCGGTCGCAGAGAAAGCAGGGGCAACCCCGGAGCAGATCTGCAGGGCAGCGACATGGTCGAGCTTCAATACCTTCGCAAAGCACTACCGTATAAGCCAGCTGTCCGACCAAGACCAAGCATTTGGTCGCAAGGTGCTCCAGTCTCTATCCCCACCCTAGTAAATATTGCTTGATACATCCTCTCGGATGCTGCCCTGGAAGACGATTTGAGAAAACAGAGTTAGGTACCTGGTAACTCTTTTTCTAAGAAGTCTTCCAGGGCAGCACTAGTTCCCACCCTTGAAATGACAAATACCAGGTACAGCGGGGGAGCTTTTGAGCTTACTGGGAATTCCTTCGGTGCTTTAATACAACTGAGGCATGCAGGTAAGGCTGTGAAATTTATAATGGTGGACTAATGTGTTTCCTGTTTTAGGGAGGAGGAGCCTATCTCTCAGATGCTGCCCTGGAAGACTTCTTAGAAAAGAGTTACCAGATACCTAACTCTGTTTTTTCATCCGGTGATTCCCTGCCATGTAAAAGCAATCATAGCGGCTCTTCAGCCGCTTATATGCTTTTACAGTCGGCGGGAGGGGACACTGGACGTGCGACCAGGGAGCCGGAGATCCCCGGCCATCTCTATGACCCTCGTAGGCCCGAAAGTGATGGCATGCCGGCTGATGTAAACACTGCGTTTGTTTTTGTTTTTTTTGCTGGGAAGCCTGAGATCGATTTTTATTTATTTTTATTTTTCTCAGGCTTTCCAGCATATAGACTTTATAGACCCCAGATCTCTCCATAAAGAGAACCTGTTATTCCCTATTACAAGGGATGTTTACATTCCTAGTAATAGGAATAAAAGTGGATAAAAAAAGGTGGTAAGTGTAAAAATAAAATAAAAAAATAATAATTTTAAAGCGCCCCAATCCCCTTGTGCTCGCATGCGGAAGCGAATGCATTCGTAAATCGCACCCACTATGTAAACTGCGTTCAAACCACTAGTGAGGTAACCCTGCAAACGTTTAGGTGAGAGCACTAATTCTAGCCCAAGACCTCCTCTGTAACTCTAAACTGGTAACCTGTAAAAAATTTTAAAGCGTTGCCTATGGAGATTTTTAAGTATCGTAGTTTGTCGACATTTCACAAGCGTGCACAGTTTTAAAGCCTGGCTCGTTGGCTATCTATTTACACCGCGTAACATCATCTTTCACATTATACAAAAAATTGGGGTAAATATTCGTGTTTTTTTTTAAGCATTTGAAAAATTGCTGCGCAAATACTGTGTGACTTAAAAAATTGCAATGACTGCCATTTTATTCCCTAGGCTCTCTGCTAAAAACAAAAAACAAAAAACAAAAAAAAATATATATATATATATATATATATATATATATATATATATATATATATATATATATATATATATTATAATGTTTGTGTTCTCTAAGTAATTTTCCAGCAAAAAAAACCCCAAAAAACGCATATGTTTACATATATGAGAGAAATGTCAGAATTGGCCCGGTTGGAAAGTTGTTAATTCCCCCCCCCCCCCCCCCCCCCCCCCCCCACAACAGATACTTGTAGTGTTGTACGATGCATGTGTGAGATGTGTGTATTGTGCATTGTTACTATCAGTAGTAGGGTCCAGAAACAATAGATTTATTATCCATCTATATAAAGCACACGGACACGAAATATAAAAAAGGATATTCATGGGAAGCTTCCATGGATGTCTTCCCTAAACACGCCTTCCGCATGTGCTCTGTGATCATTCGGCCTTTTACCATGTGATCAGCTGTGTCCAATCACAGCTGATCACATGTAAACCAGCTTGCCAGTTATCGGCATTCCTTTCCTCAGTGCTGTCACAGCGTGAGTAGAGTCGGTAACCGGCAAGTCTGACAGGGCACATTTACACTGATAATCGGTGCCCTAATTACCAGTGCAGCCCCAACAGTGCCAATCAGTGTAGCCTTACCAGTGCCCATTAGTGAAGATAAATGACTTTTGTGCAAAATTTTATAACGGAAACAAGAAACCTTTTTTTTTCTCCAAAATTTACTCTTGTTTTGTTTGTTTAGCAAAATACCACCAAGGAGAAAGCTATCGGTCTCAAAAAAATAAATAAATAAATGGATACAGTGTTTCGTGACTGCAATTGTCATTCAAAGTGCGACAGCACTGAAAGCTGAAAATTGCCCAGTATTGAAGAGGCTAACCATTTACTGACCGCCCTATAGCAGTTTTATTGCTACAGGACAGCAGCTTGCACTGGATCACGTATATATATATATATATATATATATATATATATATATATATATATATATATATATATGTGTATGTGTGTGTGTGTATGTGTGCGTATGTGTATATATGTGTGTGTGTATATGTATATATATATATATATATATACACACACACACACATTTAATCCTGCACTTCTACCAGCAGGGGGCGTGCGCACGCCACGGCGTGCCGCTTCTGCTGTGGATATTTACAGCAGAAGCCCATCTGTGGGGGCCGGGCACTTGATGTCCGCTAGCACCCGCCGATCATCGGGCAGAGACTCGGAACGGAGCTCTGCCTATGTAAACAAGGCAGACTTCCATCCTGATTGGGGGGAAGGGATGGATTCTGTGTTCCTGCAAAGCACACAATTAAACCTTTGATTGCCCTAGATTTTTAACCCCTTCCCAGCCAGTGTCATTAGTACAGTGACAGTGCATATTTTTAGCACTGATCACTGTATTAGTGTCACTGGTTCCCGCAAACTGTCAGTGTCTGGTTTGTCCGCCGCAATATCGCAGTATCACTATGTCGCTGATCACTGCCATTACTAATGTAAAAAAATTTAAATTCCAGTATATATCCCATAGTTTGTAGATGCTATAATGTTTGCTTAAACCAATACACTTATTTTTTTATTTTATTTTTACCAAAAACATGTAGCAAACTTTTTGATATTTGAATTTTATGAGATGCACCTGTATATGGCATAAGGCCCAGTGTGTGCTGTCACATATACTATATGCATACAGCCAGAGGGAAGGATTAAACGCGAAACAACTTTGTCCTATTAAGAACTGCAGTGCTGTAGAGCATGACTCCCAATGTTCTCACGATGGGAAGTCTGTCGCTGCACAAAAAAACAAGTAGGTGTGTGTACTGTGATTATGCGTGCTGTATCAAGAGTAGCAAGTCTCCAGTTGAGACGTTCCCTTGGACATGAGCGCATGGGAACCATGCTCTGTGAATGTGTTAGTTGGACTTGTTTTCCTTCTGTGCAACTGATAAACAGGGCGTGTTGAATCCACTTTAGCAGTGGTTTAGAAAGAGCATGTTCGATGTGATGATAAAAAAAATAAATAAACTGGTGCGGATACCAGTTGCAATTCAAAAATACTGTGCTCAATAGGGTTTTGGCTTATTTCCATTCATTGTATAGGTTCTAAGCTTTCAGCGACTGTGGGACTTTGTACTTAATTGAAATAAAATATCAGCTTGCCAAGAAAGTGGCTGTTCAATTTCCCATGTGATCTGCATATAGAAATGGATGAGGAATGCATTTGCATGAACATCATATGCAGATTACTCTGTGATATAAACTGCCACGATGCCTTTGTGATTGATTGCACAGCTGTTTTAAGCGTGATGACATGAACTAACATTATTGTAGGGGCTGTGAACTTGGGGAGTGTCGGTCTTTATACCGAACTCTGCCTAATTTGAACTTCCTGACACCTTACGTTAATGGATGGTTGTAAAGGTCCTAAATAGGCACGTTCTACCTCTACCAACATTGAAAAAGATAATTTTCCTGATTGTTCCCGAATAGTTTTGGGGTGTAGGTGTGAATAGGTAGGCTAGTGTGCAGTACTAAGTTTTTAAAAAGAACTACCGTATATACTCGAGTATAAGTCAAGTTTTTCAGCGCATTTTTTTGTGCTGAAAGTGCCCCCCTCGACTTATACTCGAGTCAAGCACTTTTCTGCAGCAAAAAATGTCATTTTCCAAACCGAATTTGGGGCCCCGTATCTCAGGGCCACTTTGTGCTAGGAACCCCAAATTTTGTATGCAAACCCAGTGGAACAGGTACCACAACATATTCAAATCTGGGATTCCTAGCTCTAAGTGGCCCCGAGATAGGGGGCCCCAAAATCGGTTCGGAAAATGTCATTCTCTGCTGCAGAAAAGTGCTTGACATTTCCTGAACCGATTTTTGGGGCCCTGTATCTCGGGGACACTTGGTGCTAGAAATCTCAGCTTTGTATATTTTATGGTGCTAGTTCCACTGAGTTTGCACATCAAATTTGGGGTTCCTAGCACTAAGTGGCCTCGAGATACGGGGCCCCAAAGTCGGTCAACTGTGTCCATCTGCAGCAATGTCATTTTGGGACCATTTGGGTTCAGAGACCCCAAATTTTGGCTGCAGCTAGGGGGCATCTAGGAACCCTTAACTACCAATTTTGAAGTTGGGGGGACCTATGGCTGCAAATGGGCACAGTGAGGCATGCAAATGGGCACAGTGAGGCTGCAAATGGGCATTGTTGACCCTCTTTTCCACTTACAGCAGCTGTGCATTTCTCACCCTCGTCTTATACTCGGGTCACTACGTTTTTCCCATTTTTTTGTGGTAAATTAGGGCCTCGACTTATACTCGGAACGACTTATACTCGAGTATATACGGTATTTTTTAACTGCTGGTATTGGTTTCTAAATTTTGGACTTTATGAGATGTAAACATTAATAAATTTCCTACATTTACAGTGCATCCGGAAAGTATTTACAACGCTTCACTTTTTTCCGTATTTTGTTATGTTACAGCCTTGTTCCAAAATGGATTCAATTCATTATTTTCCAAAATGGATTAAATTCATTTATTTAAATTCATAATATTCTACAAACAATACCCCATAATGACAACGTGAAAGAAGTTTATTTAAAATCTTTGCAAATTTATTAAAAATAAAAAAATTAAAAAAAAAATCACATGTACATAAGTATTCAAAGCCTTTGCCATGACGCTCAAAATTGATCTCAGGTGCAACCTTTTCCACTGATAATCCTTGAGATGTTTCTACAACTGGATTGGAGTCCACCTGTGGTAAATTCAGTTGATTAGACATGATTTGAAAAGGCACGGACCAGTCTATACAGTATAAGGTCCCACAGTTAACAGTGCATGTCAGAGCACAAACCATAAAAGCCATGAAGTCCAAAGAATTGTCTGTAGAAACTGCCCAAAAATAGGTGTGCCAAGCTTGTAGCATCATACTTAAAAAGACTTGAGGCTATAATTGGTGCCAAAAGTGCTTCAACAAAGTATTGAGCAAAGGCTGTGAATACTTACGTACATGTGATTTTATTTACCGTATTTATCGGCATATAACACGCACTTTTTTCCCCTGAAAATCAGGAAAATCGTGGGTGCGTGTTATAGGCCGATCCCCGCCGATTTTGTGTTTTATCGGAGCGATCGCGGCAATTGCCGCGGTCGCTGCCGACATACACAGCGGTGGGTAGATTTAAATATGCCGCAGAGACTGCAGGGATACTTCGGAGCCGAGATACACATACCCGAGTGTTCTCGGCTTTTTTCGGCGCCGCCGTCACGCCCAGTCCCGCCCCTGGACCTGTGTTATGTCCATCATAGGGCGGGACTGGGCGTGACTGTGAGTGGCGCCGAAAAAAGCCGAGAACACTCGGGTATGTGTATCTCGGCTCCGAAGTATCCCTGCAGTCTCGGCGCCATATTTAAATCTATCACAAAGCTGTACTGACATGGATGGACTGGGGCAAAGCTGCACGGGCAAAGCTGCACTGGGGCAAGGCTGCACTGGGGCAAAGCTGCACTGACAAGACTGCACTGGGGCAAGGCTGCACTGACACTGAAAAGGCTGCAGATGGACAGATAAGGCTGCATTGATGGGCATTTTAATGTAAGTTTTTTTCCTTAAACTTCCCTCCTAAGTTTTTTTTTTCCCTCAAAATTCCCTCCTAAACCTGGGGTGCGTGTTATACGCCGATAAATACGGTATTTTATTTTTTAAATAAATTTACTAAGATTTTAAACAAACTTCTTTCACATTGTCATTATGGGGTATTGTTTGTAGAATTTTGATAATTTTATTCATTTTGGAATAAGGCTGTAACATAACAAAATGTGGAAAAAGTAAAGTGATGTGAATACTTTCTGCATGCACTGTATAAATGAATACATTAAAAAAAAGGAATTTTTAAGTGCAATAAGAGCTCCTACTGTACTTTAATCATTTATTTCTTTTTGCTGGTATTTGATGTTCTATTTCCAGTTGGCTCGCACTCTTCTGTCCATATTTTAGGTATAGAGAGGTGTGTTCATAAATAATAGCAAATATTTTTGTCTGGGGGGGAGGGGGTGGGGTGACCGGATGGAAACCTCAGCAGACGTGCCTGTGCTGAGCTCCTGCAATTCTGAGCTTATCCTGTGGATCAGAGCCGGGTAATCGGGTTTTCTGGCACTGTGGATAAACAGAGATCCTTACCTTGGGGAAGAGCTCCATGGCACCGAAACGGCAATTCTCTAACACACACCCCGGCCGTGGACAGGCGTCGGCTTCAGCCCTCCCCCCGTGTACTGACGCCATCTTGCTTAGCAGACTACAAGCTCTGCTCACGGTGATGGAGGGGGACACTGCAACGGGCTCTGCTCCCACAGCGGCGGAGTTGCTGACAGTGCCAGATACACCTCTCATTCTGGCAGCTATAGAGCAGAGCAGGACATCATTATTAGTCCGCATTGATCATCTCTCTGAGGAATGTAACCTCATCATGAATGACCTGGACAAAATACGAGGCCGCATGAAGGAATCAGAGACACGTGTCTCAAATGTGGAGGACAGCCGGCACAGCACAGCAAGCTGGTAAGATCTCTGAGCTGCAACACTCAGTCAAGTATCTACTAAACAAAGCTGACGCTGAGAATCGCATGCGTCACAATAATGTGCAGGTATTAGGTCTCCCTGAGGGGGCTGAAGGAGAGAATCCTGTGGACTTCGCCAAAGGTTTCTTTAAAGATGTGCTACATCTCCCTGACGCACCGGTTACTTATGTTGCTGAGCGGGCTGATCGGGTGCCTATGGGCTGCCAATTACCCAGATCCCCACCGCTCCCCTTCCTAGTCCGTTTCCTTAATTATCGTGATTGCGACCGTATCCTGTCTGAAGCCCGAAAACACCCGAACCTCCAACATGGGAATGCAAAGATCGTGCTGTTTCCGGATTCCTCCCAAAATCTCCAAAAGAAATGCAAGAAGACCTTCAATGACGTCCGTCGCCGACTTCGTAACCTCAACCTTATATACAGCATGCTATACCCAAGTCGCCTGCGGGTGCAACATGAAGGTACTGGTAAATTTTTTGATACTCCTGATGATGCGGATACCTGGCTTATCGGGTTGCAGTAAGCACTTATTTCCCCCTTTTTTTTTTTTTTTTTTTCACGGGGCCCATCCATTTCTACTGTCGCATGGTGCCCGAGCAGATAGAAGCTATATGCCTGTCCTGTTGGAGAAACAATTTTTCCCTGTTCCCTATTGTTGTTTTCCTATTTTTCATAACCATGGGCAGGAGTTATATGGTTGAGGGACAACCGTCTACCAACTCACACTGGTGGTAGACCTACCCTCTACGTCTCCTGTGCTTCACATTAATCATTTTTTGCCTGGATCCAAGTTAACTTTGTTCATATCAGGAGTTCTCGCACAGTGACACTGGTTTGTTGCTATCCACTGCAAGACTTCCTTGCCTCCTACCTTTGGAGTAGTTTTCCTCCAATGAGGATGGTTTCTGATTGAATCTTGCTGCCAAAGAAGAGTTTGAGTTCAGGTTTTGGGTATAAAACTGGCCATAGTTTTTTTTTTTTTTTCCTTTGGGTATTCCATGGTCAGTAGGGAGTTCTATATCCACTAGATGTTTTCTATGTCCTGTGTTATGTCCATACTCTCCCTGCTCAGAGCCACTATTTTTTGCATTGCCCTTCAGTATTAAAGGGGGCTGAGCCTCCACTCATATGTATTATTATGCTATGTCATCATACTTTCCTGCTCTTATGGAGCTGAAACTTGTCTCATGGCATGTACGGGGTCTAAATGACAAGTTTAAAAGAGCTTTGCTGTTTAAATACTTAAATAGTCACAGGCCCCATATTTTTTCCTGCAGGAGACTCTTCTTCTGGGGAATAAGATTATGGTGCTTCGTAGACCCCGGGTACAGCAATCGTTCCATGCAGCCTATTCCAGTTATACAAGGGGAGTGGCCATCTTAATAAACAAATCTCTTGCATATGAGGTCCTACATCTAAAGACTGACCCGGAAGGTTGATTCATAATTCTTTTATTAATGATTAAAGCAATTGTATATGCTCTGGTGAATGTATATGTTGCCCCTCCCTTGAACCAGCGGGTCCTATACATGGTATATGAGAACTTGGCTACGCTACAATTTTCCAGACTATACATAGCTGGAGACTTTCATTTTACGTTGGATCCATCTCTGGACTCGTCCAACCCAAATAGGGTGCATACACCCGATTTACTTTAATGGGCACAAGCCTTTAACGATACAGAAATCTGGAGATGGAAGCACCAAACCTTTAGGGCTTAGTCCTTTTACTCCACCACTCACAAATCAGGCTCCAGGATCGACCTGGTCTTTGACAATACCTGTGCCCGGGCAGCGGTGAAGGGGGTCTCGTACTTATCTGCGGGCCTCTCTGACAATGCCCCTCTTGAGGTCACGTTTAAGTTGTCGGACACCAGAGGTCGGGACTGTTGGCACTAATCAGCTAAATGGTTACAGGACCCAAAGGTGGGGGGAGATAGTCCCTCCTAAACTACAACAATATTGGGAGCTTAATGAGGATTCAGCCTCGACTCATGTAGTCTGGGAAGTCTGTAAGGCCACTTCCAGGGGAGAGTAGATTTCAGCTATCAAAGCGGTTCGCTCTGAAATGTCCTCTCAGGTGCAGGTACTTGAGGGAGAGACCAAGCCTGCGGAGGCTTTTTCCGGCTCCCCGAATTTGGATCACTTTAGCCAGCTAGTTGAGGCAAGATGAGCATTGTCTCTACATCTTTCTTAGGCCACACACTTGGATCTAAATTCACTGGCTGGGAAGATCTTTGTGTCTGGAGACAAAAACAGCAAACTCCTGGTGAATCTAGTTGCGGGCTATAAAATGCAGACAGTGGTGTTGGAGATCTGTTGGGATGGCCGGGGGCTCTCTGATCCCGAGCTAATTCTGAACAAATTCTGATCCTTCTATGAAAACCTATACAGGGCAGTCCCTGGCTGGCCTGAAGAATGGCTAAGGGATTTTTTACAATTCTTACATCTACCCACTCTCGCAGGAGGATCTTGAATTTTTGGACAAAGATTTTACTACCGAGGAAATAGAAGAAGCAATTTGCTCGTTCCCCAGTAGTAAAACACCGGGACCGGACGGTCTACCTGGTCAATGGTATAGAACGTATGCCCCACTAATTGCACCAAAACTGTTGAAGGTCTTTGCTGAATGTAAAGAACAATTGTCCTAGCCCCCTTCTATGTATCGGGCACATAGTCCTCATCCCTAAGCCCGGCAAAGACAAATCCCACTACACTTCTTATAGGCCGATCTCTTTGCTAAACTCTGACCTCAAGATCTTGATAAAAATTTTAGCGACCAGGTTGCGGACGATTCCCCCCATCTCTGGTCAATATAGACCAAACTGGCTTCATGCCAGGGAAATCGACAGATATAAATTTACTTAGAGTTTTTATACATCTTTGACTTCCCTCAACTGAGTCTTCCACTAGGGTGATGGTTACACTAGATATTGAGAATGTGTTTGATTCGGTGGAAAGGCCTTATATGTCCTCGGTTCTAGAATTCATGGGTTTCGGGAACGGATTTTGCAGGTGGATTGACATTCTATATAGGGATCCGACTGCACAGATAAAACTGAATGGTGCGCTCTCGGCCCCCTTTGTTGTTGGAAGAGGTACGAGGCAAGGTTGTCCGCTGTCACCGGCTCTTTTTGCCCTGGTGATGGAGCCACTCGCCTCGGCCCTCAGACAAGCGGACATGGTAAGGGGTATACAGGTGGGTTCCATACATGAGAAAATTGCTCTGTACGTGGACTATCTTATCCTTTTCTTAAATGACCCCGCCCAATCCATTCGTGAGACGCTGGCCATTCTATCCAATTTCACCAACTGCTCAGGACTCCAGGTTAACTGGGACAAATCCCAAATTCTGCCAATTGATAATGCCGCAAAGGATATAGCAGACCCCAACCTTCCTTTTATTATGGACTGACAAAGTTAAATACCTAGGTATTTACATCTCTGCCTCTACTTCTGACTATTATACCCTTAATTTAGAGCCATTGATACAAAAAATGAGGGCAAGGCTGAAGGCCTGGGCACATCTTCCCTTTTATCTAATCGGGCGAATTGATCTATTCAAGATGAAGCTTCTGCTTGCCTTTATGTTCTGAGACATGCCCCTGTCTGGATACCTAAAGTATTTTGCCTGATAAAAACCATTTTACTCTCCTTTCTCTGGGGCCCAGGTCACCCAAGATTTAGGCTGACAGTTTTACAGAGACCCAGGTGTGAAGCAGATTCGGCTTGTCCTGATCTCCATTCTTATTTTCTAGCCACCCTGTTATCTCACGCTCACAATTAGCTAGTTTCAGATGAGACCAATGCAGCAGTGGTCCTGGAAGGGTCTTATGAGGCACTACGGAATCTACTTTATCGGGGACCCAGAGCGCCCTTTCCTCTTACAGTGGCAATGAAAGCGGTCCTGAGGGCGTGGTCGGTGGCCAATTCTGTATGCCCCATGCCTACTGGACACATCTCTCCACATAACCCTCTCTGGTTTAACCTGCGACAGTCAATTGCAGTCCATACCCGATCCTAGTGTGTGGGCATTAAGTATGTGAACCAGATCTGCACTTGGGGGCCTGCTACAGTCATTTGATAGGTTAAAACAACAATATAATCTGCCTAATTCGCATTTGTTTAGGTTCTTGCAGCTTAGACATGCTTTCAATACTCAGTTTGAGAATGCACAAGTCACCTTTTATACGTCAAATCTAGAGGATTTGCTCAGAGATGAAGCTCTGGCTAAGCCTCTATCCACCTTGTATAAAGCATTACTTCCTAATGTACATACGGGCCTAGAAACCCTTAAGGCTAAGTGGGTAGCCGACTTCCCTACACTGGATACAGAGGATTGAGAGGAAATGTGGGAGTGTTCTTTTTCACAGCTAGTGTTGGCTAAAGACAGAGTGCAATTCCAAATACTACATAGAGTGTAGTACATAACCATGCGATTACACAAAATATATCTATCTATTCCATCTTCTTGCTGGAGGTGCGATTCGCCCTCAGTGGATTTCACCCATACTTTTTGAAGCTGTCCCCAGATTCAATTCTTTTGAGCTGAGGTCACCACATTTATTTTGACTGTCACCACCATTCAGGTTCCATTGTCAGTGGAGGTATGCCTGTTGGGACTTGTAGATCCACTGGCTCCTCGCCGGGCAATCAGATCCCTGCTGGGATTATTACATTTATTATGCTCGTAAATCTATCGTACTTCGATGGAAGGCTTCATCCGCACCCTCGCTTAATTTTTGGAAGAGGTTAGTGAATTCCGCTCTGCCAATATACAAGGCTACTTACCTGTCTCGCGGCTGTGCCAAAAAATTCCACAAAGTATGGGACATCTGGACGGAATCCTCATCGACCAACGCAGACTCTATGGAGGAGTAGTAACACTCTGTTATGTCTCTACAATAGATCAGGTGGTGTTTCTGCACTTGTAAGCTCCCCTGGGTCAATTCTTTCAAAAGATATAGGGAGTGGGGGGATGTGTATTTCATTTATTAATTAACCACATGCCGCCCGCCCATCGTCAAATGACGGCTGGGCGTTGCCGCTCTCTTTCTGGGTGGACGTCATTTGACGGCCTTCCAGAACAACCTCTCTCTCCCACCCCTGCGATCGCAGCCGCGCTGTGTTGCTAGGACACGGCGCGAACCCGATCTGTGTAAAGAGCCGCGTCTCTTTAACTATGTGATCGGCTGTGTCCAATCACACCTGGTCACGTGTAAACACGGAGATGCCGGTAATCAGGGCTCCTCGCCTCACACTGACAGAGTGTGAGGAGAGGAAAACCGATCAGCGGTATCTCCTCACAGGGGACAGCTAGGTATGTAATCAGGGCACTGATCATCGGTGCCCTGATTACAATTAAGTGCCCACCAGTGCCAGGAATGATTGCCCACCACTGCTAGCAATTAGTGCCCACAATTGCCACCAACCTGTGCCCACAAGTGCCAGCAATCGGTGGCCATTAGTGATGTCAGTCAGTGCTGACTTTCAGTGCTGCCCATCAATGCTCATCAGTGCTGCTTATCTGTGCCCACCAGTGCCGCATATTCGTGCCTCCTCATCAGTGCCGCCTCATCAGCGCCCATCAGTGAAGGAGAAAAATTACTTATTTACAAAATTTACTGACAGAAACTAAGAAAAACTTTTTTTCTTTTCCAAATTTGTGGTCTTTTTTTTTTTCTTTTAGGAAAAAAAATAAAAAACCCAGGAGTGATTAAATACCACCAAAAGAAAGCTCTATTTGTGTGAAGAAAATGATAACAATTTCACATGGTTACAGTGTAGCATGACCATGCAATTGTCATTCAAATTGTGACAGCGCTGAAAGCTGAACAATGGCCTGGACAGGAAGGGGGTGTAAGTGCCCTGTATTGAGGTGATTAAAGTAAGCTCTGTAGGGTATTTTGTGGAAACAGAATATTTCTTTTGTTAATCTGCATAGGTGGTTGGAGCGTACAGTTAGTTGTAGTTTTTTTTAATTTTTTTTATTTATTTTCTTTTATTTTTTCTGCTTTATTGTGTTTTTTTGGTTTTGTTTCGTGTTCGAGCCTGGGTATGCCCAATAGGCTCCGTTTGTTACCTTACTTTACTTTATTTACAATAAAAACAATTTTGAAAAAAAAAAATTTGCCTGCCGTTCTAGAGCCCTTGTTATAAATCAATTTAATGCCAATGCCAGGAATTTGAAGAGCCAGCCTGGATGAGGACAGCGCTGGATTCTTGGACAGGCGAGTGTCTGTTAAGTCAGCAGCTATAGTTTTTGGTATTGTGCAGGTCCAATTTGCAGTTTTGTAGACTCCTGGAACCAATTAAATTTAAACTCAAGTTACAGCTCTTTTTCAGTAGCTTGCCCATCAAGACTTAGATCTTTTGGCTCAGGTAATGTGGACACAATCCAAAGTGCATTCGATACTCTTTGGCACACAAACGCCCTACTCCAGATGAAAAAACCTGTGATGAGGATATTTGAAGAGGAGGGGGAGGTGTTTGGCACCTGTTTGGAGTTTTTTTTTTTTTTTTTTTTTGCCCACTGGGCAAGACCAAGCCTTTTCTTTGTTTAAATCAGTATTTTCTGCTAGAAAATTACTTAGCACCTCCAAACATTATATATATTTTTTTTTTAGCAGAGACCCTAGGGAATAAAATGGCAATTTTTTTTATGGCAAACGGTATTTGCGCAGCTGTTTTTTAAACGCAATTTTTTTGGAAAGAATACACTTTAATGAGTTTTAAAAAAAACACACTATATACCCCATTTTTTTGTAAAATATGAAAGATGTTGGGCTGAGTAAATAGATACCTAACCTGTCACACTTTGAAATTGTGCACGCTTGTGGATTGGCGACAAACTATGGTAAAAATCTCCATAAGCAACGCGTTAAACATTTTTTACAGGTTAACCTGTTCAGAGGGGATCTAGCTCTAGAATTATTGCTCTCCCTCTAACAGTAGCAGTGATGCCTCACATAGCCATATTTATATATATAATGTTTGGGGGTTGTAAGTAATTTTCTAGTTAAAAAAAAATACTGAACTTTATACTTAAATCTTGTAAATAAAAATTGCCAGAAAACACTTGGTATTTAAAGGGGTTGTAAGCCCTCTTTTTTTTAAATTATATATAGAAAAATAACAAACATGCTTATTATAATTACCTGCTCTGTGCGATCATTTTGCACAGAGAAGCCTGGTTCTCTTCATCTGGGATGCCCTACCGGTACTCTAGGCCCCTCCTCTTCATCAGGTACCCCCACGGAAATTTTTTTTTTGGGGGCACACGTGAGGGCTCGCTCCTAAGTCCCACTGCTATGTCCATTGACACAGACAGTGGGACTTGGCCCTGCATCACTGGATTTGATTGACAGCAGCAGGAGCCAATGGATCCTGCTGCAATTAATCTGTCCAGTGAGGTGAGAGACAGCGTCTGGAGCTGCTGCACTTGTGCACATCGCTGCATCGAGCTGAGGTAAGAAAAAGGGGGGGGGGGTGCAGCACAGAAGGTTTTTCAGCTTTAATTCAAGGTGTTGAACATAAATATATAGTACCAGTACAAATTTTAGGAACTGCAACCGTTTTTTTACACAGTCCCCCCGTTTTCAAGGGCTCAAATGTAATTGGACAAATGAATATAATCAGAAAATGTTCATTTTTAATATTTTGTTGAGAATCCTTTACTGGCAATGACTGCCTGAAGTCTGGAACCCATGGATATTACCAAAGACTGGGTTTCCTCCTTTCTGATGCTTTTCCAGGCTCTAACTGCAGCTGTCTTCAGTTGTTCTTTGTGGGTCTTTCTGCCTTTAGTTTTGACTTCAGCAAGTAAAATGCATGCTCAATTGGATTGAGATCAGGTGATTGACTCAGCCGTTGCAGAATATTCCACTTTTTTCCTTCAAAAGCTCCTGGGTTGCTTTTGCAGTGCCTTTTGGATCTTTGTCCATTTGTACTGTGAAGCGCCGTCCAATCAACTTTGCTGCATTTGACTGAATCTGGGCTGACAGTGGATCTTGAAACACTGCAGAATTCATCTGGCTGCTTCTGTCACATCATCAATAAACACCAATGACCCAGTGCCACTGGAAGCCATGCATGCCCATGCCATTACACTGCCTCCACTATGTTTACAGAAGACATTGTGTGCTTTGGATCATGAACTGTTCCAAGCCTTCTCCAAACTTTTTTTTCCCCTTCATTCTGGTATAGCTTAATCTCAATTTCATCCGTCCAAAGAACTGGTCTGGCTTTTTTAGATGTTTTTTGACAAAGTCTAATCTGGCTTTTCTATTCTTCAGGCTTATAATTGGTTTGCACCTTGTGGTGTATTTGATCTTGTGAAGTCTTCTCTTGATTGTAGACTTTGACAATGATACGCCACCCACCTCCTGGAGAGTGTCCTTCACTTGTCTGGATGTTATGAATGTTTTTTTTTTTTTTTTTTTTTTACAATAGAGAGGATTCTGCAATCATCTACCACTGCTGTCTTCTGTGGAGGTCAAGACCTTTTTATGTTGCTGAGCTCACCTGTGCTTTCTTCTTTCCTCAGAATGTACCAAACTGTTGATTTGGCCACTCCTAGTGTTGCTGCTATCTCTCTAATGGATTTGTTCAGTTTTTGAAGCCTTGCAATGGCCTGTTTCACTTGCATGGACAGCTCCTTTGAACACATGATGTAGGTTCACAGCAATAGATTCCGAATGCAAATGCCACACTTAAAATCAACTCCAGACCTTTTACCTGCTTAATTGATGAAGAAATAATGAAGGAGTAGCCCATACCTGGCCATGAAACAGCTTTTGATTCAATTACAGTTACTTTTCTTCCCTTGAAAAGGGGGGGATGGTTAATCTTAGCTGTAATTCCTAAACCCTTCCTCCGATTTGGATGTACATACCCTCAAATTAAACCTAAGAGTGTGCACTTTCAGCCCATATGCATTATATAACTACTATAGCTTGAATATGTTTTGTTAAATACCTGAAAGAAGGAAAATTGTGCCTGTGTCCACATAGAGAGAGAGATATCTATCTCTGCGCCAATCCTATTACAAAAATAATTTTAATGTGCCAAAATAAACAATGTGTCCATCAATGCTTATTCTCAAAGTCATAAAGTGCCTAATTACAACCAATATTTGCTCACATCCGTGTGATTAGTATGTGCATAGATCCTCAATCAAATGTGCATACACAAAATTAAATACAAAAAGTCCCAGTTTGGATTCTTCATAAATTAATTCCACGTGCCAAATATAATTGATGTGCAATCCTAAACACTCGTGATTCACCTTCCACAATATGCACTCACCAGAGAACGGTAATAAAAAAAAGCCTGTTTTATGCCTCAATCTCGGTCTTTTAATATGGTTGGATCAGAAATATTGCCATAAAACAAGTAAAAATTCGCGCTGAACTGAAAAAAGCAAGCGGCCAGCAAAGTTCGTAGATAACAAACAAAAAGTCACATGCATAAAAATTATTGCAGCACTGAAAAGTTCAAAAATGAAATTGAAGAGTGGGAGGAATCCAATCACCAGTCACTTCAGAATTGGGCATTCAGGCATGTAGTCATCATATATCCGAGAAAAGAAAATGAAGGACCCATAGTGAAGCCCGTAATGATAGATAAAAAAACTTTTATTGTAGTAACTTACAGTTGAAGCTTAAAACAGCATGCATCAATGCATCAAGCCTCTGAAGACATCTGTTACGATGAAACATGTCAGGCAGGCTGACACCCGTACGCTGATTGCTGCAGCTGTTTGTTCCTATCATTGATGCATGCTGTTTTAAGCTTCAACTGTAAGTTACTACAATAAAAGTTTTTTTATCTATCATTACGGGCTTCACTATGGGTCCTTCATTTTCTTTTCTCGGATATATGATGACTACATGCCTGAATGCCTAATTCTGAAGTGACCATTGGGAGATGTTTATATGTGAAGGAAATCCCACGGATGTTGTGGTCTGATGAGGGGTTCCAGTGGGCTGGATTTGCTGGATGCTATTGAGAATTTATCATCTATGCCTAATCCTTAACACCTTCTGGTAAGCAGACTACATTACCACGTGGTGACGAGTGACTCTTTTTACATCTGCACAATATATTTGGTGATTGGATTCCTCCCACTCTTCAATTTCATTTTTGAACTTTTCAGCGCCGCAATAATTTTTATGCATGGATCAGAAATAACGGCCATCATTGTGCAATATTCCACAACTTTTATCATCAAGAAAGTTTTCCACTCACATTCAATTGTGCCTTTTAGACCTGCACTGAGTCTTTCCAGCGTTCCAGTAACCACTTAAATTTGGCACATGGAATTTATTTATGAAGAGTCCAAACTGGGACTTTTTGTATTTATTTAATTTTCTTTATGCACATTTGATTGAGGACCTATGCACATATTAAGCACACTGTGAGCAAATATTGGTTGTAATTGGGCACTATATGACTTTGAGAATAAGCATTGATGGACACATTGTTTATTTTAGCACATTAAAATTATTTTTGTAATAGGGTTGGAGCAGCTACCTATATATATATTTACAACTGTTTACACTTTTAGTGAAAATGGTAGCCGCAGCAAACCCTATATGTTGATAAGGATTTTAGAAATGATTGTTTTGCGTGGGTGGCACATATTACACAGTTTCATTTTACTTTAGAGTAAATTAGGGATGAGCCGAACACCCCCCGGTTCGGTTCGCACCAGAACCTGCGAACAGACCAAAAATTTGCACGAACGTTAGAACCCCATTTACGTCTATGGGACTCGAACGTTCGAAATCAAAAGTGCTAATTTTAAAGGCTAATTTGCATGGTATTGTCCTAAAAAGGGTTTGGGGACCCGGGTCCTGCCCCAGGGGACATGTATCAACGCAAAAAAAACTTTTAAAAACGGACGTTTTTCGGGAGCAGTGATTTTAATGGTGCTTAAAGTAAAAAAAAAAAAAGTGAAATATTCCTTTAAATATCGTACCTGGGGGGTGTCTATAGTATGCCTGTAAAGTGGTGCGCGTTTCCCGTGCTTAGAACAGTCCCTGCACAAAATGTCATTTAAAACTGCTTGCGGGTTTAATGTAATGTCGGGTCCTGGCAATATGGATGAAAATCAGTGAGACAAACGGCATGGGTACCCCCCAGTCCATTACCAGGCCCTTTGGGTCTTGTATGGATATTAAGGGGAACCCCGCACCCAAATTAAAATAAGGAAAGGTGTGGGGCCACCAGGCCCTATATACTCTGAACAGCAGTATACAGGCGGTGCAAACAAGACAGGGACTGTAGGTTTGTTGTTAAGTAGAATCTGTTTGTAATTTTGAACGGGTACATTTTTAACGTGTTTAGCTCCAGCCAAAAAATCTTTTTTAAGCTTTTTGGAAAACATAGGAAAGGGTTATCACACCTGTGACATTTGTTTTGCTGTCTGTCCCCCTCTTCAGAAGTTTTCACCTCACTTTTTGTCCCAATGACAAATGTTTTTTGAAAATTTGGGGTTTTTTGTGGAACAAGGATTGGAAAGCATCAGTGGAAAGGAGAAATGTTTTCCCATATTAACTCTTACAGGAGAGAATTTCCCTTCCTAGGGGTAGATTTCATCTCACTTCCTGTTGTCTCCTTCCGTTTGCAAGTAGGAGTCATTTGTAAGTTAGATGTTTGAAAGTAGGGGCCTGCCCTATATACTCAGCAGAAATTTGGGCCTTAGGTGTTGTTGTGGCCACAACACTGTAAGCCCTCACACGGCCCTGCTGTGAAATATTAGATGAAGAATTGTAATTACATGCCCCTGTTGAACAGGGGCAGAAAAATTGGGCCTTTGGTGGTGGTGGTCGTGCTGGTGCCACAACACTGTAAGTCCTCACTCGCTCTTGGTTGGTGCAGAAAAGGGCCCTGCTGTGAAATATTAGATCAAGAATTTTAATTACATGCCCCTGTTGAACAAGGGCAGAAAAATCGGGCCTTTGGTGGTGGTGCTGGTGCCACAACACTGTAAGTCCTCACAGACACTGTAGTTGGAACGCAGGAACGAGCCCTGCTGCAAAGTATTGCATCAAAAATTGTAATTACACGCCCCTGTTAAACAGGGGCTGAAAAATTGGGCCTTAAGCACTGGTGCCACAACATTGCAACCCCTCACTGATACTCTAGTTGGAACGCAGAAACAAGCCCTGCTGCAAAGTATTGCACCAAAAATTGTAATTACACGCCCCTGTTAAACAGCGGCTGAAAAATTGGGCCTTAGGCACTGGTGGTGGTGCCCAGAACCAAAAATGTTCTTACAAGCTATCAGCGTGATCATTGAGGAGGAAGAGGGTAATTACTCAGGGATAGTCACTCAGCATCAGCATAGGCAGTCTTTGAAGGGATCTGAGATTTCAAAAAAAATTATTCGGTTACATCAACATCAGGTGCTTGGTAGCTGGTGGTGATCCAAGACTGATTCATTTTTATGAAGGTCAGGCGATCGACCGAGTCGGTGGACAGACGCACCCTGTGATCGGTTACAAAGCCTCCAGCAGCACTGAATGTGTGTTCCGAAAGAACGCTGGATGCAGGACAGGCCAGTAGCTCAATTGTATACTGTGCAAGCTCTGGCCAGTGATCCATCCTCAAGACCCAGTAACCCAGAGGATTTTCGGTGGGAAAGGTGTCCAAGTCAGATCTTGCCCCTAGGTATTCCTGCACCATGTAAAACAGACGCTGGTGATGGTTGCTGGAACCGATCATACCTTGGGGCTGCGGACCAAAAAATTGTCTGAACGCATCGGTCAGACGACCACCTTCTCCACCGCTCCTTCTTTGACTGACCGAAGCCTGAGCAACACGTATTCCAGAAACAGGAGTTTGTAACCTACCAGTCTCTGGGAACGCGTTGCACAGACCTTTCTGCAAGGCCTCCCGAAGATGTTTCATCCTCTGCTCCCTCTGCGATGGCAAGATAAGGTCCGCAACCTTACCCTTGTAACGTGGATCAAGGAGGGTTGCCAGCCAGTATTGGTCCTTCTCCTTGATACCACGAATACGAGGATCCTTACGCAGGCTTTGCAGGATCAGGGAGGCCATGCAGCGTAGGTTTGCTGAGGCATTCAGTCTGGAGTCCTCTGGGTCACTAAGGATGACATGGTCCGCAGTCACCTCCTCCCAGCCACGTACAAGTCCATGTGTTTCTTGGGACTGATCCCTTAAAGACTGCTGCTGATGCTGAGTGCCAGGCTCCACCTCCATACTGACACAATCCTCCTCCTCCTCCTCTTCCTGTATGATCTGCGGGCACGCAGGAACACTGTCTGGATAAAGGGGGCCTTGAGAGCTAGGGAAGTCCTCCCCTTCCTGCCTCTGTTCTGCCTTAAGTGCCCTGTCCATTATTCCACGTAGCGTGTGCTCCAACAGGTGGACAAGGGGGACAGTGTCACTGATGCGTGCACTGTCACTGCTCACCATCCTTGTGGCCTCCTCAAATGGTGACAGGACAGTGCATGCATCCCTGATCATGGCCCACTGGCGTAGGACAAAAAAAACACCAAGCTCCCCTGACCCTGTCCTGGTGCCGTAGTCGCACAGGTACTCATTGATGGCCCTCTGCTGTGTGTGCAGCCGCTGCAGCAGGGCCAACGTTGAGTTCCACCTGGTGGGCATGTCACATATTAGGCGGTTCTTGGGCAGGTTAAACTCCTTTTGGAGGTCCGCCAGCCGAGCACTGGCATTATATGACCGGCGGAAATGCACACAGACTTTCCTGGCCTGCCTAAGGACATCCTGTAAGCCCGGGTACCTGCCCAAGAACCGCTGCACCACCAAGTTAAGGACGTGAGCCAAAAAGGGCACATGGGTCATTTGTCCCTGTCGGAGGGCAGAGAGGAGGGTGGTGCCATTGTCGCAAACCACCATTCCTGCCTTAAGTTGGCGTGGCGTCAACCACCTTTGAACCTGCCCCTGCAGAGCTGACAGAACCTCTGCCCCAGTGTGGCTCCTGTCCCCCAAGCACACCAGCTCAAGCACCGCATGGCATCTTTTGGCCTGCGTACTTGCGTAGCCCCTTGAACGTCTACGGAGCACCGCTGGTTCCGTGGAAAAAGCACAGGAAGAGGCCATGGAGGAAGAAGAAGAAGAGGAGGGGGTGTCACAATCATTAGTAGTGGCATTTTGGAGGCGTGGTGGCGGAACAACCTCCAACACTACTGCACCTTGTCCTGCATCCTTCCCAGCTGCCAGCAGAGTCACCCAATGCGCCGTGAAACTTAGGTAACGTCCCTGTCCATGCCTGCTGGACCATGAGTCAGCTGTAATATGCACCTTACCGCTGACCGCCCTGTCCAGCGAGGCATGGACATTGCCTTCCACATGCCGGTAGAGAGCCGGAATCGCCTTCCGTGAGAAAAAGTGGCGTTTGGGTACCTGCCACTGAGGAACCGCACATTTCACAAACTCACAGAAGGGGGCAGAGTCTACCAACTGAAAAGGCAGCAGTTGAAGTGCTAGCAATTTTGCCAAGCTAGCATTCAACCGCTGGGCATGTGGATGGCTGGGAGCAAACTTCTTTCGGCGGTGCAGCAGCTGGGGCAGGGAAATTGACCTGGTACAATCTGACATCGGTGTACCGAAAGCAGATTGCCCACAAGTACTTGGCTGTGACACACCTAGTTCTACACCTTCATTCCTCTCAGTGCAGGTCTCAGAGAGGACTGAAGGTATAGTGGGGTTGGAGATCTCAGCTGATGAGGAGCAAGGAGAGGTCCTCTTTGTTCTTTGGTGTGGGTCTTTTAGATACGCTTGCCAACGAACTGCATGGCAGGTCAACATATGTCTGGTCAAGCATGTGGTACCCAAGCGGGAGATGTTTTGGCCACGCGAGATACGCTTGAGACATATGTTGCAAATAGCAGCGGTGTGATCTGATGCTCTCGTCTCAAAAAAGGCCCACACCAATGAACTTTTTGAATAACGCCCAGAGACTGCAGCGCCCTGCACATGTGGAGCTTTGGGGTGTGATGCAGTCAGTGTGCTGCCCTTAGGCTGGCCCCTGGAGGGCATCCTGCCTCGTTGGTGATGTGCCGCCTCCTCCTCTCTCCTATCAGGCACCCATGTTGAGTCAGTGACCTCATCATCCCCTCCCTACTCATCACTGGAGCAAACCTGGCAGTATGCTGCAGCAGGGGGAGCATGACTGCCAGATTGCTGTCCTTCTTGGGCACCCCCTCTGTCCATGCTCATGTTACTGCTTTCATCGAGCTCAGTATCATCATCAGAGCCTTCCAAACGCTGGGCATCCTCTTGGAGCATGTACCCAACACTGGTCAAACAGTTCGAGGGACTCCTCAGGAGGACATGGTGGGGCTAGGGAAGGAGTCACTGATGACATTGAGCCGAGGGAAGAGGCCGCTGCTTTGCCAAACAAAGTACCCTGAGCATGGGTGAGAGAGGATGAGGGCGGCTTGGTCATCCACTCGACCAAGTCTTCCGCATGTTGCGGCTCAACACGGCCAGCTGCCGAAAAAAAGGCCAAGCGTGTCTCACGGCCACGTGCTGATGAGGATGCACCGTCTCCATGACCAGCACTAAACACAGAGCCTGCTTGCCCTCTTTTATTGGCTTGTGACTGTCTGCCTCTCCTTCTTGGCCTTCCAGACATACTAATGGCCTGTAGCTGCACTTAGCTAGGATATATAGATATATATATATATCTATATATCCTAGTTATGTACTGATACTGCAGCTAGCAAAATCAACTGCCTGCCTGTAGTATGAGAACACCACCAACCTTCTACAGGTAGCTTTAGCTGAACACTGTGCAGAGCTTGCAAAAAATTAACTTGTAGCTTTTTTAGCTGCCTGTGGTAGTGATAGGATCAGGAAAACACCACCAACCTTCTACAGGTAGCTTTAGGTGAACACTGTGGAGAGCTCGCCAAAAAATAACTTGTAGGTTTAGCTGAACACTGTGAGAAGGACGCACCACACTAACTTGTAGTTTTAGCTGAACACTGTGAGCAGGATGCACTACACTAACTTGTAGCTTTAGATGAACACTGTGCAGAGCTCGCAAAAAAATAACTTGTAGGTTTAGCTAAACACTGTGAGGAGGGCGCACCACACTAACTTGTAGTTTTAGCTGAACACTGTGAGCAGGACGCACTACACTAACTGTAAATAGTCTAGCTGTCTGACTGTGGTACTAATAGGATCAAAAGAACACCAGCAATTTTCTTCAGGTAGCTGTAAATACTGTAACAAGACAAGCCTGCCTGTCAGTAAGAAGATAACAGGAACGGATCTAGCTAAACTGAATACAGTGTGTATATATATATATATATATATATATATATATATATATATATACACACACACACACACACACACACTACACTGTAAGTGCAGCTAACTCACTGATTGTCCTGCCTAATCTTGCTAACTCAAATGAAATGACACTGTCTCTCTGTCTATCTATGTATCTCAACGCCGGAACACACACTACACAGGGCCGCCGTGCAGGCGGCCTTATATAGTGTGGGGCGTGTTCTAAACCCCCTGAGCCACAATTGGCCAAAGCCACCCTGGCTTTGGCCAATTACAGCTCTCTCTACCGACGGCGCTGTGATTGGCCAAGCATGCGGGTCATAGTGCATGCTTGGTCAATCATCAGCCAGCAATGCACTGCGATGCCGCAGTGAATTATGGGCCGTGGCGCGCCACACGAATTTGGCGCGAACGGCCCATAACGTTCGGAATTCGGCGAACGACCGAACAGCCAATGTTCGAGTCGAACATGGGTTCGACTCGAACACGAAGCTCATCCCTAGAGTAAATATTCATGTGCAGCAACAATGGACGTATTTTCGTTTTTAGAAAATAGAAGGATAGATTTGGGTGAACTATTTGAGAATTTTAATAACACTACAGTGATGAATTTGGAACGGGGATTTAAACATCTTCAAAATGACATGGATAAACAGGTCAGAGTATGGTGCGATATTGCCACATTCGAAAGATACAGAGATGCCAATATCACACCAAGGAGATTAAGATCGGATGTGGGTTCCCAATGATGGATGAGGAGTTAACTAAGATTTGGTATGGTTTCTTTAATAAATGTGAAAATAAACTATTGGATATTATCATTGAAGGGATAAGAAAGTAACTAGCCAAAATAGAAAGTAATATAAACACAATTAAGAAAAGCATGGTACCCCATGTGGACACAAATGAGTACAAAACTTGAGCCACTAGATTACAAGAATTCCTAACTAAACTGGATAATGAGATTGAAAATACCAAAGAGATAAAAAGGATTATGCAGCAGGAAAAGTCTATAAATGGCAGGAAGATGACATACCAACCGGCTCCAATAACAAGGATATGGAGGTGCAGGGGGCAAACAGAGGGAGCAGAAATGAGAGGTGCCAGGACACCCGCTAACAGAATTGTTAAGAATCCCCCCACCGAATAGTAATATTCCAACACATACACCAACTCAAAACAGGGCCACCCCACATAGACCAGAAGCAGCAGGTAGGAAATGGAATGTAGGAAACTACTACCCTTACCAACCACCGATGGGTCACTATAACAGACCCTGGCGGGGGGCGTAGAGTAAGGGGAGCATATGCACTAAATTTTGGACCTCCCCAATGGCAGGGGGAATGGCGGGAGCCCTACAAACCACCCATGCCAATGTACAAAACCAACAGGGGTGGTTGGAACAAAAACCCAGAAGATACAGAGGCTGTAGAGCAGGGGTCTCAAACTGGCGGCCCTCCAGCTGTTGCGAAACTACAAGTCCCATCATGCCTCTGCCTGTGGGAGTCATGCTTGTAACTCTCAGCCTTGCAATGCCTCATGGGAATTGTAGTTTGGCAACAGCTGGAGGGCCGCAAGTTTGAGACCCCTGCTGTAGAGGGAGAAGCAAAAAGAAAAAGGGAAAACTAGGTGAAGGGATTTTTAACTTCACAGATATAATATTCTCACAGGAAGAATTACTAGTTTTAGATAAAGGGATAAAGTATGCACCCACGGAACTTTTTAATTAATTTTAAAGCTTTCATAGATTTACAGAAATTTGTTAGGAAGCTCAGTTTTAAAGAAACATTTTTTTTTAGAGAAGGAAGGAAAAATCAGCCCAGTGACTAATGCAGATTACACACATAGCCAATTGAGGAACAAGTCCATGTTTAACCCTAAATCCACTTCAAATCAATATATACTGTAGAAGTTTTTTTAAAAAATGGAAAAGGGTATAAAACCTAAACGAACTAATAAACATGATGGAGTATGGCAAGGAATAAGACATTTGGAAAAACGGAAAAATAGAGTAGTAAGACCAGCGGATAAGGGAGGGGGGGGCTTGTCATTCTTACCAAAGAGGACTACAAAGTGGAACTAGATAGATCAGTTGACCGCACCACCTATCAAAAATTAAGAAAAAACTCCACTAGGGAATTGAAAAACAAATTAAAAGAGTTCCTTAATTTTTGTGTTTGAAAGGGGGAAGAATTGTTAAGATAAAATGTATTTATTTGGATAAACTCGAATATTGTAGATTTAAAGTATGAAGTAATGTATATAATGGAAAATAAATAAAAATTTGATAATAAAAAAAAAAAAAAAAGAGTTCCTTAATAGTGGAATCAAAAATAGAATATTGAATAAAAAAGAAGGCAGATATCTATTACCAGAGGCACCAAGAGTACCTGTAATATACCAGGTTCCAAAGGTACATGAACACAAGACTAAACCACCTGGAAGACCTATCATTAGTGGAATTGAGTCCATTCATTCGAGGTTGGGAAAATACTTGGATGTATTCCTACAGCCTCTAGCAACTAAAGGACAAGCGTTTATTAACCACTTCAGCCCCGGAAGGATTTACCCCCTTCCTGACCAAACCCTTTTTTGCAATATGGCACTGCGTCGCGTTAACTGAGAATTGCGTGGTCGTGCGATGTTGTGCCCAAACAGAATTGACGTCCTTTTTTTCCCCCACAAATAGAGCTTTCTTTTGGTGGTATTTGATCACCTCTGTGGGTTTTTTTTTTTGCGCTATAAACAAAAAAAGAGCGACAATTTTGAAAAAAAAGCAATTTTTTTCCTACTTTTTGCTATAATAAATATTCCCAAAAAATATATAAAAAAACTAATTTTTTTCAGTTTAGGCCAATATGTATTCTTCTACCTATTTTTGGTAAAAAAAAAATCACAATAAGCATATATTGACTGGTTTGCGCAAAAGTTATCACATCTACAAAATAGGAGATTTTTCTGCATTTTTATTAATAATTTTTTTTTATTAGTAATGGCGGCGATCTGAGATTTTTATCGTGACTGCAACATTGCGGCGGACAGATCGGACACTTTTGACACTATTTTGGGACCATTGGCATTTATACAGCGATCAGTGCTATAAAAATGCACTGATTACTGTATAAATGTCACTGGCAGGCAAGGGGTTAAACACTAGGGGACAATCAAGGGGTTAACTGTTCCCTCAGCGTGTTCTAACTGTAGGGGGGGTGGGCTCACTAGAACATGACAGAGATCACTGCTCCCAATCACTGGGAGCAGTAGATCCCTGTCATGTTGCTAGGCAGAACAGGGAAAGGCCTTGTTTACATAGGCATATCCCCGTTCTGCCTCTCCGTGCCACAATCGCGGGCCACCGGTAACCATCAAGTCCACGGGCACGCTCCCGTGATGCGAGTGCACCCGCTAGCTAGCCAAGGATGACGCAGCGATGTATGGGTATACAGAGTCGACAAGGCCTATGATGAAAGTTACAGAGGTGGATTGCTAAAGTTTTTGGCATGTGTGAGCTACAAAGGTACAGGAAATTTGGTCAAAATTCTTGGCAAGATGAAAGCAGTATGTTATCCAAAAATACTGGAGGAACATTTGCAGTCATCAGCACGAAGAGGCGCATGGGACGTACTTGGGTATTCCAACATGACAATGATCCAAAACACAAGGCCAAGTCGACCTGTCTTTGGCTACAGCAGAATAAAGTAAAGATTCGGGAGTGGCCATCTCAGTCTCCTGACCTCATTATCCTTGAGCCAGTCTGGGGAGATCTCAAATGTTCAGTTCAGGCAAGACCGCCCAAGAATTTACAGGAACTGGAGGCTTTTTGCCAAGAGGAATGGGCAGCTTTACCATCTAAGAAGATAGAGTCCCATCCACAAATACCACAAAAGACTTCAAGCTGTCATTAATGTTAAAGTGGGCAATACACAGTATTAAGAACTGGGGTATGTAAACTTTTGATCAGGGTCATTTGGGTAGTTTTTGTTGTTATTATGATTTAAGAAGAGTAAACACAGAGTTGATTGATAATAAATGGCTTCAGCCAAACTCTAACCATGAGGGAACGAAAAGTTTTTGTGTGATCATCCATATTCTCTGAAAAATGGCCAAGAAATCATAAATTCTGCCAGGGTATGTAAACTTATAAGCACAACTGTATTTAATATATCTATAAGATTTGTACAAATTTTTATGAACTTTAAAAAATAATGGGATTATTAAAGATTTGATAGGATTGTAAAAGTCTATCCAGTCATTCCATTAAAGCCTGAACACATTAACCGCTATAACAGCTAAATTATTATAAAGAAAAAAATAGAGCCATCACTTCCGATTTATAGCCTTTCATGAACAGGGGGTAACCGGAAGATAACAAGTAAGGAATGGGCAAAAAGCACCAGTAGGCAAAATGGCGGAAAACTGACTTTCAGTCTGCGGAGAGCCGATTGGATAGAAAAAAAACGAAGTAAGTACATAAATACTAGGGGTATTGAAAATAATCGTTGAATCGATGCATCACAAATCAGCCTTAAACGATTCTGCATTGATGCGGAGAAAGGTTGAATTGCGATTGCACCGATTACGTCATCCCCACGCCTCTGTCAGAGTCCTCCTCTCCCTCCCTCCTCCTCTCCGCATGTAAGAAACTGATGTTCCCCAGGGCGGCAACTCACCAGTGCCTGGATGGATCATATACAGCGGGCATCTTTGATCTGTATATGCCTGAGCACCCATCCTCCCCCAGCGGCCGCTGTAGCAGAGTTCTGCCTCCTAGACTGGGTCCTGTGATAGATGGAACACTGATCCAATCAGCATTCTGTATATCACAGGACCCAGTCTAGGAGGTGGGACTCAGTGAGGCTGCATTAATGGCCACAGTATTGAGGCTGCATTGATTGGCAACGTGACTCTGAAATGATAGGCAAAGCAACTCTGAATTGATGGGCGCAGTGACTCTGAATTGATGGGCAAAGTGAGGCTGATTAATGGGCAAAGTGACTGCATTGATGGGCACAGTGAGGCTGATTGATGAGCAACTTGAGGCTGTATGATGGGCACAGTGATGGCATTGATAGGCACAGTGAGGCTGATTGATGGGCACAGTGACTCTACATTGATGGGCATAGTGAGGCTGATTGATGGGCACAGTAACTGCATTGATGGGCACAGTGACTCTGCATTGATGGGCACAGTGAGGCTAACTGATGGGCACAGTGACTGCATTGATGGGCACAGTGATCCTGCATTGATGGTCACAGTGAGGCTGATTAATGGGCACAGTGAGGCTGATAAGCACTGTGACTCTGCATTGATGGGCACAGTGACTGCATTGATGAGCACAGTGAGGCTGATTGATGGGCACAGTGAGGTTATTTGATGGGCAAAGTGACTGCATTGGTGGGCACAGTGAGGCTGAATGATAAGCACCATGACTGCATTGATGGGCATAGTGAGGCTGATTGATAAGCACCGTGAGGCTGACTGATGGGCAAAGTGACTGCATTGATGGGCACAGTGACTCTGCATTGATGGGCACAGTCAGGCTGATTGATGTACACAGTCAGGCTGATTGATGGGCAAAGTCACTCTGCATTTATGGGAACAGTGACTGCATTGATGGGCACAGTCAGGCTGATTGATGGGCAAAGTGACTGCATTGGTGGGCACAGTGAGGGTGAATTGATGATGGGCACAGTGAGGCTGATTGAGAAGCACCATGACTCTGCATTGATGGGCATAGTGAGGCTGATTGATGGGCACAGTGAGGCTGAATTGATGGGCAAAGTGACTCTGCACTGATGGGCACAGTGATTCTGCATTGATGGGCACAGTGAGGCTGAATTGATGGGCAAAGTGACTCTGCACTGATGGGCACAGTGACTCTGCATTGATGGGCACAGTGAGGCTGAACTGATGGGCAAAGTGACTCTGCATTAATGGGACCAGTGACTCTGCGTTGATGGGCACAGTGAGGCTGATTGATGGGGCAAAGTGACTTTGAATTGATGGGCACAGTGAGGCTGACTGATGGGCGCAGTGACTGCATTGATGAGCAGTCACACTGCATTGATGGGCACAGTCACTGCATTGATGGGCAAAGTCACTCTACATTGATGGGCACAGTCAGGCTGATTGATGGGCAAAGTGACTCTGCATTAATGGGCACAGTGACTCTGCGTTGATGGGCACAGTGAGGCTGATTGATGTGCAAAGTGACTGCATTGATGAGCACATTAAGGCTGATTTATGGGCACAGTGAGGCTGATTGATGGGCACAGTGAGGCTGATTGATGGGGCAAAATGACTCTGAATTGATGGGCACAGTGAGGCTGACTGATGGGAGCAGTGACTGCATTGATGGGCAGTCACTCTGCATTGATGGGCACAGTCACTCTGCATTGATGGGCAAAGTCACTCTACATTGATGGGCACAGTCAGGCTGATTGATGGGCAAAGTCACTCTGCATTGATGGGCACAGTGACTGCATTGATGGGCACAGTCAGGCTGATTAATGGGCACAGTGACTGCATTGGTGGGCACAGTGAGGTTGATTGATGGGCAAAGTGACTGCATTGGTGGGCACAGTGAGGCTGATTGATAAGCACCATTACTCTGAATTGATGGGCACAGTGAGGCTGATTGATGGGCACAGTGAGGTTGAATTGATTGGCAAAGTGAGGCTGAATTGATGATGGGCACAGTGAGGCTGATTTAAAAGCAACGTGACTCTGCATTGAAGGGCATAGTGACTCTGCATTGATGGGCACAGTGACTCTGCATTGATGGGCACAGTGAGGCTGAATTGATGGGCAAAGTGATTCTGCATTGATGGACACAGTGACTCTGCGTTGATGGGCACAGTGAGGCTGATTGATGAGCACCATGAGGCTAAGTGATGGGCACAGTGAGGCTGATTGATGGGCACAGTGAGGCTGATTGATGGGCACAGTGACTCTGCATTGATGGGCACAGTGAGGCTGATTGATGGGCACAGTGAGGCTGACTGATGGGCACAGTGAGGCTGACTGATGGGCACAGTGACTCTGCATTAATGGGCACAGTGACTCTGCATTGATGGGCACAGTGACTCTGCATTGATGGGCACGGTGAGGCTGATTGATGGGCACAGTGACTCTGCGTTAATGGGCACAGTGACTGCGTTGATGGGCACAGTGAGGCTGATAAGCACTGTGACTCTGCATTGATGGGCACAGTGACTCTGCGTTGATGGGCACAGTGAGGCTGACAGATGGGCACAGTGACTCTGCATTGATGGACACAGTGAGGCTGATTAATGGGCACAGTGAGGCTGATTGATAAGCACTGTGACTCTGCATTGATGGGCACAGTGAGGCTGATTGATGAGCAAAGTGACTGCATTAATGGGCACAGTGAGGCTATATGATGGGCAAAATGACTGTGTTGATGGACACAGTGAGGTTGATTGATGGGCAAAGTGACTGCATTGATGGGCAAAGTGACTTTGCCTCGATGGGCACCGTGAGGCTGATTGATGGGCACCGTGAGGCTGATTGATGGGCACCGTGAGGCTGATTGATGAGGCACCATGAGGCTGACTGATGGGCACAGTGAGGCTGATTGATGATAGGCACAGTGACTCTGCATTTATGGGCACAGTGAGGCTATATTGATGGGCACAGGGAGGCTGCATTTGATGGGCCCAGTGAGGCTGATTGGGCACAGTGACTCTGAATTGATGGGCAAAGTGACTCTGCATTGATGGGCACAGTGAGGCTGATTGATGGGCACAGTGAGGCTGATGGGCACAGTGAGGCTGATTGATGGGCAAAGTGACTGCATTGATGGGCACAGTGACTCTGCATTGATGGGCAAAGTCACTCTGCATTGATGGACACAGAGACTCTGCATTGATAGGCACTGTCAGGCTGATGGGCGAAGTCACTGTGCATTGATGGGCACAGTGACTCTGCGTTGATGGGCAGGGAAAGTCACGAGGAGTGTGACGTCACACGTAGGGATGGGACAGGCACTTTCCACTGATAGATGCGCACAAGCCCGACGCTCGTTGGAGTTCTGTCATTTTTGCTCTGTTTAAATGTGAGTACCTCTTGCTAATAAACCCGGATTTTGGTTACAAAATACTACACTATGTGGCACCCCCTTCTTTTCATTTACGGCCCCAGTACCCATTGAGGGACTTAGATATATGGAGAACAAGACTTGGGTCCAGGATTTACATGAGAAGGAGCTGGTATCAGCAGTGCTGTTTAATGCTGTGACCTCAGTATTATGAGGTAAGGTGCCATTACTTATCAGTGTAGGATTTGTGCACGAAGAGGAGCCACTATTCCTTCCTGGTCTACACACTTCACGGTCTCCACGGATCTTAAAGAATGCCCTGTGGAGAAATTTTGTTCTATGTTTAAAACCACTGATTGGCACAATATGGACTGATTTGCATTTTATGTCACTGGATTTACTGCACCAGCCACTTTTATTCATTTATTTTATTATTTTAATATTTTCTTATGTACCTGTCTTTTATATATTATATATAGATAGGCCTATGTATTTTTCACTGTTTTTGCTTGCACTGGACACTTTGTTATTATAGTGCTTCCTGAAGTGTGTTTGGATGCACAGCACCGCATTGGTTGCACTGAATGATTTGCACTTTCCACGATGGTTATGTCGGATACACCAGGATTTTCAGTATATTTGTGTTAAGATGTATTGGTATGCAAGTTTGTAGGATTTATGCACCTTATTGCACTTTTCACTTTTTTTATGTGTATTAGCAAGTTATTTTTATCATTATATATCCAGTTAACACAATCAGCATATCTAATTCTCTTCTGTGACTCTGCAATGATGGGCACAGTGACTGCATTGATTAGCACAGTGAGGCTGATTGATGGGCACAGTGAGGCTTATTGATGGGCAAAGTGACTCTGCATTGATGGGCACAGTGACTGCATTAATGGGCACAGTGAGGCTGACTGATGGGCACAGTAACTGCATTGATGGGCACAGTGACTCTGAATTGATGGGCACAGTGAGGCTGATTAATGGGCAAAGTGACTGCATTAATGGGCAAAGTCACTCTGCATTGATGGACACAGTGACTCTGCGTTGATTGGCACAGTGAGGCTGATTGATGAGCGCCATGACTCTGCATTGATGGGCCCAGTGAGGCTGATTGGGCACAGTAACTGAATTGATGGGTAAAGTGACTGCATTGATGGGCACCGTGAGGCTGATTGATGGGCACCGTGAGGCTGATTGATGGGCACAGTGAGGCTGATTGATGGGAACAGTGAGGCTGATTGATGGGCAAAGTGACTCTGCATTGATGGGCACAGTGAGGCTGACTGATGGCCACAGTGACTGCATTTATGGGCACAGTGAGGCTGACTAATGGGCACAGTGACTGAATTGCTGGGCACAGTGAGGCTGATTGATGGGCAAAGTGACTGCATTGATGGGCAAAGTCATTCTGCATTGATGGGCACAGTGACTCTGCATTGATGGGCACAGTCAGACCGATTGATGGGCCAAGTCACTGCATTGATGGGCACAGTGACTCTGCGTTGATGGACACAGTGAGGATGAATTGATGGGCAAAGTGACTGCATTGGTGGGCACAGTGAGGCTGAATTGATGATGGGCACAGTGAGGCTGATTGATAAGCACCATGACTCTGCATTGATGGGCATAGTGAGGCTGATTGATAAGCACTGTGAGGCTGACGGGCACAGTGACTGCAATGATGGGCACAGTGTGGCTGAATTGATGGGCAAAGTGACTCTGCATTGATGGGCACAGTGACTCTGTGTTGATGGGCACAGTAAGGCTGATTGATGGGCACATTGAGGCTGAATGATGGGCACAGTGAGGTTGATTGATGGGCACAGTGATTTTGCATTGATGGGCACAGTCACTCTGCATTGATGGGCATGGTGATTAAAAAGCATTGATGGGCATAGTGAGGCTGATTGGGCACAGTGACTGCATTGATGGGCACAGTGAGGCTGATTGATGGGCACAGTAAGGCTGAATTTATGGGCAAAGTGACTCTGCATTGATGGGCAAAGTGACTCTGCGTTGATGGGCACAGTGAGGCTGATTGAATAGCACCGTAAGGCTGACTGATGGGCACAGTGAGGCTGATTGATAGGCACAGTGGCTCTGCATTGATGGGCTCAGTGAGGCTGGTTAATAGACTCAGTGAGGCTGATTGATGGGCACAGTGAGGCTGAATTGATGAAGTGCGCAGTGAGGCTGATTGAGCTCCGTGACTCTGCATTGATGGGCACAGTGACTGCATTGATGAGCACAGTGAGGCTGATTGGTCACAGTGAGGCTGATTTATGGGCAAAGTGACTCTGAATTGATGGGCACAGTGAGGCTGATTGATGGGCACAGTCAGGCTGATTGATGGGAAAAGTGACTGCATAGATGGGCACAGTGAGGCGGATTGATGATGGGCAGTGACTCTGCATTGATGGGTACAGTGACTCTGCATTGATGGGCACAGTGAAGCTGATTGATAAGCACTGTGACTACCTTGATAAGCACCGTAAGGCTGACTGATGGGCACAGTGACTGCATTGATGGACACAGTGAGGCTGATTGATAGGCACAGTGGCTCTGCATTGATGGGCTCAGTGAGGCTGATTGATGGGCACAGTGAGGCTGATTGATGGGCACAGTGAGGCTGAATCGATGAAGGGCACAGTGAGGCTGATTGAGCACCATGACTCTGCATTGATGGGCACAGTGACTGCATTGATGAGCACAGTGAGGCTGATGGGCACAGTGAGGCTGAATTCATGGGCACAATGACTCTACATTGACAGGCACAGTGACTCTGAATTGATGGGCACAGTGAGGCTGATTGATGGACAAAGTGACTGCATTGATGGGCACAGTGACTCTGCATTGGTGGGCACAGTGAGGCTGATTGATGGGCACAGTAAGGCTGAATTGATGGGCACAGTGTCTCTGCGTTGATGGACACAGTGACTGCATTAATGGGCACTGTGATAATGATTAATGGGCACAGTGACTCTGCAATAATGGGCACAGTGAGGCTAATTGATGAGCACAGTGAGGCTGAATTGATGAAGGGCTCAGCGAGGCTGATTGATGGGCACCATGACTCAGCATTGATGGGCACAGTGACTGCATTGATGGGCACAGTGACTCTGCTTTGATGGGCACAGTCAGGCTGATTGACGGGCAAAGTCATTCTGCATTGATGGGCACAGTGACTCTGCATTGATGGGCACAGTGAGGCTGAATGATGGGCACAGTGAGGTTGATTGATGTGCAAAGTGACTGCATTGATGAGCACATTGAGGCTGATTGATGGACAAAGTGACTCTGCATTGATGGGCACCGTAAGGCTGATTGATGGGCACCGTAAGGCTGATTGATGGGCACCATGAGGCTGATTGATGAGGCACCGTGCGGCTGACTGATGGGCACATTGAGGCTGATTGATGATGGGCACAGTGACTCTGCATTGATGGACACAGTGAGGCTGCATTTATGGGCACAGGGAGGCTGCATTTATGGGCACAGGGAGGCTGCATTTATGGGCACAGTGAGGCTGCATTTGATGGGCCCAGTGAGGCTGATTGGGCACAGAGACTCTGAATTGATGGGCAAAGTGACTCTGCATTGATGGGCACAGTGAGGCTGATTGATAAGCACCATGAGGCTGACTGATGGGCACAGTGAGGCTGATAAGCACAGTGACTGCATTGATGAGCATAGTGAGGCTGATTTATGGGTACAGTGAGGCTGATTGATGGGCAAAGTGACTCCGTGTTGATGGGCACAGTGAGGCTGACTGATGGGCACAGTGACTGCATTGATGGGCACAGTGAGACTGATTGATAGGCACAGTGACTCTGAATTGATGGGCACAGTGAGGCTGATTAATGGGCAAAGTGACTGCATTGATGGGCACAGTGACTTTGCATTGATGGGCAAAGTCACTCTGCATTAATGGTCACAGTGACTCTGCATTGATGGGCACAGTCAGGCTGATTGATGGCCAAAGTCACTCTGCATTGATGGGCACAGTAAAGCTGATGGGCACGGTGAGGCTGATTGATGGGCACAGTGACTCTGAATTGATGGGCAGTGAGGCTGATTGATGGGCACAGTGACTCTGCATTGATGGGCACAGTCACTCTGCGTTGATGGGCACAGTGACTCTGTGTTGATGGGCACAGTGAGGCTGATTGATGGACACAGTGAGGTTGAATTGATGGGCAAAGTGACTGCATTGGTGGGCACAGTGAGGCTGAATTGATGATAGGCACAGTGAGGCTGATTGATAAGCACCATGACTCTGCATTGATGGGCATAGTGAGGCTGATTGATAAGCACCGTGAGGCTGACTGATGGGCACTGTGACTCTGCATTGATAGGCACAGTGAGGCTGAATTGATGGGCAAAGTGACTCTGCATTGATGGGCACAGTGAGGCTGATTGATGTGCAAAGTGACTGCATTGATGAGCACATTGAGGCTGATAGGCACAGTGAGGCTGATTGATGGGCACATTGAGGCTGATTGATGGGCACAGTGAGGTTGATTGATGGGCAAAGTGACTCTGCATTGATGAGCAAAGTGACTCTGAATTGATGGGCATAGTGAGGCTGATTGATGGGCACAGTGACTCTGCATTGATGGGCACAGTGAGGCTGATTGATGGACACAGTGAGGCTGAATTGATGAGCAAAGTGACACTCCATTGATGGACACAGTGACTCTGCGTTGATGGGCACAGTGAGGCTGATTGATGGGCACAGTGGCTCTGCATTGATGGGCGCAGTGAGGCTGATTAATAGGCTCAGTGAGGCTGATTGATGGGCACAGTGAGGCTGATTGATGGGCATAGTGAGGCTGAATTGATGAAGGGCACAGTGAGGCTGATTGATGAGCACCGTGACTCTGCATTGATGGGCACAGTGACTGCATTGATGGGCACAGTCAGGCTGATTGATGGGCACAGTCAGGCTGATTGATGGGCATAGTGACTGCATTGATGGGCACAGTGAAG
This sequence comes from Lithobates septentrionalis, assembly GCA_037952835.1. Classification (NCBI taxonomy): domain Eukaryota; kingdom Metazoa; phylum Chordata; class Amphibia; order Anura; family Ranidae; genus Lithobates; species Lithobates septentrionalis. The sequence continues at coordinate 927,958 of JBBDGP010001260.1, read as the reverse complement.
CTGACTGATGTGCACAGTGAGGCTGCATTGATTGGCAAAGTGACTGCATTGATGGGCACAGTTAGGCTGAATGATGATGGGCACAGTGAGGCTGATTTATAAGTACCGTGACTGCATTGATGGGCACAGTGAGGCTCATTGATGGGCAAAGTGAGGCTGATTGATGGGCACAGTGAGGCTGATTGATGGGCACAGTGAGGCTGATTGATGGGCACAGTGACTCTGCATTGATGGGCACAGTGAGGCTGATGGGCACATCAATCAGCAATTGATGGGCACAGTGAGGCTGAATTGATGGGCAAAGTGACTCTGCATTGAGGGGCACAGTGAAGCTGATTGATGATAGGCACAGTGAGGCTGATTGATAAGCATCGTGAGGCTAAATGATGGGCAAAGTGACTCTGCATTGATGGGCAGTGAGGCTGCATTGGTGGGCACAGTGAGACTGATTGATGGGCACAGTGATGCTGATTAATGGGCTCAGTGAGGCTGCATTGATGTGCACAGTGACTCTGCATTGATGGGCACAGTGAGGCTGATTGATGGGCACAGTGAAGCTGCATTGATGGGCAAAGTGACTCCATTGATGGGCAGTTAAGCTGAAAAATGATGGGCACAGTGAGGCTGATTTATAAGCACCGTGATTGCATTGATGGGCACAGTGAGGCTCATTGATGGGCAAAGTGACTCTGCATTGATGGGTACAGTGAGGCTGATTTATGGGCACAGTGAGGCTGATTGATAGGCACAGTGGCTCTGCATTGATGGGCTCAGTGAGGCTAGTTAATAGGTTCAGTGAGGCTGATGAATGGGCACAGTGAGGCTGATTGGTGGGCACAGTGAGGCTGATTGATGGACACAGTGAGGCTGATTGATGGACACAGTGAGGCTGAATTGATGAAGGGCATAGTGAGGCTGAATTGATGAAGGGCACAGTGAGGCTGATTGAGCTCTGTGACTCTGCATTGATGGGCACAGTGACTGCATTGATGAGCACAGTGAGGTTGATTGGTCACAGTGGGGCTGATTTATGGGCAAAGTGACTCTGAATTGATGGGCACAGTGAGGCTGATTGATGGGCACAGTCAGGCTGATTGATGGGAAAAGTGACTGCATAGATGGGCACAGTGAGGCGGATTGATGATGGGCAGTGACTCTGCATTGATGGGTACAGTGACTCTGCATTGATAAGCACCGTAAGGCTGACTGATGGGCACAGTGACTGCATTGATGGGCACAGTGAGGCTTTTTGATAGGCACAGTGGCTCTGCATTGATGGGCTCAGTGAGGCTGATTAATAAGCTCAGTGAGGCTGATTGATGGGCACAGTGAGGCTGATTGATGGGCACAGTGAGGCTGAATCGATGAAGGGCAGTGAGGCTGATTGAGCACCATGACTCTGCATTTATGGGCACAGTGACTGCATTGATGAGCACAGTGAGGCTGAATTCATGGGCACAATGACTCTACATTGGCAGGCACAGTGACTCTGAATTGATGGGCACAGTGAGGCTGATTGATGGACAAAGTGACTGCATTGATGGGCACAGTGACTGCATTGGTGGGCACAGTGAGGCTGATTGATGGGCACAGTAGGGCTGAATTGATGGGCACAGTGTCTCTGCGTTAATGGGCACAGTGACTGCATTGATGGGCACTGTGAGGATGATTAATGGGCACAGAGACTCTGCAATAATGGGCACAGTGAGGCTGATTGATGGGCACTGTGAGGCTGAATTGATGAAGGGCTCAGTGAGGCTGATTGATGGGCACCATGACTCAGCATTGATGGGCACAGTGACTGTATTGATGGGCACAGTGACTCTGCTTTGATGGGCACAGTCAGGCTGATTGACGGGCAAAGTCATTCTGCATTGATGGGCACAGTGACTCTGCATTGATGGGCACAGTGACTCTGCATTGATGGGCACAGTGAGGCTGATTGATGGGCACAGTGAGGTTGATTGATGTGCAAAGTGACTGCATTGATGAGCACATTGAGGCTGATTGATGGGCACAGTGAAGCTGGTTGATGGACAAAGTGACTCTGCATTGATGGGCACCGTAAGGCTGATTGATGGGCACCGTGAGGCTGACTGATGGGCACAGTGAGGCTGATTGATGATGGGCACAGTGACTCTACATTGATGGACACAGTGAGGTTACATTGATGGGCACAGGGAGGCTGATTTATGGGCACAGTGAGGCTGCATTTGATGGGCCCAGTGAGGCTGATTGGGCACAGTGACTCTGAATTGATGAGAGCAAAAAAAAAAAAAGGGGGAAAAGAAATTGTGCTCGGTGCTCAATATAAATGACAAAAACTGAAATAAAGAACCGTGAAGGAGATCCTACAGCTAAAACACGATAACCCCAATACAAGGGCACATAGACTAAACAATATAAAAGACAGTGTAGCGCTGGACTAATAAGAAAAACGCATATGTTGGTATATGCGAGTATGCCAGAACCCACAAAATTATGGGTAAGTGAGTGGTATAAAACAAAAAATCCGTGTGACACTAATCTAAAGTAATCAGGTGCACATATGTATAAATCATTGTGACACTAATTTAAAATAATCAGGTGCACATGTATGTGTTTGAGGACGATAAGTAGTATAAAACAATAAATATAGAACGCAGCGCTGAATATGTGAATTATGTAAACCAATATATCAGCACAAAGATAAAAATCAATAAAGTGATAATTTTCAATATCAACATGTGGTAAGGAACTATGTCAACCAATATACCGTTGATTGATCCTTAAACATAATATCCTTAAAAATGGTGAAAAATTAAATAAATACAAGAAGAAAATTAATTAGGACAGTCCCAAAAATTGTTATGTTATAAATTAAAGTCCCTCGCCGAGGACGGGCGGTATCAGAGAGATATGAAGATACTTTATGGGTTGTCATCGTTGGTGCGGCGCAGCCTTACTAGACCGCAAAGCATCTCTGGTTTGCCATAAGAGGAACGTTCCCGGAGAATATCTGGAGACTACAGGCAAATCTTCCTGTGCAACTGGCAGAACTTCTATAGAGCTTTCCTGGGAGATACCTTCTGGATCCATACATCCCTACTGAGCCTGTTTTGACCCCCCTGAATAAGGGCGGTCGCAGGCTGTCCGGTAAGCCTCCAGCTTTATTCCTTTGGTGGTGGGCAACACCTGCGGTGGAACACTGAACCAGGATTTATGTTGGAATTTCACCACGCTTTGGGACTTTAATTTATAACATAACAATTTTTGGGACTGTCCTAATTAATTTTCCTCTTGTATTTATTTACTTTTTTACCATTTTTAAGGATATTATGTTTAAGGATCAATCAACGGTATATTGGTTGACATAGTTCCTTACCACATGTTGATATTGAAAATTATCACTTTATTGATTTTTATCTTTGTGCTGATATATTGGTTTACATAATTCACTTAAGTCATATATTCAGCGCTGCGTTCTATATTTATTGTTTTATACTACTTATCGTCCTCAAACACATACATGTGCACCTGATTATTTTAAATTAGTGTCACAATGATTTATACATATGTGCACCTGATTACTTTAGATTAGTGTCACACAGATTTTTTGTTTTATATCACTCACCCATAATTTTGTGGGTTCTGGCATACTCGCATATACCAACATATGCGTTTTTCTTATTAGTCCAGCGCTACACTGTCTTTTATATTGTTTACTCTGAATTGATGGGCAAAGTGACTCTGCATTGATGGGCACAGTGAGGCTGATTGATAAGCACCATGAGGCTGACTGATGGGCACAGTGAGGCTGATTGATAAGCACAGTGACTGCATTGATGAGCACAGTGAGGCTGATTTATGGGTACAGTGAGGCTGATTGATGGGCAAAGTGATTCTACGTTGATGGGCACAGTGAGGCTGACTGATGGGCACAGTGACTGCATTGATGGGCACAGTGAGGCTGATTGATGGGCACAGTGACTCTGAATTGATGGGCACAGTGAGGCTGATTAATGGGCAAAGTGACTGCATTGATGGGCACAGTGACTCTGCATTGATGGGCACAGTGACTTTGCATTGATGGGCAAAGTCACTCTGCATTAATGGTCACAGTGACTCTGCATTGATGAGCACAGTCAGGCTGATTGATGGCCAAAGTCACTCTGCATTGATGGGCACAGTGAAGCTCATGGGCACAGTGAGGCTGATTGATGGGCACAGTGACTCTGAATTGATGGGCAGTGAGGCTGATTGATGGGCACAGTGACTCTGCATTGATGGGCACAGTCACTCTGCATTGATGGGCCCAGTAACTCTGCGTTGATGGGCACAGTGAGGCTGATTAATGGGCACAGTGAGGTTGAATTGATGGGCAAAGTGACTGCATTGGTGGGCACAGTGAGGCTGAATTGATGATGGGCACAGTGAGGCTGATTGATAAGCACCATGACTCTGCATTAATGGGCATAGTGAGGCTGATTGATAAGCACCATGAGGCTGACTGATGGGCACAGTGACTCTGCATTGATGGGCACAGTGAGGCTGAATTGATGGGCAAAGTGACTCTGCATTGATGGGCACAGTGAGGCTGATTGATGTGCAAAGAGACTGCATTGATGAGCACATTGAGGCTGATAGGAACAGTGAGGCTGATTGATGGGCACAGTGAGGTTGATTGATGGGCAAAGTGACTCTGAACTGATGGGCATAGTGAGGCTGATTGATGGGCACAGCGACTCTGCATTGATGGGCACAGTGAGGCTGATTGATGGACACAGTGAGGCTGAATTGATGGGCAAAGTGACACTCCATTGATGGACACAGTGACTCTGCGTTGATGGGCACAGTGAGGCTGATTGATCAGCACCGTAAGGCTGACTGATAGGCACGGTGAGGCTGATTGATGGGCACAGTGGCTCTGCATTGGTGGGCGCAGTGAGGCTGATTAATAGGCTCAGTGAGGCTGATTGATGGGCACAGTGAGGCTGATTGATGGGCACAGTGAGGCTGAATTGATGAAGGGCACAGTGAGGCTGATTGATGAGCACCGTGACTCTGCATTGATGGGCACAGTGACTGCATTGATGGGCACAGTCAGGCTGATTGATGGGCACAGTCAGGCTGATTGATGGGCAAAGTGACTGCATTGATGGGCACAGTGAAGCTGACTGATGTGCACAGTGAGGCTGCATTGATGGGCAAAGTGACTGCATTGATGGGCACAGTTAGGCTGAATGATGATGGGCACAGTGAGGCTGATTTATAAGCACTGTGACTGCATTGATGGACACAGTGAGGCTCATTGATGGGCAAAGTGACTCTGCATTGATGGGCACAGTGAGGCTGATTTATGGGCACAGTGAGGCTGATTTATGGGCACTGTGAGGCTGATTGATGGACACAGTGACTCTGCATTGATGGGCACAGTGAGGCTGATGGGCACATCAATCAGCAATTGATGGGCACAGTGAGGCTGAATTGATGGGCAAAGTGACTCTGCATTGATGGGCACAGTGAAGCTGATTGATGATAGGCACAGTGAGGCTGATTGATAAGCATCGTGAGGCTAAATGATGGGCAAAGTGACTCTGCATTGATGGGCAGTGAGGCTGATTGATGGGCACAGTGAGGCTGCATTGATGGGCAGAGTGAGACTGATTGATGGGCATAGTGATGCTGATTAATGGGCTCAGTGAGGCTGCATTGATGTGCACAGTGACTCTGCATTGATGGGCACAGTGAGGCTGATTGATGGGCAAAGTGACTCCATTGATGGGCAGTTAAGCTGAATGATGGGCACAGTGAGGCTGATTTATTAAGCACCGTGACTGCATTGATGGGCACAGTGAGGCTCATTGATGGGCAAAGTGACTGCATTATGGGCACAGTGAGGCTGATTGATGGGCACAGTGAGGCTGACGGGTACATCAATCTGCAATTGATGGGCACATTGGCTGATTGATGAGCACAGTGAGGCTGAATTGATGGGCAAAGTGACTCTGCATTGATGGGCACAGTGAAGCTGATTGATGATAGGCACCGTGAGGCTAAATGATGGGCAAAGTGACTCTGCATTGATGGGCAGTGAGGCTGATTGATGGGCACAGTGAGGCTGCATTGATGGGCACAGTGAGACTGATTGATTGGCACAGTGATGCTGATTAATGGGCTCAGTGACTCTGCATTGATGTGCACAGTAACTCTGCGTTGATGGGCACAGTGGGGCTGACTGATGGGCACAGTGACTGCATTGATGGGCACTGTGAGGCTGATTATTGGGCACAGTGACTCTGCATTGATGGGCACAGTGAGGCTGAATTGATGAAGGGCACAGTGAGGCTGATTGATGAGCACCATGACTCTGCATTGATGGGCACAGTGACTGCATTGATGAGCACAGTGAGGCTGATTGATGGGCAGCATAAATCTGCATTGATGGGAACAGTGACTCTGCTTTGGAGGGCACAGTCAGGCTGATTGACGGGCAAAGTCACTCTGCATTGATGGGCACAGTGACTCTGCATTGATGGGCACAGTGACTTTGCATTGATGGGCAAAGTCACTCTGCATTAATGGTCACAGTGACTCTGCATTGATGAGCACAGTCAGGCTGATTGATGGCCAAAGTCACTCTGCATTGATGGGCACAGTGAAGCTGATGGGCACGGTGAGGCTGATTGATGGGCACAGTGACTCTGAATTGATGGGCAGTGAGGCTGATTGATGGGCACAGTGACTCTGCATTGATGGGCACAGTCACTCTGCATTGATGGGCCCAGTAACTCTGCGTTGATGGGCACAGTGAGGCTGATTAATGGGCACAGTGAGGTTGAATTGATGGGCAAAGTGACTGCATTGGTGGGCACAGTGAGGCTGAATTGATGATGGGCACAGTGAGGCTGATTGATAAGCACCATGACTCTGCATTAATGGGCATAGTGAGGCTGATTGATAAGCACCATGAGGCTGACTGATGGGCACAGTGACTCTGCATTGATGGGCACAGTGAGGCTGAATTGATGGGCAAAGTGACTCTGCATTGATGGGCACAGTGAGGCTGATTGATGTGCAAAGAGACTGCATTGATGAGCACATTGAGGCTGATAGGAACAGTGAGGCTGATTGATGGGCAGTGAGGTTGATTGTGGGCAAAGTGACTCTGAATTGATGGGCATAGTGAGGCTGATTGATGGGCACAGCGACTCTGCATTGATGGGCACAGTGAGGCTGATTGATGGACACAGTGAGGCTGAATTGATGGGCAAAGTGACACTCCATTGATGGACACAGTGACTCTGCGTTGATGGGCACAGTGAGGCTGATTGATCAGCACCGTAAGGCTGACTGATAGGCACGGTGAGGCTGATTGATAGGCACAGTGGCTCTGCATTGGTGGGCGCAGTGAGGCTGATTAATAGGCTCAGTGAGGCTGATTGATGGGCACAGTGAGGCTGATTGATGGGCACAGTGAGGCTGAATTGATGAAGGGCACAGTGAGGCTGATTGATGAGCACCGTGACTCTGCATTGATGGGCACAGTGACTGCATTGATGGGCACAGTCAGGCTGATTGATGGGCACAGTCAGGCTGATTGATGGGCAAAGTGACTGCATTGATGGGCACAGTGAAGCTGACTGATGTGCACAGTGAGGCTGCATTGATGGGCAAAGTGACTGCATTGATGGGCACAGTTAGGCTGAATGATGATGGGCACAGTGAGGCTGATTTATAAGCACTGTGACTGCATTGATGGACACAGTGAGGCTCATTGATGGGCAAAGTGACTCTGCATTGATGGGCACAGTGAGGCTGATATATGGGCACAGTGAGGCTGATTTATGGGCACTGTGAGGCTGATTGATGGACACAGTGACTCTGCATTGATGGGCACAGTGAGGCTGATGGGCACATCAATCAGCAATTGATGGGCACAGTGAGGCTGATTGATGGGCAAAGTGACTCTGCATTGATGGGCACAGTGAAGCTCATTGATGATAGGCACAGTGAGGCTGATTGATAAGCATCGTGAGGCTAAATGATGGGCAAAGTGACTCTGCATTGATGGGCAGTGAGGCTGATTGATGGGCACAGTGAGGCTGCATTGATGGGCACAGTGAGACTGATTGATGGGAATAGTGATGCTGATTAATGGGCTCAGTGAGGCTGCATTGATGTGCACAGTGACTCTGCATTGATGGGCACAGTGAGGCTGATTGATGGGCAAAGTGACTCCATTGATGGGCAGTTAAGCTGAATGATGGGCACAGTGAGGCTGATTTATTAAGCACCGTGACTGCATTGATGGACACAGTGAGGCTCATTGATGGGCAAAGTGACTCTGCATTGATGGGCACAGTGAGGCTGATTTATGGGCACAGTGAGGCTGATTGATGGGCACAGTGAGGCTGACGGGTACATCAATCTGCAATTGATGGGCACATTGGCTGATTGATGAGCACAGTGAGGCTGAATTGATGGGCAAAGTGACTCTGCATTGATGGGCACAGTGAAGCTGATTGATGATAGGCACCGTGAGGCTAAATGATGGGCAAAGTGACTCTGCATTGATGGGCAGTGAGGCTGATAGATGGGCACAGTGAGGCTGCATTGATGGGCACAGTGAGGCTGATTGATTGGCACAGTGATGCTGATTAATGGGCTCAGTGACTCTGCATTGATGTGCACAGTAACTCTGCGTTGATGGGCACAGTGGGGCTGACTGATGGGCACAGTGACTGCATTGATGGGCACTGTGAGGCTGATTATTGGGCACAGTGACTCTGCATTGATGGGCACAGTGAGGCTGAATTGATGAAGGGCACAGTGAGGCTGATTGATGAGCACCATGACTCTGCATTCATGGGCACAGTGACTGCATTGATGAGCACAGTGAGGCTGATTGATGGGCAGCATAAATCTGCATTGATGGGAACAGTGACTCTGCTTTGGAGGGCACAGTCAGGCTGATTGACGGGCAAAGTCACTCTGCATTGATGGGCACAGTGACTCTGCATTGATGGGCACAGTGAGGTTGATTGATGGGCAAAGTGACTGCATTGATGGGCAAAGTGACTTTGCATTGATGGGCACAGTGAGGCTGATTGTTGGGCACAGTGAGGCTGATTGATGGGCAAAGTGACTCTGCATTGATGGGCACCGTAAGGCTGATTGATGGGCACTGGGAGGCTGATTGATGAGGCACCGTGAGGCTGACTGCTGGGCACAGTGAGGCTGATTGATGATGGGCACAGTGACTCTGCATTGATAAACACAGGGAGGCTGCATTTATGGGCACAGGGAGGCTGCATTGATGGGCACAGGGAGGCTGATTTATGGGCACAGTGAGGCTGCATTTGATGGGTCCAGTGAGGCTGATTGGGCACAGTGACTCTGAATTGATGGGCAAAGTGACTCTGCATTGATGGGCACAGTGAGGCTGACTGACGATGGCACAGTGACTCTGAATTGATGGGCACAGTGAGGCTGATTGATGGGCAAAGTGACTGCATTGATGGGCACAGTGACTCTGCATTGATGGGCAAAGTCACTCTGCATTAATGGTCACAGTGACTCTGCATTGATGGGCACAGTGAAGCTGATTGATGGGCACAGTCAGGTTGAATTGATGGGCAAAGTGACTGCTTTGGTGGGCACAGTGAGGCTGATTGATAAGCACTGTGACTCTGCAATGATGGACACAGTGACTGCATTGATGAGCAGTGAGGCTGACTGATGGGCACAGTCAGGCCGATTGATGGCCAAAGTCACTCTGCATTGATGGACACAGTGACTCTGTGTTGATGGGCACAGTGAAGCTGATTGATGGGCACAGTCAGGTTGAATTGATGGGCAAAGTGACTGCTTTGGTGGGCACAGTGAGGCTGATTGATAAGCACTGTGACTCTGCAATGATGGACACAGTGACTGCATTGATGAGCAGTGAGGCTGACTGATGGGCACAGTGAGGCTGATTGATGGGCACAGTGAGGCTGATTGATAAGCACTGTGACTCTGCATTGATGGGCACAGTGAGGCTGATTGATGGGCACAGTGACTCTGAATTGATGGGCACAGTGAGGCTGATTAATGGGCAAAGTGACTGCATTGATGGGCACAGTGACTCTGCATTGATGGGCACAGTGACTTTGCATTGATGGGCAAAGTCACTCTGCATTAATGGTCACAGTGACTCTGCATTGATGAGCACAGTCAGGCTGATTGATGGCCAAAGTCACTCTGCATTGATGGGCACAGTGAAGCTGAATTGATGGGCAGTGAGGCTGATTGATGGGCACAGTCACTCTGCATTGATGGGCACAGTCACTCTGCATTGATGGGCACAGTGACTCTGTGTTGATGGGCACAGTGAGGCTGATTAATGGGCACAGTGAGGTTGAATTGATGGGCAAAGTGACTGCATTGGTGGGCACAGTGAGGCTGAATTGATGATGGGCACAGTGAGGCTGATTGATAAGCACCATGACTCTGCATTAATGGGCATAGTGAGGCTGAATTGATGGACAAAAGTGACTCTGCATTGATGGGCACAGTGAGGCTGATTGATGTGCAAAGTGACTGCATTGATGAACACATTGAGGCTGATAGGAACAGTGAGGCTGATTGATGGGCACATTGAGGCTGATTGATGGGCACAGTGAGGTTGATTGATGGGCAAAGTGATTCTGAATTGATGGGCATAGTGAGGCTGATTGATGGGCACAGTGACTCTGCATTGATGGGCACAGTGAGGCTGATTGATGGACACAGTGAGGCTGAATTGATGGGCAAAGTGACACTCCATTGATGGACACAGTGACTCTGTGTTGATGGGCACAGTGAGGCTGATTGATCAGCACCGTAAGGCTGACTGATAGGCACAGTGAGGCTGATTGATGGGCACAGTGGCTCTGCATTGATGGGCGCGGTGAGGCTGATTAATAGGCTCAGTGAGGCTGATTGATGGGCACAGTGAGGCTGATTGATGGGCATAGTGAGGCTGAATTGATGAAGGGCACAGTGAGGCTGATTGATGAGCACCTTGACTCTGCATTGATGGGCACAGTGACTGCATTGATGGGCACAGTCAGGCTGATTGATGGGCAAAGTGACTGCATTCATGGGCAAAGTGACTGCATTCATGGGCACAGTGAAGCTGACTGATGTGCACAGTGAGGCTGCATTGATGGGCAAAGTGACTGCATTGATGGGCACAGTTAGGCTGAATGATGATGGGCACAGTGAGGCTGATTTATAAGCACCGTGACTGCATTGATGGGCACAGTGAGGCTCATTGATGGGTAAAGTGACTCTGCATTGATGGGCACAGTGAGGCTGATTGATGGACACAGTGACTCTGCATTGATGGGCACAGTGAGGCTGATTGATCAGCACCGTAAGGCTGACTGATAGGCACAGTGAGGCTGATTGATGGGCACAGTGGCTCTGCATTGATGGGCGCGGTGAGGCTGATTAATAGGCTCAGTGAGGCTGATTGATGGGCACAGTGAGGCTGATTGATGGGCATAGTGAGGCTGAATTGATGAAGGGCACAGTGAGGCTGATTGATGAGCACCGTGACTCTGCATTGATGGGCACAGTCAGGCTGATTGATCGGCACAGTCAGGCTGATTGATGGGCAAAGTGACTGCATTCATGGGCAAAATGACTGCATTGATGGGCACAGTGAAGCTGACTGATGTGCACAGTGAGGCTGCATTGATGGGCAAAGTGACTGCATTGATGGGCACAGTTAGGCTGAATGATGATGGGCACAGTGAGGCTGATTTATAAGCACCGTGACTGCATTGATGGGCAAAGTGAAGCTCATTGATGAGTAAACTGACTCTGCATTGATGGGCACAGTGAGGCTGATTTATGGGCACTGTGAGGCTGATTGATGGACACAGTGACTCTGCATTGATGGGCACAGTGAGGCTGATGGGCACATCAATCAGCAATTGATGGGCACAGTGAGGCTGATTGATGGGCACAGTGAGGCTGAATTGATGGGCAAAGTGACTCTGCATTGATGGGCACAGTGAAGCTGATTGATGATAGGCACAGTGAGGCTGATTAATAAGCATCGTGAGGCTAAAGATGGGCAAAGTGACTCTGCATTGATGGGCAGTGAGGCTGATTGATGGGCACAGTGAAGCTGCATTGATGTGCACAGTGATGCTGATTAATGGGCTCAGTGAGGCTGCATTGATGTGCACAGTGACTCTGCTTTGATGGGCACAGTGAGGCTGATTGATGGGCACAGTGAGGCTGCATTGATGGGCAAAGTGACTCCATTGATGGGCAGTTAAGCTGAATGATGGGCACAGTGAGGCTGATTTATAAGCACTGTGACTGCATTGATGGACACAGTGAGGCTCATTGATGGGCAAAGTGACTCTGCATTGATGGGCACAGTGAGGCTGATTTATGGGCACAGTGAGGCTGATTTATGGGCACAGTGAGGCTGATGGGCACATCAATCAGCAATTGATGGGCACATTGGCTGATTGATGGGCACAGTGAGGCTGAATTGATGGGCAAAGTGACTCTGCATTGATGGGCACAGTGAAGCTGATTGATGATAGGTACCGTGAGGCTAAATGATGGGCAAAGTGACTGCATTGATGGGCAGTGAGGCTGATTGATGGGCAGTGAGGCTGCATTGATGGGCACAGTGATGCTGATTAATGGGCTCAGTGACTCTGCATTGATGTGAACAGTAACTCTGCGTTGATGGGCACAGTGGGGCTGACTGATGGGCACAGTGACTGCATTGATGGGCACTGTGAGGCTGATTATTGGGCACAGTGACTCTGCATTGATGGGCAGTGAGGCTGAATTGATGAAGGGCACAGTGAGGCTGATTGATAAGCACCATGACTCTGCATTGATGGGCACAGTGACTGCATTGATGAGTACAGTGAGGCTGATTGATGGGCACCATAAATCTGCATTGATGGGAACAGTGACTCTGCTTTTGAGGGCAGTCAGGCTGATTGATGGGCAAAGTCACTCTGCATTGATGGGCACAGTGACTCTGCATTGATGGGCACAGTGAGGATGATTGATGGGCACAGTGAGGTGCATTGATGGGCAAAGTGACTGCATTGATGGGCAAAGTGACTTTGCATTGATGGGCACAGTGAGGCTGATTGATGGGCAAAGTGACTCTGCATTGATGGGCACCGTAAGGCTGATTGATGGGCACCGTGAGGCTGATTGATGAGGCACCGTGAGGCTGACTGCTGGGCACAGTGAGGCTGATTGATGATGGGCACAGTGACTCTGCATTGATGAGCACAGGGAGGCTGCATTTATGTGCACAGGGAGGATGCATTTGATGTGCCCAGTGAGGCTGATTGGGCACAGTGACTCTGAATTGATGGGCAAAGTGACTCTGCATTGATGGGCACAGTGAGGCTGACTGACGATGGCACAGTGACTCTGAATTGATGGACAAAGTGACTGCATTGATGGGCACAGTGACTCTGCATTGATGGGCAAAGTCACTGTAATAATGGTCACAGTGACTCTGCATTGATGGGCACACTCAGGCTGATTGATGGGCACAGTCAGGCCGATTGATGGCCAAAGTCACTCTGCATTGATGGACACAGTGACTCTGTGTTGATGGGCACAGTAAACACAGTAAAGCTGACTGATGAGCACAGTGAGGCTGAATTGATGGGCAAAGTGACTCTGCATTGATGGGCACAGTGAAGCTGATTGATGATAGGCACCGTGAGGCTAAATGATGGGCAAAGTGACTCTGCATTGATGGGCAGTGAGGCTGATTGATGGGCACAGTGAGGCTGCATTGATGGGCACAGTGAGACTGATTGATTGGCACAGTTATGCTGATTAATGGGCTCAGTGACTCTGCATTGATGTGCACAGTAACTCTGCGTTGATGGGCACAGTGGGGCTGACTGATGGGCTCAGTGACTGCATTGATGGGCACTGTGAGGCTGATTATTGGGCACAGTGACTCTGCATTGATGGGCACAGTGAGGCTGAATTGATGAAGGGCACAGTGAGGCTGATTGATGAGCACCATGACTCTGCATTGATGGGCACAGTGACTGCATTGATGAGCACAGTGAGGCTGATTGATGGGCAGCATAAATCTGCATTGATGGGAACAGTGACTCTGCTTTGGAGGGCACAGTCAGGCTGATTGACGGGCAAAGTCACTCTGCATTGATGGGCACAGTGACTCTGCATTGATGGGCACAGTGAGGTTGATTGATGGGCAAAGTGACTGCATTGATGGGCAAAGTGACTTTGCATTGATGGGCACAGTGAGGCTGATTGATGGGCACAGTGAGGCTGATTGATGGGCAAAGTGACTCTGCATTGATGGGCACCGTAAGGCTGATTGATGGGCACTGGGAGGCTGATTGATGAGGCACCGTGAGGCTGACTGCTGGGCACAGTGAGGCTGATTGATGATGGGCACAGTGACTCTGCATTGATAAACACAGGGAGGCTGCATTTATGGGCACAGGGAGGCTGCATTGATGGGCACAGGGAGGCTGATTTATGGGCACAGTGAGGCTGCATTTGATGGGTCCAGTGAGGCTGATTGGGCACAGTGACTCTGAATTGATGGGCAAAGTGACTCTGCATTGATGGGCATAGTGAGGCTGACTGACGATGGCACAGTGACTCTGAATTGATGGGCACAGTGAGGCTGATTGATGGGCAAAGTGACTGCATTGATGGGCACAGTGACTCTGCATTGATGGGCAAAGTCACTCTGCATTAATGGTCACAGTGACTCTGCATTGATGGGCACACTCAGGCTGATTGATGGGCACAGTCAGGCCGATTGATGGCCAAAGTCACTCTGCATTGATGGACACAGTGACTCTGTGTTGATGGGCACAGTGAAGCTGATTGATGGGCACAGTGAGGTTGAATTGATGGGCAAAGTGACTGCTTTGGTGGGCACAGTGAGGCTGATTGATAAGCACTGTGACTCTGCAATGATGGACACAGTGACTGCATTGATGAGCAGTGAGGCTGACTGATGGGCACAGTGAGGCTGATTGATGGGCACAGTGAGGCTGATTGATGGGCACAGTGACTCTGAATTGATGGGCACAGTGAGGCTGATTAATGGGCAAAGTGACTGCATTGATGGGCACAGTGACTCTGCATTGATGGGCACAGTGACTTTGCATTGATGGGCAAAGTCACTCTGCATTAATGGTCACAGTGACTCTGCATTGATGAGCACAGTCAGGCTGATTGATGGCCAAAGTCACTCTGCATTGATGGGCACAGTGAAGCTGAATTGATGGGCAGTGAGGCTGATTGATGGGCACAGTGACTCTGCATTGATGGGCACAGTCACTCTGCATTGATGGGCACAGTGACTCTGTGTTGATGGGCACAGTGAGGCTGATTAATGGGCACAGTGAGGTTGAATTGATGGGCAAAGTGACTGCATTGGTGGGCACAGTGAGGCTGAATTGATGATGGGCACAGTGAGGCTGATTGATAAGCACCATGACTCTGCATTAATGAGCATAGTGAGGCTGACTGATGGGCACAGTGACTCTGCATTGATGGGCACAGCGAGGCTGAATTGATGGGCACAGTGACTCTGAATTGATGGGCACAGTGAGGCTGATTAATGGGCAAAGTGACTGCATTGATGGGCACAGTGACTCTGCATTGATGGGCACAGTGACTTTGCATTGATGGGCAAAGTCACTCTGCATTAATGGTCACAGTGACTCTGCATTGATGAGCACAGTCAGGCTGATTGATGGCCAAAGTCACTCTGCATTGATGGGCACAGTGAAGCTGAATTGATGGGCAGTGAGGCTGATTGATGGGCACAGTGACTCTGCATTGATGGGCACAGTCACTCTGCATTGATGGGCACACTGACTCTGTGTTGATGGGCACAGTGAGGCTGATTAATGAGCACAGTGAGGTTGAATTGATGGGCAAAGTGACTGCATTGGTGGGCACAGTGAGGCTGAATTGATGATGGGCACAGTGAGGCTGATTGATAAGCACCATGACTCTGCATTAATGGGCATAGTGAGGCTGAATTGATGGACAAAAGTGACTCTGCATTGATGGGCACAGTGAGGCTGATTGATGTGCAAAGTGACTGCATTGATGAGCACATTGAGGCTGATAGGAACAGTGAGGCTGATTGATGGGCACATTGAGGCTGATTGATGGGCACAGTGAGGTTGATTGATGGGCAAAGTGATTCTGAATTGATGGGCATAGTGAGGCTGATTGATGGGCACAGTGACTCTGCATTGATGGGCACAGTGAGGCTGATGGGCACATCAATCAGCAATTGATGGGCACAGTGAGGCTGATTGATGGGCACAGTGAGGCTGAATTGATGGGCAAAGTGACTCTGCATTGATGGGCACAGTGAAGCTGATTGATGATAGGCACAGTGAGGCTGATTGATAAGCATTGTGAGGCTAAATGATGGGCAAATTGACTCTGCATTGATGGGCAGTGAGGCTGCATTGATGGGCACAGTGATGCTGATTAATGGGCTCAGTGAGGCTGCATTGATGTGCACAGTGACTCTGCTTTGATGGGCACAGTGAGGCTGATTGATGGGCACAGTGAGGCTGCATTGATGGGCAAAGTGACTCCATTGATGGGCAGTTAAGCTGAATGATGGGCACAGTGAGGCTGATTTATAAGCACCGTGACTGCATTGATGGGCACAGTGAGGCTCATTGATGGGCAAAGTGACTCTGCATTGATGGGCAAAGTGACTCTGCATTGATGGACACAGTGAGGCTGATTTATGGGCACAGTGAGGCTATTGGGCACATCAATCAGCAATTCATGGGCACATTGGCTGATTGATGGGCACAGTGAGGCTGAATTGATGGGCACAGTGAAGCTGATTGATGATAGGCACCGTGAGGCTAAATGATGGGCAAAGTGACTGCATTGATGGGCAGTGAGGCTGATTGATGGGCAGTGAGGCTGCATTGATGGGCACAGTGAGACTGATTGATTGGCACAGTGATGCTGATTAATGGGCTCAGTGACTCTGCATTGATGTGAACAGTAACTCTGCGTTGATGGGCACAGTGGGGCTGACTGATGGGCACAGTGACTGCATTGATGGGCACTGTGAGGCTGATTATTGGGCACAGTGACTCTGCATTGATGGGCAGTGAGGCTGAATTGATGAAGGGCACAGTGAGGCTGATTGATAAGCACCATGACTCTGCATTGATGGGCACAGTGACTCTGAATTGATGGGCACAGTGAGGCTGATTAATGGGCAAAGTGACTGCATTGATGGGCACAGTGACTCTGCATTGATGGGCACAGTGACTTTGCATTGATGGGCAAAGTCACTCTGCATTAATGGTCACAGTGACTCTGCATTGATGAGCACAGTCAGGCTGATTGATGGCCAAATTCACTCTGCATTGATGGGCGCAGTGAAGCTGAATTGATGGGCAGTGAGGCTGATTGATGGGCACAGTGACTCTGCATTGATGGGCACAGTCACTCTGCATTGATGGGCACAGTGACTCTGTGTTGATGGGCACAGTGAGGCTGATTAATGGGCACAGTGAGGTTGAATTGATGGGCAAAGTGACTGCATTGGTGGGCACAGTGAGGCTGAATTGATGATGGGCACAGTGAGGCTGATTGATAAGCACCATGACTCTGCATTAATGGGCATAGTGAGGCTGAATTGATGGACAAAAGTGACTCTGCATTGATGGGCACAGTGAGGCTGATTGATGTGCAAAGTGACTGCATTGATGAGCACATTGAGGCTGATAGGAACAGTGAGGCTGATTGATGGGCACATTGAGGCTGATTGATGGGCACAGTGAGGTTGATTGATGGGCAAAGTGATTCTGAATTGATGGGCATAGTGAGGCTGATTGATGGGCACAGTGACTCTGCATTGATGGGCACAGTGAGGCTGATTGATGGACACAGTGAGGCTGAATTGATGGGCAAAGTGACACTCCATTGATGGACACAGTGACTCTGTGTTGATGGGCACAGTGAGGCTGATTGATCAGCACCGTAAGGCTGACTGATAGGCACAGTGAGGCTGATTGATGGGCACAGTGGCTCTGCATTGATGGGCGCGGTGAGGCTGATTAATAGGCTCAGTGAGGCTGATTGATGGGCACAGTGAGGCTGATTGATGGGCATAGTGAGGCTGAATTGATGAAGGGCACAGTGAGGCTGATTGATGAGCACCGTGACTCTGCATTGATGGGCACAGTGACTGCATTGATGGGCAAAGTGACTGCATTCATGGGCAAAGTGACTGCATTCATGGGCACAGTGAAGCTGACTGATGTGCACAGTGAGGCTGCATTGATGGGCAAAGTGACTGCATTGATGGGCACAGTTAGGCTGAATGATGACGGGCACAGTGAGGCTGATTTATAAGCACCGTGACTGCATTGATGGGCACAGTGAGGCTCATTGATGGGTAAAGTGACTCTGCATTGATGGGCACAGTGAGGCTGATTGATGGACACAGTGACTCTGCATTGATGGGCACAGTGAGGCTGATTGATCAGCACCGTAAGGCTGACTGATAGGCACAGTGAGGCTGATTGATGGGCACAGTGGCTCTGCATTGATGGGCGCGGTGAGGCTGATTAATAGGCTCAGTGAGGCTGATTGATGGGCACAGTGAGGCTGATTGATGGGCATAGTGAGGCTGAATTGATGAAGGGCACAGTGAGGCTGATTGATGAGCACCGTGACTCTGCATTGATGGGCACAGTCAGGCTGATTGATGGGCACAGTCAGGCTGATTGATGGGCAAAGTGACTGCATTCATGGGCAAAATGACTGCATTGATGGGCACAGTGAAGCTGACTGATGTGCACAGTGAGGCTGCATTGATGGGCAAAGTGACTGCATTGATGGGCACAGTTAGGCTGAATGATGATGGGCACAGTGAGGCTGATTTATAAGCACCGTGACTGCATTGATGGGCACAGTGAGGCTCATTGATGAGTAAACTGACTCTGCATTGATGGGCACAGTGAGGCTGATTTATGGGCACTGTGAGGCTGATTGATGGACACAGTGACTCTGCATTGATGGGCACAGTGAGGCTGATGGGCACATCAATCAGCAATTGATGGGCACAGTGAGGCTGATTGATGGGCACAGTGAGGCTGAATTGATGGGCAAAGTGACTCTGCATTGATGGGCACAGTGAAGCTGATTGATGATAGGCACAGTGAGGCTGATTGATAAGCATCGTGAGGCTAAATGATGGGCAAATTGACTCTGCATTGATGGGCAGTGAGGCTGATTGATGGGCACAGTGAAGCTGCATTGATGGGCACAGTGATGCTGATTAATGGGCTCAGTGAGGCTGCATTGATGTGCACAGTGACTCTGCTTTGATGGGCACAGTGAGGCTGATTGATGGGCACAGTGAGGCTGATTGATGGGCACAGTGAGGCTGCATTGATGGGCAAAGTGACTCCATTGATGGGCAGTTAAGCTGAATGATGGGCACAGTGAGGCTGATTTATAAGCACCGTGACTGCATTGATGGGCACAGTGAGGCTCATTGATGGGCAAAGTGACTCTGCATTGATGGGCACAGTGAGGCTGATTTATGGGCACAGTGAGGCTGATTTATGGGCACAGTGAGGCTATTGGGCACATCAATCAGCAATTCATGGTCACATTGGCTGATTGATGGGCACAGTGAGGCTGAATTGATGGGCAAAGTGACTCTGCATTGATGGGCACAGTGAAGCTGATTGATGATAGGCACCGTGAGGCTAAATGATGGGCAAAGTGACTGCATTGATGGGCAGTGAGGCTGATTGATGGGCAGTGAGACTGCATTGATGGGCACAGTGAGACTGATTGATTGGCACAGTGATGCTGATTAATGGGCTCAGTGACTCTGCATTGATGTGAACAGTAACTCTGCGTTGATGGGCACAGTGGGGCTGACTGATGGGCACAGTGACTGCATTGATGGGCACTGTGAGGCTGATTATTGGGCACAGTGACTCTGCATTGATGGGCAGTGAGGCTGAATTGATGAAGGGCACAGTGAGGCTGATTGATAAGCACCATGACTCTGCATTGATGGGCACAGTGACTGCATTGATGAGCACAGTGAGGCTGATTGATGGGCACCATAAATCTGCATTGATGGGAACAGTGACTCTGCTTTTGAGGGCAGTCAGGCTGATTGACGGGCAAAGTCACTCTGCATTGATGGGCACAGTGACTCTGCATTGATGGGCACAGTGAGGATGATTGATGGGCACAGTGAGGTGCATTGATGGGCAAAGTGACTTTGCATTGATGGGCACAGTGAGGCTGATTGATGGGCAAAGTGACTCTGCATTGATGGGCACCGTAAGGCTGATTGATGGGCACCGTGAGGCTGATTGATGAGGCACCGTGAGGCTGACTGCTGGGCACAGTGAGGCTGATTGATGATGGGCACAGTGACTCTGCATTGATGAGCACAGGGAGGCTGCATTTATGTGCACAGGGAGGATGCATTTGATGTGCCCAGTGAGGCTGATTGGGCACAGTGACTCTGAATTGATGGGCAAAGTGACTCTGCATTGATGGGCACAGTGAGGCTGACTGACGATGGCACAGTGACTCTGAATTGATGGACAAAGTGACTGCATTGATGGGCACAGTGACTCTGCATTGATGGGCAAAGTCACTGCAATAATGGTCACAGTGACTCTGCATTGATGGGCACACTCAGGCTGATTGATGGGCACAGTCAGGCCGATTGATGGCCAAAGTCACTCTGCATTGATGGACACAGTGAATCTGTGTTGATGGGCACAGTAAAGCTGACTGATGGGCACAGTGAGGTTGAATTGATGGGCAAAGTGACTGCTTTGGTGGGCACAGTGAGGCTGATTGATAAGCACTGTGACTCTGCAATGATGGACACAGTGACTGCATTGATGAGCACAGTGAGGCTGATTGATGGGCACAGTGAGGCTGATTTATTTGTACAGTGAGGCTGATTGATGGGCACAGTGACTGCATTGATGGGCACAGTGAGGCTGATTGATGGGCACAGTGACCCTGAATTGATGGACAGTGAGGCTGATTGCTGGGCAAAATGACTGCATTGATGGGCACAGTGACTCTGCGTTGATGGTAGGGATGAGCTTCGAGTTCGAGTCAAACTCATGTTCGACTCGAACATGGGCTGTTCGCAGGTTCGCCAAACAGCGAACAATTTGGGGTGTTCGCAGCAAATTCGAATGACGCGGAACACCCTTTAAAAGTCTGTGGGAGAAATCAATAGTGCTAATTTTAAAGGGTTATATGCATGGTATTGTTATAAAAAGTGTTTGGGGACCTGGGTCCTGCCCCAGGGGACATGTATCATCGCAAAAAAAGTTTTAAAAACTGACATTTTTTCGGGAGCAGTGATTTTAATAATGCTTAAAGTGAAACAATAAAAGTGTAATATCCCTTTAAATTTCGTAGCTGGGGGGTGTCTATAGTATGCCGGTAAAGGGGCGCATGTTTCCCGTGTTTAGAACAGTCTGACAGCAAAAAGACATTTCAAAGGAAAAAAAGTCATTTAAAACTACTCGCGGCTATTAATGCATTGCCGGTCCGACAATACACATAGAAGTTCATTGATAAAAACGGCATGGGAATTCCCCACAGGGAAACCCCGAACCAAAATTAAAAATAAAAAAAATGACGTAGGGGGTCCCCCTAAATTCCATACCAGGCCCTTCAGGTCTGGTATGGATATTAAGGAGAACCCCGGCCAAAATTTAAAAAAAAATGACGTGGGGGGTCCCCCTAAATTCCATACCAGGCCCTTCAGGTTTGGTATGGATATTAAGGGTAACCCCGCGCCAAAAAAAAACCCGGCGTGGGGTCCCCCCAAAAAGACCCTTATCTGAGCACGCAACCTGGCAGGCCGCAGTAAAAGAGGGGGGATGAGAGAGCGCCCCCCCTCTTGAACCGTACCAGGCCACATGCCCTCAACATTGGGAGGGTGCTTTGGGGTAGCCCCCCCAAAACACCTTGTCCCCATGTTGATGAGGACAGAGCCTCATCCCCACAACCCTGGCCAGTGGTTGTGGGGGTCTGCGGGCGGGGGGCTTATCGGAATCTGGAAGCCCCCTTTAACAAGGGGACCCCCAGATCCTGGCCCTCCCCCCTGTGTAAAATGGTAAAGGGGTACAAAAGTACCCCTACCATTTCACTAAAAAACTGTCAAAAAATGTTAAAAATGACAAGAGACAGTTTTTGACAATTCCTTTATTTAAATGCTTCTTCTATCCTCCTTCATCTTCTTCTGGTTCTTCCTCCGGTGTTCTCATCCAGCATCTCCTCCGTGGCATCTTCTTCCCTTCTTCTCCTTGAGCTGCTCCGCATCCATGGCATGGAGGGAGGCTCCCGCTCTTCTCTTCATCTTCTTTTCGGGCCGCTCCGCATCCATGCTGGCATGGAGGGAGGCTCCCGCTGTGTGACGCTTCTCCTCTTCTCGCGGTTCTTAAATAACAGGGGGCGGGGCCACCGGGTGACCCCCGCCCCCTCTGACGCACGGGGATATGACGGGACTTCCCTGTGGCATTCCCCGTGACGTATGTGTATTGTCGGACCGGCAATGCATTAATAGCCGCGAGTAGTTTTAAGTTACTTTTTTTTCCTTTGAAATGTCATTTTGCTGTCAGACTGTTCTAAACACGGGAAACATGCGCCCCTTTACAGGCATACTATAGACACCCCCCAGCTACGAAATTTAAAGGGATTTTACACTTTTATTGTTTCACTTTAAGCATTATTAAATCACTGCTCCCGAAAAAACGGCCGTTTTTAAAACTTTAAAACTGGGGCAGGACCCAGGTCCCCAAACACTTTTTATGACAATAACTTGCATATAAGCCTTTAAAATTAGCACTTTTGATTATTCATGTTCGTATCCCATAGACTTTAACGGTGTTCGCGTGTTCGAACAAATTTTTCGAACAGGGGGGTGTTCGGCTCATCCCTAGTTGATGGGCAGTGAGGCTGATTGATGGGCACAGTGAGGTTGAATTGATGGGCAAAGTGACTGCATTGGTGGGCACAGTGAGGCTGAATTGATGATGGGCACAGTGAGGCTGAATTGATGATGGGCACAGTGAGGCCAATTGATAAGCACCATGACTGCATTGAGGGGCATAGTGAGGCTGATTGATAAGCACCGTGAGGCTGACTGATGGGCAGTGACTCTGCATTGATGAGCACAGTGAGGCTAAATTGATGGGACAATTGACTCTACATTGATGGGCACAGTGAGGCTGATTGATGTGCAAAGTCACTGCATTGATGAGCACATTGAGGCTGATTGATGGGCACATTGAGGCTGATTGATTGGCACAGCGAGGTTGATTGATGGGCAAAGTGTCTCTGAATTGATGGGCAAAGTGACTCTGATGGGCACAGTGAGGCTGATTGATGGGCAGTGAGGTTGAATTGATGGACGTGACTGCATTGGTGGGCACAGTGAGGCTGATTGATAAGCACCATAACTCTGCATTGATGGGCATATTGAGGCTGATTGATAAGCACAGTGAGGCTGACTGATGGGCACTGTGACTCTGCAATGATGGGCATGGTGACTGCATTGATGAGCACAGTGAGGCTGATTTATGGGTACAGTGAGGCTTATTGATGGGCAAAGTGACTGCATTGATGGGCACAGTGACTGCATTGGTGGGCACAGTGACTGCATTGGTGGGCACAGTGAGGCTGATTGATGGGCAAAATGACTCTGAATTGATGGGCAGTGAGGCTGATTGCTGGAAAAAGACTGCATTGATGGGCACAGTGACTCTGTGTTGATAGGCACAGTGAGGCTGATTGATGGGCACAGTGAGGTTGAATTGATGGGCAAAGTGACTGCATTGGTGGGCACAGTGAGGCTGAATTGATGATGGGCACAGTGAGGCCGATTGATAAGCACCATGACTGCATTGATGGGCATAGTGAGGCTGATTGATAAGCACCGTGAGGCTGATTGATGTTTAAAGTCACTGCATTGATGAACACATTGAGGCTGATTGATGGGCACAGTGAGGTTGATTGATGGGCAAAGTGTCTCTGCATTGATGGGCAAAGTGACTCTGAATTGATGGACACAGTGAGGCTGAATTGATGAAGGGCACAGTGAGGCTGGTTGATGAGCACAGTGATTCTGCATTGATGGGCACAGTGACTGCATTGAACAGCACAGTGAGGCTGATTGATGGGCAAAGTGACTTTGAATTGATGGGCACAGTCAGGCTAATTGATGGGCAAAGTGACTGCTTTGATGGGCAAAGTGACTGCATTGATGGGCACAGTGAGGCTGAATGATGATGGGCACAGTGAGGCTGAATGATGATGGGCACAGTGAGGCTGATTTATAAGCACCGTGACTGCATTGATGGGCACTGTGAGGCTTATTGATGGGCAAAGTGACTGCATTGATCGGCACAGTGAGGTTGATTGATGGGCAAAGTGACTGCATTGATGGGCACAGTGAGGCTGATTTATAAGCACAGTGACTGCATTGATGGGCACTGTGAGGGTTATTGATGGGCGAAGTGACTGCATTGATTGGCAGTGAGGCTGATGGGCAAAGTGACTCTGCATTGATGGGCAGTGAGGCTGATGGGTACATCAATCAGCAATTGATGGGCACAGTGAGGCGGAATTGATGGGCAAAGTGACTCTGCATTGATGGGCACAGTGAGGCTGATTGATAAGCACCGTGAGGCTAAATGATGGAAAAAGTGACTCTGCATTGATGGGCAGTGAGACTGATTGATGGGCACAGTGATGCTGATTAATGTGCTCAGTGAGGCTGCATTGATGTACACAGTAACTCTGCATTGATGGGCACAGTGAGGCTGATTGATGGGCACAGTGAAGTTGATTGATGGGCACAGTGAGGCTGATTGATGGGCACAGTGAGGCTGATTGGCACAGTGAGGCTGCATTGATGGGCACAGTGACTCCGAATTGATGGGCAGAGTGAGGCTGATTGATGGGCAAAGTGACTCTGCATTGATGGGCACAGTGAGGCTGAAGTCATGGGCACAGTGAGGCTGAATTCATGGGCACAGTGAGGCTGAATTCGTGGGCACAGTGAGGCTGATTGATGGACAAAGTGACTGCATTAATGGGCACAGTGAGGCTGAATTGATGGTCACAGTGACTGCTTTGATGGGCAGTCAGGCTGATTGACGGGCAGTCATTCTGCATTGATGGGCACAGTGAGGTTGATTGATGGGCACAGTGAGGCTGATTTATGGGCACAGGGAGGCTGATTGGCACAGTGAGGCTGCATTGATGGGCACAGTGACTCTGAATTGATGGGCACAGTGAGGCTGATTGATGGACAAAGTGACTCTGCATTGATGGGCACAGTGAGGCTGAATTCATGGGCACAGTGAGGCTGAATTCATGGGCACAGTGAGGCTGAATTCATGGGCACAGTGACTCTGCATTGATGGACACAGTGAGGCTGATAAGCACCGTGAGGCTGACTGATGGGCACTGTGAGGCTGAATTGCTGAAGGGCACAGTGAGGCTGATTGATGAGCGCCATGACTCTACATTGATAGGCACAGTGACTTCACTGATGGGCACAGTGAGGCTGATTGATGGGCACCATGACTGCATCGATGGGCACAGTGACTCTGCTTTGATGGGCACAGTCAGGCTGATTAATGGGCAGTGACTCTGCATTGATGGGCACAGTGAGGCTGATTGATGAGCACCATGACTCTGCATTGATGGGCACAGTGACTGCACTGATGGGGACAGTGAGGCTGATTGATGATGGGCACAGGGAGGCTGCATTTATGGGCACAGTGAAGCTGATTGATAAGCACCGTGAGGCTGACTGATGGGCACAGTGAGGCTGATTGATAAGCATTGTGACTCTGCATTGATGGGCACAGTGAGGCTGAATTGATGGGCAAAGTGACTCTGGGTTTATGGGCACTGTGAGGCTGATTGATGGGCACAGTAAGGCTGAACTGATGATGGGCACAGTGAGACTGATCGATAAGCACCGTTACTCTGCATTGATGAGCACAGTGAGGCTGATCGATGGGCAAAATGACTGTATTAATGGGCACAGTGAGGCTGATTTATGGGCACAGAGAGGCTGCATTGCATGAGTGCAGTGAGGCTGATTGATGGGTATAGTGACTTTGCATTGATGGGCAGTCAGGCTGATTGATGGGCAAAATGACTCTGCAATGATGGGCACAGTGAGGCTGCATTTGATGGGCCCAGGGAGGCAGATTGGGCAGTGACTCTGAATTGATGGGCAAAGTGACTCTGCGTTGATAGGCACAGTTCGGATGATTGATAAGCACCTTGAGGCTGACTGGTGGGCACAGTGAGGCTGATTAATGGGCACAGTGAGTCTGCATTGATGGGCACGTTTACGTAAATGGGTGGCCCTGCCCCCTCTGATGCCACGGGGAAGCCATTGGGAAGTCCCCATGCATCAGAGGGGGCGGGGTCACCCGGGTACGTCACCATGTGGCCCCACCCTCAGTTATTAAAGAACTGTCACCTGAGAGGATGGTCATTACAGGGGGTTCCTCCCATGGAGGTGGATCGGTAGCGGCGTGCAGTTTTGTTTTTTTTCGGTCTGGCGAAGCGAGAGAAGATGAATGGAGTTCGTGGGACATTTCTGTTTTAATAAAGGACTTGTCCCAAGATATGTTTTGTGGTTTTTTTAAAATTGACACTTTTTTTTGTGAAATGGTAGGGTTAGAATGTACCCATTACCATTTCAAACAGCAGGGGGGGGGGGGGGGGCGGCGTCTGGTGTGTCCTTGTTAAAGGGGGCTTCCAGATTCCGATAAGGCCCCCGCCCGCAGACCCCCACAACCACCGGGCAAGGGTTGTGGGGATGAGGCCCTTATCCCCATCAACATGGGGACAAGGTGCTTTGGGGGGCTACTCCACATCACCCTCCCCATGTTGAGGGCATGTGGCCTGGTACGGTTCAGGAGGGGGGGCGCTCTCTCGTCGTCTCTTCTCTTTTCCTGCGGCCTGCCAGGTTCCGTTCTCGGATAAGGGTAAATTTGGCACAGGGATCTCAATATCCATACCAGACCTGAAGGGCCTGGTGTGGCATTTGGGGGGGACCCCACGCAATTTTTTAATTTTGGCTTGGAGTTCCCCTTAATATTCATACCAGACCCAAAGGGCCTGGTATGGATTTTTGGAGAGACCCCCCATGCTGTTTTGTCAATGACTTATCTGTATTGCCAAGACCTGACAATTCATTATAGCCAGTAGTTTTAAATGACTTTTTTTCCTTTAGAAATGTCAGTTTGGGCAGGGACTGTTCTAAACACGGGAAAAATGTGCAACTTAACAGGCATACTATAGACACCCGCAGATACGAAATTTAAGGGAATATTTCACTTTTATTGTTTCCCTTTAAGCATTATTAAAATCACTGCTCCCGAAAAAATGTCTATTTTTTGAAACTTTTTTTTGCATTGATACATATCCCCAGGTCCCCAAAATTAGCACTTTTGATTTCTCCCATAGACTTTTAAAGGGTGTTCCGCGGCTTTCAAATTTGTTCGCTATTTGGTGAACAGCCAATGTTCCAGTCGAACTTACATTCGAGTCGATCAGGCTCATCCCTATCAGTGCCCTTCCCTGTGTACCCATCAGTGCAGCCCCATCAGTGAAGGAGAAAACCTACTTATTTACAAAGTTTTATAACAGAAACATAAAAAAACGTGTTTTTTTTTTTTTACATTTTCTGTCTTTTTTTTTAATTTGTTTAGCAGAAAATAAAAATCCCAGAGGTGATCAAATACCACCAAAAGAAAGCTCTATTTGTGGGAACAAAATGATAAAAAGTTAGTTTGGGTAGTGTAGCACGACTGCGCAATTGTCATTCAAAGTGTAACAGCGCTGAAAGCTGAAAATTGGTTTAGGCAGGAAGGCGTATAAGTGCCCTGTATTGAAGCGGTTAACCACTTAAGGACTAGCCTCATTTTAGGTGTTTACATGTTTAAAACAGGGTTTTTGCTAGAAAATTACTTAGAACCCCCAAACATTATATATTGTATTTTTTTTTTTTTTTTCTAACACAATAGAGAATAAAATGGCGGTCATTGAAATACTTTTTTTTTGCACCGTATTTGCGCAGCGGTCTTATAAGCGCACTTTTTTTTGAAAAAAAAATCACTTTTTTGAATAAAAACATAAAACAGTAAAAGTAGCCCAATTTTTTTTTATGAAAGATAAAGTTACGCCGAGTAAATTGATACCCAACATGTCACGCTTCAAAATTGCGCCTGCTCATGGAATGGCGTCAAACTTTTACCCTCAAAAATCTCCATAGGCGACGTTTAAAAAATTCTACAGGTTGCAGGTTTTGTGTTACAGAGGAGTTCTAGGGCTAGCATTATTGCTCTCGCTCTAATGATCGCGGCGATACCTCACATGTGTGGTTTGACCACCGTTTTCATATGCAGGCACTACTCACGTATGCGTTGGCTTCTGCGCGCGAACTCGTCAGGACGGGGCGTTTAAAAAAAATGTTATCTTTCTTATTTATATGATTTTATTTATTTTTACATGGTTTAAAAAAAAAAAAATGTGTCACTTTTATTCCTATTACAAGGAATGTAAACATCCCTTTTAATAGAAAAAAGCATTACAGGTGCTTGAGATTTCATATTTACACTAAAATGAAAAAAAAAAAAAAATAAATAAAAAAAATAAATGAAAAAAAATATGTCTTTTAAAGACGTATGGGCAGAAGTGACGTTTTGACATTGCTTCCACCCTGCAGTGTCATGGAGACGAGTGGGCGCCATCTTCTCCTCACTCGTCTCCATGCACAGCTAGAGGATAGACGCGATCGCCTCCGCCGCTACCGACGGCTCCAGCAAGCGGCGGAGGGCACCAGATCGCGGCGGGAGGGGGCCCCTCTCCAGTCACCGATAAAAGTGATCTCGCAGCGAATCCGCCACAGAGACCACTTTTATCTTGTAGCCGACCGCCGCACGAAAAACAGGGATATGGGGGTTATGGCAGCTAACAAAGATATCCGCCCCCAAAAAAGGGACATACATCGGCGTTCGGCGGTCAGCAAGTGGTTAATCACTTCAGCTCCAGAAGGTGTACGTGTGTACACGACTTACAGATCACCCACCATGGATATACGTCACTATTTTAACGTTAAATAGCGGGGTTATGGAGCAGACAGCTGCCATAACCCCAGTATATTTTTAAACGGCGGGCAATCCGCTTTAACATAAAAATGATCCCAGCAGCAGATTCACCACGGGATCAATTTTATGGGCGGCATAAGAGGTGCACCAACCAACCAATCAACCCATCCCCTTTGTAGATGTACATCGGTCTGTGCAGGGGGGGCGTGGGAGTGTGCCCGCTGGTCCTGCGGACTCTATGTCTGCCAGGAACCCGCAATCTCAGTGTACAGAGAGAGAACTACCTATGTAAATAAGGCAATTTCCCATTCTGCCTAGTGACATGAGATCTTCTGTTCCCAGTCATCAGGAACAGCGATCTCTGTCATGTCCTAGGTAGCCCATCCCCCCTTCAGTTGGAACACGCTGAGGGAACACAGTTAACCTCTTCATCGCTCCTAGTGTTAACCCTTTCAGTGGTTATTTATAGCACCGATCGCTGTATAAATGTCACTGGTCAAGTGTCTAATCTTTCCACCACAATCCCGCTAAAAATCGCAGATCACCTCCATTACTAGTTATACTTTTTTTTAAAAATAAAAATCCCATAAATCTATTCCCTATTTTGTAGACACTATAACGTTTGCGCAAACCAATCAATATACACTTATTGTGATTTTTTTTTAACCAAAAATATGTAGAATACATATTGGCCTAAATGATAAATACTTTTTTTTTTTTAATTTGGGATATTATAGCAAAAAAAAAAAAAGTTTTTTTTTTCAAAATTTTCGCTGTTTTGTTTATAGAGCAAAAAAAAAAAAAAAAAAAAAAAAAAAAGCAAAATGCAGAGGTAATCAAATACCACCAAAAGAAAGTTCCATTTGTGGGAAAAAAAGGACATACATTTGGGTACAGCGTCGCATGACCGCGCAATTGTCAGTTAATGCGACGCAGTGCCGTAGCTCAAAGAAGGGCCTGGTCATTAAGGGGGCAAAGCTTTCCGTGGCTGAAATGGTTAAAACATATGCTGTGGAGGTGATCAGGGACACTGAATGGTGAGTATATATATATAGATATATATATCTATCTATATATATATATATAAATCTAATTTCTTCATAAATAAAGGCCAATATGTATTCTGCTACATATGGTTAGTTTAAAAAAAAAATCCCAATAAGTGTATATCTTTTGGCTTGCACAAAAGTTAGAGTACAAACTATGGGAATTTTTTTTTTTTTTTTTTTTTACTGGTAATGGTGGCGATCAGCGACTTATGGCGATACTGCAGCGGACATTCTAACACCAACACTTTTATTACAAATTATTATTTTTTTCACATACAGTGACCAGAGCAATACAGTGTTACCATAGTGCATTATGATTGCTTATAACAGTGACACAGTGATCATCGTTAAAAGGACCTTGTTTTTGTCATGGTACAGATGCACTGTGATTAATCACAGAGCTCAACACAATAGTACACAATGAATGGAGTCCATTCATTGTGTACAATTGCCATGTGATCTTCTGTGATTGGTCACAGCAAACACATTGTACCGACAGCAGCCCGGTACACTGATCTGTCATCCTGTGTGGTGCGTCATATGATGTCCACCCAGGATAGCAGCATGGCTATCGTATTATTACAGGCCAGGCAGGAAGCAGTTAAAGCAGTATTAAACCCAAAACCAAAAATGTAATGTTGAAGCTTACCAATTTTTAGCTGTGGTGTCTGGATTACATTTTAGGTTTTTTGCCCCCTGTTTTCACCTGATGATCTAGTGAATAACACACCACCTGTATTAAAGTGTCCCCACTCTGGATGAAGGAGAACAGTAGGGGTTCGCATCTTCACTGGCCTCACGATTCGATTCGATTACGATTATCAGGTCCACGATTAACGATGCATCACGATTATGCGCGCGGTTTTCATCCAAAAAATTTAAGTAGTCAGAAGAACTCCATTTTTTAAATTTTATCTGTTCTTAAAAAAAAGACAACACTCCTTGCATGTAGCAAAGTGTAAACAGTGCAGACAACTTAAAGAGGAGCTCCAGACTGCCCCCAAATGACTACAGGAGATGATCAGAGACTGCAGACATGCTACAGGAGATGATCAGAGACTGCGGACATGCTACAGGAGATGATCAGAGACTGCGGACATGCTACAGGAGATGATCAGAGACTGCGGACATGCTACAGGAGATGATCAGAGACTGCGGACATGCTACAGGAGATGATCAGAGACTGCGGACATGCTACAGGAGATGATCAGAGACTGCGGACATGCTACAGGAGATGGTCACAGACTGGGGACACGCTACAGGAGATGGTCACAGACTGGGGACATGGCACAGGAGATGGTCACAGACTGGGGACATGGCACAGGAGATGGTCACAGACTGGGGACATGGCACAGGAGATGGTCACAGACTGGGAACATGGCACAGGAGATGGTCACAGACTGGGGACATGGCACAGGAGATGGTCACAGACTGGGGACATGGCACAGGAGTTGGTCACAGACTGGGGACATGGCACAGGAGATGGTCACATACTGGGGACATGGCACAGGAGATGGTCACAGACTGGGGACATGGCACAGGAGTTGGTCACAGACTGGGGACATGGCACAGGAGATGGTCACAGACTGGGGACATGGCACAGGAGATGGTCACAGACTGGGGACATGGCACAGGAGATGGTCACAGACTGGGGACAATAATTCAGAGTTGTGGTGTGATGAATGCACATAGAAGACAATTGTATGATATGGACTTGTGTCACAGCGCCCCCCCTCCCCCTCTGTACTTACATGCTGCTCCGCCGGTGCTGGTGGCAACCTGTAATGAGCAGGGCGATCTGCCTGCTCACCATCTCCCCCCGATCTCCACTCCAGCCGCCGGTGTTCCGCCGGTTGTCACATCTCTCCTGAGCAGGGAATTCTCGCGGGAGAGCGCTCCGTACGTAACTAGTGTGTGTATTTTCCGCTCATGTGACTCTCGGCCGCGCCTCCCTCCTCTCACGTCTCTCCTGATGTCAGCCCTGCCCGCCTCTCTTCTGACCTGATAGCTCCAGTCAGTGGGCGGGGCTGAAATCAGGGGACTCAGAGGAGGGAGGCGCGGCCGAGAGTCACATGAGCGGAAAATACACACACTAGTAACAGCTTTACGTACGGAGCGCTCTCCCGGGAGGGGGCGGGGCCAGACATCGATTTTTCGGGTCGCATGCATCGATGCCGCATCGGAGACACCCGAATCGCGATGCATCGATGCTGCGATTAATTTCAGCAGCCCTAGAGAACAGGGGGCAGATTTGGACAGCAGCGCTGTATCTCTGGGGGGGGGGGGGTGTTAACAAATAGTTGTTTTCCAAAATAAACGTTTTCCATAAATGAAAGCTGAGTATTGTAAGCATCTCAGTTGTAAAGGGTTCGTCTCATCCCTGTAACTGCAAGAGAGCTTGCTCTTTTAAAAAAAAAAAAAAAAAAAACCAACCAAGTTACTGGCGGAATCACCAGATGAAAATAGGTTCAAACCTATGCAGTTTGCTTTTGATCCATTTTTGCACGTGAAAATTTTACTGCCATTAGCTTCTTATGGTTTTTTTTGGCCAAATTAAAAAAAACGCAAATTGCAGCAAAAAATGCGCTACGTGGTTTTCTGCAGCTTCTCAATTGGATAAAAAAAAAAGAAGTTTTACATTTAACTGTGATGCATTTCTGCAAAGCTCCAAAAAAAAAAAAAAATGCATAGGTGTGAACCAGGCCTAAGGCTAGACTCGCACATGTCTGGTGCGAATTCCCCAAGCAGCAGTTCAGCTGCTATTTTTTCCACATTACGATTTCTATGCGAATTTGCTTTAAACACCAGTTGGTAAAGTAAAAGCATCTTACCCAAGAAGTGCAACTTTCACAAATCTCTCTTGGGGCATGTGGTACAAATTGAGCATAGTTTACACAGCTATCATTGTACTTCTAGAAGACACACACATATATACATATACATATATTTATATTTATATTTTTTTATTTATTTTTTTTTTATAGGATTACCCTTCTAATAATAAAAGCAAGGCAGAAAGAAAAACATAAAAATCAAGAAAAATAAAAACACACACACAGTATATAATTTTATTTAAAGCGTAATATGGAAAACTGGGGTTAGACTTACCGGTAACCATTTCTGGTAGTTTTTCAGCACAGGCCATTAAATTTAGCGTGTCTCCCAGCAGGACAGAACATGTTACCACCAAAAGTTAAAAGGGGTTCTCCAGACTCTCACATCAGATCACTCAAGAACCAAAGGACGAAACTAAAAGTGAACACAGTACAAAAAAAATAAAACAATCAGAGGCTAGGTGCATTAAATGTTTGGTAGCCTCCAAGTAAGTTAACTGGACATCTTCTAACATCCAATAAGCCAAAGCTTTTTTTCCTTTCCTTACGGATGGATTATTGCAAAAGGTAGGCAATACAATCTCTTCCATTCTATGAAAGGAAGTTGAAACAGATAAAAATCCCAGATCCATTTTCAAAATAATGCAGTCATCAAAAATGGAAAGAAAATGTTCTGTAGAAAGTGCCTGCAGCTTGCTGATTCTTCGAGCTGAAGTAATGACAATTAGAGAAAACTGTTTTTAATGTGAGAAGCTTGATAGAAGTCTCTTCCAAAGGCTCAAAGAGAAAAATGCCCTGAAGCACCAAGGTCAGATCCCATGTGGGGACAAGTCTCTGGCGCCACTAGTCTAATTCTAGAGATGACCTTGAATAATCTAGAAACTGTAGGGTCTTCTAAAAGATATCCGGAGAAAAACACAGATACAAAAACCCCTGATCTGCCCCATGTTGAGAATAAAAGAAAAAATTCCAAAACTGACTGAATGTTAGCAGATGATTTCTAAAGAGCTCTCAACCAATAATTATTTTCCAAATTGTCTATTAGTTGGCTTTCTGTTTTCCCCCCAGAAAATGGAAGGCTACACAAATCGCATCTTGGAGGACAAATCTCCAGACCAAGTCTTCAGCCAGAGCGTCTGGAGAAAGCAGAGAATCTGGGTGATATCTTGACGGATGCAGTTAAGGTACTTGCAATGAAACCAATGCCCTTAACCGCTTCAGCCCCGGAAGATTTTACCTCCTTCCTGACCAGAGCACTTTTTGCGATTCGGCACTGCGTCGCTTTAACTGACAATTGCATGATCGTGCGACGTTGCACCCAAACAAAATTGACGTCCTTTTTTCCCCACAAATAGAGCTTTCTTTTGGTGGTATTTGATCACCTCTGCGGTTTTTATTTTTTGCGCTATAAACAAAAAATTGCGACAATTTTGAAAAAATATGCAATATTTTTAACTTTTTTGCTATAATAAATATCCCCCAAAAATATATATAAAAAAAAAAAAAATTTATTTTCCCCTCAGTTTAGGCCATGTATTCTTACATATTTTTGGTAAAAAAAAAAAAAAATCGTAATAAGTGTACGATTGGTTTGCGCAAAAGTTAGAGCATCTACAAAATAGGGGATAGTTTTATGGCATTTTTATTTTTACTAGTAATGGGGGCGATCTCCGATTGTTATCGAGACTGAGACGTTATGGCGGACACGTCAGACAATTTGGACACATTTTTGGAACCATTGGCATTTTTACAGCGATCAGTGCTATGCATGGATTACTGTAAAACCGTTGCTGGCAGTGAAGGGGTTAAACACTAGGGGGCGAGCAAGGGGTTAAGGTGTTCCCTAGTGTGTGTTCTAACTGAAGGGGGGAGGCGACTGCGTAGGGGGAAGAGATAGATCGCTGATCATACTCTATAAACAGACGATCTGTCACTTCTCCCCTCAGAGAACCGAAAACTGTGTGGCCAACAAATCCATGGAATTTTGTCCGAAGGGCGTTGGCTCAAATTTGTCTTGCATACACACGGTCACACAAATGTTGGCCAACAATTATGAACGTAGTGACGTACTACGTGGTTTTTCAGCTCTTCAGTGCCACCTTTGGGCTCCTTCTGCTAATTTCGTGTTAGAAGTTTGGTGAGTGTTGATTTGCGCTTTTCTTTTCGCATTTTTCATTTAGCACTTTACATTTCGTGCTTTTCAGTTTGTTTCTGAACGGCCGTTCGTCAACCAGACATGTTGCAGAATTGGAGGAGATAACGCGTTATTGGCCGTGGAATCATTGCTTTGACATTTTTTTGGTTGAATAATGATTTGATTTGGTATATTTTATATATTTTTGGATGCATAGAATGCACTTTTTGGTTCAGTTGTATTGGCAGATAGAAGGTCTAATTTATTTTATTTTTTTTAATGCACAATAAAAAAAAATTGTGGAGAATACTTGGCTATGTGTTTTACTTCAAATGACAGTTTGGGAGTAGGCAGTTACATTTTAAAGAATACAATGTAAAATTAACAAAAAAGGACAACATAGTTGTAGTTTTGATCTTTAGGGGATAATGGTGTTGTGGTAACTTGCCCAAATAAAAAAAAAACATAATATTATTCTTGATATAACTAGAAAAAAAAAAGCCTTTGAAACTTTGTTTGCAATAACTCCATCAGTATCACCAGCAAAGCAGCTACATTATTATCCCATTAAAGGCCCCTTTCACACTTATACGACTTGTCCCACGATTTTGTACTGCAAAATCGTATGACAAGTCATTCTCCATGATTTTCAATGACTACCATTCATATTGGCACAACTTTAAGTCCTGCCGACTTGAAAGTAGTCCCTGCACTACTTTGGTCCAACTTCCATGCGAGTTGTACTCCATAGACCTCAATGTTAAACCCTCAAGTAGCATGCAAATCATACCTGAATAATATAGACACGATTTCAGTACAACTTTGTAAGCACTAGCCTCACACCATGTAAGTACCTGACCGCGAGATTGTGTTTCTCGGCGACAGGGTACTGTGCATGTCGCGCTGATCGTTAAAGGAAAACTTTTTTTTCCCTTTCGCGATGAGCGACAGGCAGTGCTGACAGCTGTCTGGCATGAATCCTGAGGGGGAACGTCGTGCCAAGTTTTTAATGAAAAACCCGGCGTGGGTTCCCCCCCCCCCCAGGGGAATACCAGGCCCTTAGGTCTGGTATGCATTGTAAGGGGAACCCCCCTGCACCAAAAAAAAAAAAAAAAAAAAAAAAAAAAAAAAAAAATATCGGCGTGGGGGTGCCCCCAAAATCCATACCAGACCCTTATCCGAGCACGCAGCCCGGCCGGTCAGGAATGGGGGTGGGGACGAGCGCCCCCCCCCCCTCCTGGACCGTACCAGGCCGCATGCCCTCAACATGTGGGGTGGGTGCTTTGGGGAAGGGGGGCGCCCTCCTGCCCCCCCACCCCAACGCACCTTGTCCCCATGTTGATGAGGACAAGGGCCTCTTCCCGACAACCCTAGCCGTTGGTTGTTGGGGTCTGCGGGCAGGGGGCTTATCGGAATCCGGGTGCCCCCTTTAATAAGGGGGCCCCCAGATTCCGGCCCCCACCCTTTGCGAATGAGAATGGGGTACAATGTACCCCTACCCATTCACCTAGAGAAAAAATTGTCAATGAAAAAACAGTACACAGGTTTTTAAAGTAATTTATTAGGCAGCTCCGGGGTCTTCTTCCGACTTCAGGGGTCTCTCCGGCGTCTCCTCCCGGTGTCCTGATCTTCTGCCGGCTCCTCCGCTATCTTCTGACGCCCTTTTGCTAGCGGTGGCCTGATGACCATGCCCTCTTATGACGGCACAGTCCCAGCATGCCCTGGGACTGTGACCTCATAAGGGGGCGGGGTCACCGCCTATATAAGTGATCGCGCGGCACACAGCATTCCAGCGGTGGAGAGCGTTGTGTCAACATAGGATGAGAAGAGGGGACAAGACAGCGCAGAAGACCGGGCCCCCGCTTGCAAAAGAGCGGGAGAAGATAGCGGAGAGGCCCGGCGGAAGAACTGGACACCGGGAAAAGAGGCCCGGAGAGAGCGGAGAAGTCGGAAGAAGACCCCCGAAGTCGGAAGAAGACCCCTGGAGCTGCCTAATAAAATTACTTTTAAATGTAAGTGTAAGTGTTTTTTTATTGACACTTTTTTTCCTAGGTGAATGGGTAGGGACACCATGTACCCCATACTCATTCACATAGGGTAGGAGGCCAGGATCTGGGGGGCCCCCTTATTAAAGGGGGCTCCCGCATTCAGATAAGCCCTCCGCCCGCAGACCCTGACAACCAACGGCCAGGCCAGGGTTGTCGAGAAGAGGGCCTTGTCCTCATCAACATGGGGACAAGGTGCTTTGGGGTGGTGGGGCGCCCGCAGGGCGCCCCCCCTGCCCCAAAGCACCCCCCCCCCATGTTGAGGGCATGCAGCCTGGTATGGTTCAGGAGGGGGGGGGGGGCGCTCGCTCATCCCCACCCCCTTTCCTGAGCGGCCGGGCTGCGTGCTCGGATAAGGGTCTGGTATTGATTTTTTGCTATAGGGGGGTTCCCCTTACAATCCATACCAGAGCTAAGGGCCTGTTTTTTATTTAAAATTTGGCACGAAGTTCCCCCTCATGATTCATACCAACTACTTTATGTTTGCATTTGTTAATGCCAAAGTTGTGGCAAAGTCGTACAAAGTAGTACTGCTCCCAAATCGCAGCAAAATATCCGCCGCGAAATCGCGGTAAAATCACGCGACTTTGAAGTCGTATAAATGTGAAAGGGGCCTAAAGAAGAGAATTGTGCACTGCATTTGGAGATTTCATAATTTGTCACGTCACGAATGTTAAATCTCCATTACAAACGCTAATTTACAAGACCGACCGCTTCTGCTTCCGAGCATGCGTGTTTGTACTTTTGTACACAAGATCAGAAAGTCCGACAACACATTTGTTGGTGGAAAATTTGAAAACCTGCTAGCCAACGTTTGTTGGCGGAATGTCCGACAATTGTCCGATGGAGCATACACACGGTCGGATTGTCTGCACACAGCCTGACATCCAACATTTCCCATCGGAAAGTCCGATGGTGTGTAAGGGCCTTAAGAGTACCTGCTACTAATGAGACTGCAACTGTGTAAGCCAAGTTTCCTGCCACACAAGTAGTGGCTAAGGCAGGCTTGAGATTAGAAATTGTGAAAACTCACACGCTTTGAAGGAGAATATCCCATCCCTTGTCCATATCATCTTTGAGGACTCCCATGTCCTCAAAATCTAAATCAGATGTCTTGGAAACCTGGGGCATTCAGCTTAGGACACTCGTCCCAGAGAAGCGCTGGATCTTTATCAAACTCACTTCAAGCTATTTGAGAAAAAAAAAAAAAGGATTCTTTTCAAGCTCAGTACATTCTTGTAGAATGACGTCCGAAAAGGTCTTGTGTTCTGGCAAAACCCTAGATTTTTTTTTCCTGTGCGGACCTTACTATATTTGGTCATGTCTAGGAAGGTGCACTTTTTCTTCCTCTATTTTCCAAGTTCTCAGACAGTTTGTAGCAATAGGCAAATCTTCAACATCTTCTAGGGACAACTTGTACCTAGGCACTAGAAGACTTATCTTCATTCCTGCACTCCGCTTCAGTAGCTGAATCTGCCCGTGAGGATGAAAAGGCTCCAGATACAGTGCCTTGCAAAAGTATTCACCTCCCCTTGGCATTTTTCATGTTTTGTTGCCTCACAACCTGGAATTAACATGGATTGTTTGAGGATTTGCATCATTTAATTTACAGAACATGCCCACAACTTTGAAGATTTTTTTTTTCTATTGTGAAGCAAACAACAAATAGGACAAAATAACAAAGTCAATGTGCATAACTATTCACCCCCCCTAAAGTCAATACTTTGTAGAGCCACCTTTTGCGGCCATCACAATTCCAAGTCGCTTTGGATAAGTCTCTATGAGCTTGGGATTTTTGCCCATTCCTCCTTGTAAAACTGCTCCAGCTCCTTCAAGTTGGATGGTTTGCGCTTGAACAGCAATCTTTAAGTCTGACCACAGATTTTCTATTGGATTGAGGTCTGGGCTTTGATTAAGCCATTCCAACACATTTACATGTTTCCCCTTAAACCACTCAAGTGTTTCTTTAGCAGTGTGTTTGAGGGTCATTGTCCTGCTGGAGGGTCAACCTCCGTCCTAGTCTCAAATCACACAGAGTGGTACAGGTTTTGCTCAAGAATATCCCTGTATTTAGCACCATCTATCTTTCCCTCAACTCTGACCAGTTTCCCAGTCCTGACTGCTGAAAAACATCCCCACAGCATGATGCTGCCACCACCATGTTTCACTGTGGGGATGGTGTTCTTTGGGTGATGTGCTGTGTTGGGTTTGCGCCAGCCATAGCATTTTATTTGATGGCCAAAAAGTTCAATTTTAGTCTCATCAGACCAGAGCACCTTCCTCCATATGCCTTTTCGCAAACTCAAAACGTGCCATTTTGTTTTTTGCTGAAAGTAATGGCTTTCTTCTGGCCACTCTGCCATAAAGCCCAACTGTATGGAGCGTACGGCTTATTGTCGTTCTATGTACAGATACTCCAGTCGCTGCTGTGGAACTCTGCAGCTCCTTCAGACCCCATTCACACAGGGGCAACACGACTTGCAGGTCGCCTCACCGGGGCGACCTGCACACAACTGCCCGGGCGACTTGCAAAACAACTTCTGTATAGAAGTCTATGCAAGTCGCCCCTGAAGTCGTACAGGAACCTTTTTCTAATTCGGAGCGACTTGCGTCGCTCCCCTTAGAACGGTTCCATAGCACAGAACGGGAGGCGACTTGTCAGGCGAACGTGAACGGGGTCTCAGGGTTACCTTAGGTCTGTGCTGCCTCTCTGATTAATCCACTCCTTGCCCGGTCCGTGAGTTTTAGCGTGCGCCCGTCTCTTGGCAGGTTTGCTGTTGTGCCATGTTCTTTCCATTTCGTTATGATAGATTTGATGGTGCTCCTAGGGATCATCAAAGATTTGGATTTTTTTTCTATAACCTAACCCTGACTTGTACTTCTCAGCAACATTGTCCCTTACTTATTTGGAGTTCCTTGGTCTTCATGGCAGTGTTTGTTTAGTGGTGCCTCTTGCTTAGGTGTGCCTTTCAAAAAGGTGTGTATATGTAATGACAGATCATGTGACACTTAGATTGCACACAGGTGGACATCATTTCACTAATTATGTGACTTCTGAAGGTAATTGGTTGCACCAGAGCTTTTTATGGGCTTCATAACAAAAGGGGGTGAATACATACGCACATGCCAATTATCAGTTTTTTATTTCTGAAAAATAGTTTTATGTATATTTCTATTTTTACTTCACCAAATATACTATTCTGTTCTGAACCATTACATTTAATTCAGATTAAAAAAAAAACATATTGAACTAAAGGCTGTAATGTAACAAAATAGGTAAAAAGCCAAGGGGGTGAATACTTTTGCAAGGCACTGTACATCTTCCATAACCTCGCCATGCAAAACATAGCTGTCACTGCAGCTGAGGATGACAAGGACCAACTGAAGGGGGTTATTCATGTCTGAAACAAGAGTCCTAAAAGCAAGGACAATGGAGGCCATCTCTTCTGACGGATGATACTAGCTTGCTACAGGCCATTCCAGATTTCTTTCAAGAGACTGCTAATACAAGAGCAGCATAAAAGTTTTCTTCAGGATTCAGACCGCACATTTTTCCTGGGACCAGATCCTGCAAACTTATCCAGTGCCTTGGCTTGCAACAATAAAATGACATGCTAGGGGACTAAGCCACCTGCCCCCCTGTAAGCTTAGGCCCAACACCAAGAAGCCCCAGGTGACAGCATAAAAAAGGAGAGTTTAATACACAGGGTAAGCTAGTAGCGAACACACCCCAGGTTTACCTGTAAGAAGCCTGCATCTGCTAAAGCCAGAGGTGGGGGAGCAGAGGGATCTAAGATATTCTCAAAGCCGTGCAACCACAGCCTATGCTGGGCAACTTCTGCCACTAAGCACCATCCACCCTTTAATCTTCACTGCCTGCACCCATGCGAGGCCTGGAACCATGGCCTCCAGAGCCCTGAGATGACATAACCCCACCTGGAAATGATGCCCCTGCATCTTCTGGTCAACAAGCTTGGAGCGTAGTCCCTCCACGAGAATAAACACTTTTCCTCCAATGTCCACAACATTGCTACTACAGAGCATAGAGGCAGGCTGGCAAGAGGGAGACGGATCACCAGTACCGGCCCTGAACGGGCACTGAAAGCAGTCCACAGCCACCACCTTCCTATACTAAGGGGGCTTCATGGATAGGCACCATATACAGGAGGTGCAAAAAAAAAAAAAAAAGAAGAAGGACAGCAGCATGACAGCCCAGAGACAAGGGCTCCTAACACTGATTCCAAAGGTAACAGGTCTCCTCTGTTTGGAGGAAACACGGAAAACTGAGGTAAGGGCATAGAGGACCTCCTGTCTGCTTACACCTCTTAAGCAGACTATCGACTTTCTAGTGGAAGTGATTTGGTAGCTGTGAAGCTGATGATGGACATCAGCAGGGAAAGCAGAGGATGATCAGCAAAACATCCATTTGTTGGTTGCCCCTGCAGTGAAAAAAAAAGCCAGAAGCAACAAGCATTTTGTCACATCCAGTTTCCACAGTGCAATTCTGCTGTCTCGGATTGTTACTCAATTAGTTTCAAATAGACCCCCAATGTCTTTCTAAAGAGGACATGTATTTTCCATTATGTTATCACATATGTTAAAGTGAAAAGAAAAAAAAAGAAGAATTTTTTTTTTTTTTTTTTAAAGTTCTGCTTTAACCACCATATCAGCTCCGGAAAGTTTTACCCCTTTCATGACCAGGGCATTTTTTGCTATTAAGTACTACGCTATAAACGTGTAATTGTGCAGTCATGCAACACTACCCAAATGAAATGGATATAAATTTTTTTATACAAATATAGTTTTATTTTGGTGGTATTTGATTACTACTGGGTTTTCTATTTTTTGCGATTAGGCCCACCTCATCCATGGCTGTATATTGCAGATCACTTCAGAAACTCCCTGGTATACAGACAAGACAGACTAGCAGGTATGACACAGGAGGGAGTTTACCAGCTGACCTCATTAGCACACCTTCACCCATCAACTAAGTTTTCACAGCACCCCCAGCATTCCTCCATGTGCGCATTTGCCTGGCTTCACCAGCGTCCTTTCAGATGGTCTTAAGGTGCATTGCTAAATTCCCTGGGACAACATGCAGACAACGGGACACCACTGATGTAGTGCAAGAGCCTGTGATTGAATACAGAGCAATTGGATAGATGACATGTCATCCTATTATATAGTTTTGGTAAATCTAAAGGAGAGATTGTACAATCAGATTGTAAAGTGTATGGCCACATTTATACACCTAAAATTACCTATTTGTGCTTTCAGTGATACCGAAAAGGGGGCGTGGTCTGCCCTGGGTGTCGACCCAGTCCTCCACTCGCAGCAATCTCCGTGTTTCAAGGAGCTGAATTGCCCGGCCGCAGTAACAATGTCCCACCTCCTGTGATAGACGGCACACTGTTCCAATGGTGGGACATTGAATCAGCGTGACCCGAATACAGGAGGCGTGACATTGTTACTGCGCCCTGGGCAATTCAAATCCAGTTCCATGATACACAGAGATTGCTGCTGATGCGGGCACAGGCAGGCTGCATATGATGGACACTGATGGGGCTGCTGGGCTGCTATGACGG
Organism: Lithobates septentrionalis; assembly: GCA_037952835.1. NCBI lineage: Eukaryota > Metazoa > Chordata > Amphibia > Anura > Ranidae > Lithobates > Lithobates septentrionalis. Next base: position 885,101 of record JBBDGP010001260.1, on the reverse strand, counting down.
GCACTGGTGAGGCTGCTGGGCACAGGCGGGCTGCTATGACGGGCATTGGTGAGGCTGCTGGGCACAGGCAGGCTGCATGTGGCGGGCACTGGTGAGGCTGCATTCATCTCCTGCATCATGGCTGCAGTCTCTGACCATCTCCTGCATCATGGCTGCAGTCTCTGACCATCTCCTGCATCATGGCTGCAGTCTCTGACCATCTCCTGCATCATGGCTGCAGTCTCTGACCATCTCCTGCATCATGGCTGCAGTCTCTGACCATCTCCTGCATCATGGCTGCAGTCTCTGACCATCTCCTGCATCATGGCTGCAGTCTCTGACCATCTCCTGCATCATGGCTGCAGTCTCTGACCATCTCCTGCATCATGGCTGCTAGAGGTGCATCGAATGGAAATTTTGCTAATATTATTAGCAGTGTATTTAAGTAAGAGATTGCAGACATGATACAAGAGATGGTTAGAGACTGCAGACTGCATTTTTCTTGACCTTTCTTGCACTAAAAAGGTGCCAATAATGGCATACAATAAATTCATATTCATTTAAATTGATATTAATAAAAAAGTTGAATATAATACAATTATATCTAAAAATAATATAAATATTAAAAACTGTCATTTTCATTTTCAATATCGGTTTCGGTTTTCAGTGTAGTGCATCCTTCATTTTCGGTATCAGCACCAAAATTTCCATTCGATGCACCCCTACCAAAAACAGAAGCAAACACACATTTTGCTACATGAAAAAAGGGTGACAAATGCAGTGTAAAAAAAAAAAAAAAATAAAAAAAAAAAAAAAGTCCTACAAAAATGTCCCACAAGCTACTTTGTCAGGTGTAGCACAGCCTATTGAAATCAATGGGCTGCGTTAAAGTGTGTCACTGGAAAAACGAGCCAAAAAAAACACGCGCTTACACTACTCAAGAAGTGAATGGGGCCTGAAAGTGAAATTGATATGTTTACACAAGAATAATGAGACAACATTCACATCTGTGCGTTTCCGAATGCATGGCAAACTGCACAGAAAATGCGCACTTTGTCAAGTGTTTCTGAAATGTTGCAAATTTGCATCATATTTGTGTTGTCATTACATGTTAAAGACTCCCTAAGTGCGGCAAATGAACCGAAAACTGAGGTAACACACCATGCGCCTGGGGCGATTGTTTTGCGTAAGGCAGCCCATTCAAGTGAATGGGCTGCCCTATGCATGAAAATGCTCCAAAACACCCAAATCAATTGCATGCAGGGATGTGAGTCTTCGCTGCATGGAGATCAGAACAAGCTTTGACAACTGGGTTAATAACCTTAAAAAAAAAATAAGTGTGGTGTATAATTTAGTTAATATGTAAAGTTTTAAAAAAAGGCAATTTATTCTTAAATATTTCTATGCAGTGGTAAAAATTAAATACCCAAGTCTATAGTTAGGGAGCAAAATATCTAATCCACTGAGAATAACAGAGGAAATATACTGTATATACTATTAGAGGAGAGATATACTATATATACTATTAAAGGGTAAATCTGGTAAATATGTGACTCGGATCACATTTTTTTTTATTAAAAAATAAAACTAATGTCTAACTTCAAAAAAAAAAAAAAAAAAAGTAATTTTAGGAATGTTCATTCGATTTTCTAATTGTTAGTGGGGTAAAATCGACGTTCATTTTCAACCACAGTGATGGGAAAATTTGGAAATAGAAAACTTCTTGGTGAAAGGAATTTTCAGACAGTGTATGTGGTTTTCGTTCAGAAATTTACATTCGTTTTAAAAACAGAATGTTAAAAACAAGTGAAAATTTCAAACAACATTCTTTCATTCAGCGAATGTACAAAGTTTTTTTGTCTGAATATTATCGTCTGAAAATTGATCTGTGTGGCCAGCATAAGGCTTGGTACACACCTCTGCAGTTTGCTTTTGATCTGTTTCTGCAGTGCTTTTTGCTGTGCGTTGTGATTTTTGCGCACGTGATTTTGCTGCGATTTGCGTTTTTTGCATTTTTTTGGGACAATTTGTCATTGAGCAGATTTAAAAAAAACACAAATTGCTGCAAAAACACATTACATGCTCTTCTGCAGCTTCTTCATTGAAGTATATTAAACCAAAAAAGCAGCGTTTTGCGTTTAAGTCCTTGACCCTTTCCAAATACGCAGCGGCTGAAAAAAAGCATAGATGTGAACATGTCCAATGGGAAACCATATAAATTAACTGTAGTGCGTTTCTGCAAAAAGAACCAAAAAACACATAGATGTGAACCAGGTCTAAGATGTTTAGTAATATAATGGGGTTTAAAAAAAAAAAAAAAAAAAAAAAAAAAAAAAAAAAAAAAAAACAGATAATGACTAATGTAAGGGGTTGGGTTCATTTTTTTTACTGTAGAACTGTGAAAGTAATATTTACAGTAGCGATTTTCTCTTTTTGTACTATAAAGGACTAATTTTAGCTTTTTTTAACCCCATTATGTTACTGGCCGATTATGAAAATAGTAATCGATTAATTTCATAATCGATTAGTTGTTACAGCCCTAAACTAAAGTCGGGCGTGCTTACGTATGAAACTGACAATTGCACTATACATATTCAGTATGGCTGTGGACATTGAAGAGCAATAATTTATGGTTAACTCTAAAATGGATGACCTGGAATAGCTTTTAAAAGCATTGCCTATGGACAATTTTGGGCACTATAGTTTGGCGCTGTTTTATGGGTGCACATCATTTTAAGGCTTGACATATTTGGCATCCATTTACTCAATGCAAACTCATCTTTTATATTAATACAATGTGTTTGTCTGCACTAAAATTAAACTGCACCTAGAGGCAAACTTTTTTTTTAAATTTTGGATAGTGTGGAAAGGGATTAGAATGCTTGTCAGTTTTTATTGCTGTCTGTGCCCCGTTAAGGAGATTTACCCTCTCTATTTGTCCCGTTTAACATTATTGAAAGTTAAAGTAGACGAAAAACACAAATTTTGGGTTATCCCTAAAAAAGCAACAGAGGGGAAATCTTTCAACAGGGACACTAGTTCTGATGACCTATGGGTCCCCAAAGAATTTCCTTAATTTTCAGGGATTTCCTTTCACTTTCCGTTTGGCTATGAGACAGGAGGTGAAGGGAAAGCTCCACAACGGGACAGAATGGTAGAAAAATATCTGACAGGTGTTATAACCCTCCCTTGCTCCATTCAAAATAAAAAAAAGAATGTTTTCCCTATAGTTCTACTTTAAACTTTAGGGTATATTTTTTTTACTGAAAATATCGGTTTGACAAACATTTGCAGAAATAGCATGCGACATAAAATTCTACGTATAACCATTTTATTCTCCAGGCTCTCTGCTTTTGCTTTCATAAAATGCTTACTGGGGGTTATTTACTAAAGGTAAATCCACTTTGCACTACATGTGCATTTGGAAGTGCAGTCGCTGTAGATCCAAGGGGAGCATGCGAGGAAAATAAAAAACAGCATTTTAGCTTGCACATGAGCGAATGATAAAAATCAACAGAGCTTCCCCTCGTTTCAGATCTACCCCTCAGATTTAAAGCGATTGCACTTCCAAGTGCACTTGTAGTGCACTGAAGTTCCACTAAAAGAAACAACGAGCAGGTAGGCTTTTATTGCAGAAGAGATATGCACTCTCTCTTCGGCAATAAAATGCCCCTACCTGTCCACTTGCTGTCTTCTGTGCTGTAAATTGAACTGCACATGCGCAGCTCAGTTTATGATGCTGGGTTGGTTTCTGAGTGCTGGGATGACTAGCTCCTGTGCATAGGTAACGTCATCCCTCAGAAGCCAATGAAGAGGCCCTTTGGACAGATATGCATTTACCCTTTAATCAATCTGCATTTTAACAGGACAAGGAAAAAAAAAAAAAAAAAGGGGGGGGGGGGGGGGGGGGCTCTGCCAGCAAAAAAGTTATCTATTGAATCGTGTGTCAAACTTTCTTTAACTTGCCATTTAAAATACCTGCCTACTCTTGTAGCGTTTTGATTACTTTTACTGGATGTAAACAGGTTATAAAATAAGTGTACAGCCCATGCAAACATTTTAAATTTAGGCAATTGGATGCATCATCCACTGCTGGAGCCTCTAGCAGGGAGTCAACATGCCAGCCAGCAACAGGCATAAAAAAAAAAAAAAAAAATAAAAAAAAAAAAAAAAAAAAAAAAAGGGCCTCTCCCTATTGCACATTTAACATTATCACAATATAGAATAGGAAATAGCACTGACACTAGTCCTATTTTATAGATAGAGGATGGGGAGAGTTAAAAAAAAAAAAAAAAAAATGTGACCAGGAAGGTCTTGCCTTTAGAGAAGTCTTTTTAAACTCTTAACATGGAGGAACCCTTTTAACACTGAATTCTCAGGAAACTAGAAACTTCTCTGAAACGTTCAAAGAACTACTGGAGGAAACCCTTTGGTTATGTGGAACTCTGGTCTGGGAGTGATTGACCCCAGGATTGCCTGCCTATAACTGCAACCGTTTTGGTAGACCAAGCCTTAAACATTTAATATGAGAATATGAGCCCCACTGCAGGCAATCTCCTGAAAGGGTTAGCTTGCCTGGATGTATCTGGCTTTCTCACGTTTGAATTACAGACCCAAATGGCCCAGCACATATTCAGAAAATTAAAGTCAAAGCTCATCTTGACTGGTCCACATCCACAAGACAGCCCAGGGAGAGAGGTCAATAATGGCAGGCCACCGATTCTCTCGTAACAAGTCCACAGTATTCTTTACTGAAGGAGACACAAACCAGTTACAGTATTTTTTACTACATTGGATTTGATCTTGGAGCCCTGACTCTTGGGCTACAACAATGAAATTTCAAACTGCTAAAACGGCTTCAGTTCCCACACTACCAAACAAAAACTTTAATGGACAGAGATCATCACTCTATAAACATTATAACATAGTTAAAATAATCAAACCAAAGCCATAAGTAAATATTACATTTAGCAGGTCATGGCTAATCTCATCTTTATGATTAGGTTCCTGATATACACACTCACATTACGTTTACACACTTTATATAGTCGCGTTCCCTAAAAGGTTAAACTTTTAGCATTGATGCAAATAAAACTATTATAAATGACAACACTTCAGAGTGTTTTCTTTTATAAATTAAAAGTCTCTCAAGACCAAATTATACAAACAATACAAGTTAGCCATATACTTTGCTCAAAAAACAGGCAAGCTCGCTTCAAAAATAAAAAGGATCAAAAGTGTACACTATGAAGGGATTTCAAATTCTGCAGTTTGGCTTCTACAGCAAAAATCAAAAACACAATGTACATGTCAAAACTAACCCGCTTCCATGAAGCAACTATTTGTTGATTAAAACTTGAAGCACATTACCCCCAAAAAAAACACAATGCCATGACAGTAACATTTTAGAATATAAAACTAACCTCTCCTCTGAAAATTACATACAAATAATATACACTTTTAGCGTGAACAGATTACAAACCTATTGTATTTCGTAAAAATAAATCCAATTTAGTGGAACAAATAGTAAAAATTAGGCTTTAGGATAAGCCTAAGGGATGCAGAGCAGTAGGAAGTCTTGGAAACTGAAACCCGTGTAAGACAGTCACAGAACGCTGGTGATTATAGAACAACTTGTTCTTCATTGCTGGTGGACTTCCTGACTTTTTCCTACAACGCTAGACTTCCAAAACACTGTATGGCGGTATTATCGGATGCAATAAAAAAATAAATCTGATAAAAGAATTTTCCTCTCAAAATTAAAAAAGTGTTGACTCGTGTCCTTTACCATCCCTCGTTTTTAGTCTACACTCAGAGTTTGGGATTTTAGGGTTTAGCTAAAATACCTCCCTCTTCTGCCCGTATTTGTTGTCTGCTCACTGTTGTTCTTTTGGTCTATGTCTGATAAGGATAATGGCTTTAGGTTAGCCCAAGGATCCTCAAGCATTGAAGGTGTGTAATAGTTTTCCACATCAGACACTCTCTTCCCTCTGCCATGCGCCGTACCGTAAGGTGTAGATGTCCTGGGAGAACCCTTTGAAAGAAAATCATCATCAAGTAAACAAATATTCAATATATATGTCCTCCATTTTCAAAAAAATATAGTCATGTAGCATTTAAAACATAGATACACTCTAACCAAAGAGTGAAACGGTCAGGTCATAGGGATCATTTAAAACAGTCAACTGTGGTTGGACCCTATGTGGCTTTATTTTTTCTTTTGGCTGTATGTACACATTGTATGTTGTAGTGCACTTGCCGTGGTGCACTGGTTGTTTTCTTATATTTGTGCAAAACTTTCAATAAAAAGAATATTGTTAAAAAAAAAAAAAAAAAAAAAAACTGTTAACTGTGCCTAAGTGGTACCCTCAGAAAATATACTTGTTGCCTTTAACATCTGAAATATAGCCGTGCATTTTCTGGTGTGCAAGGATGCCTAAGCAGCGCACTACCATACCTACAGCCCAACGCCTCATGTACAGGGAAGGTGTAACGATTAATATATGCCCAGCCTAAAATTCCAGACATTTTTCTGAGCCCATAGAGCAACAGGTACGGTGAACAGCTTGCCATAAAGGGGAGCGACTGTACGTGGCCGTACGCTTGTAAACGCTGATGCTTCTGCACATATTTACCTACGCATGCACATACAACAGATTTCCCAAACAGAGGTTTGCATTCAGGAAATATGCTGTACATGCATGTATGGGTAAATGTCAATGCACAGGAACACTGGCATTTACAAGAGTATAGCTACGTACATGCGGCACCCCGGGTGCAGCAAAATGCCTATAACATTATCCCTGGCATATTTTGAGCCTCTCACTGTGTCTGTTCATGTGGTATAATAGTAAAATATGTAAGGTGTAGCCTCTAAGGTACTGCTGACTGACAGCTGGTCTCAGAAGATCAGGAGTGAGATTGGGTAAAGTCACCACTGTGCTGCTCACGGTTTTCCTTGCTGGAAGCTATGATATCAGGAAGAAAAACCCTGTGCTTTTTACCAAGATGGCCACCTTCACACAGAGAGACAGTGCAGAAAAGCTATGGTAAGTAGAAACAGGAAAAAAATATCTGCAATCTTGCGTTCAGTTCCATTAAAAAAAAAAAAAATCTAATCTGAAGTGGACGTCCAGTTAACCTTTTCCAATCAACTAGACAACTCAAGTAAATTTCTAGATTTAATGTCTTGGGCACAGTAGGAAAAGCTGAATGCAGAATTCTGGCACTCTGCCTTCCACTCTATCTGCTCCCCATCCTCTTTTAAACAACCCTTGCATGCTTACAACAAATGCGAAACAAAACAAAAAATAAACTTCTGATTTAGAGCTGCTCTCTGTAGCATTCTCCTGTGTACCCAGGGTGACTGGATGCCCTGGGTTTACAGAAGTGGGTTGAATGACACAGTATGCAACATGCTACTGATAGAGAAGTACTGTACATCTGTGGATTTATTCTTTTTTTATTTTGCCTGAGCAAGTATTGAATAAAAAAAATGGATAGATAGTTCAGCATAGACCGGAACCATCTATGGATGTTCTCAATTGAGAGAAGTTAATCTAATGATCGACTTTGAAGGGGAATGTTGGAAAAAAATTGTCCATCATTCTATCAGCCCCTGCAGCACTGATAAGTGTATTCTTACAGCAGAGAAGTCCCTGCTATCAAAATACAATAGCACAGTGGGGAGGATTCCTCCATCCACCTCGCTTGTGTAGATGGTGGAATCTGCTTGTTATAAAGATTAAAAAAAAAAAAAAAGTGAGTGAGGGTAAAACAAATGTTAATGCCTTAACTCAACTTTGATATGTGTTCGTAAAACCGTACATATCATCGTAACTACTTTGTGCATCCAGGTTAATTATACCTTTTTTTCCCAGGAAAAATTGGACTTTCTTTTGGTAGTAAACGGATATCTATTTTTTTTATCAAAGGAAAACCGCCCCAAGATAGTTAAATAAATAAATATATATATATATATATATATATATATATATATATAAAATTTTAAATGTAGCTTTATATTTCTTGCTACTACCATAATGTACCACCGAAGAACAACCCAAAAGAAGTTCTCCTGTTCCTGAATTACAGCAATACCATACATATGCATATAATTTGTTATTTGTACTCATAGCACATCCCAGAAAAAAAAAGTGCACATTTTGCTGTTTTATCCTACCTAAAATACACAGACACCAATTTTAAAAAAAACTTTTTTTTAACCACTTGCCGACTGCCCACAGTACAGTGGCTTGCGAAAGTATTCGGCCCCCTTGAACTTTTCAACCTTTTGCCACATTTCAGGCTTCAAACATAAAGATATAAAATTTAAATTTTTTGTGAAGAATCACCAACAAGTGGGACACAATTGTGAAGTGGAACGAAATCTATTGGATATTTTAAACTTTTTTAGCAATTTAAAAACTGAAAAGTGGTGCGTGCAAAATTATTCGGCCCCTTTACTTTCAGTGCAGAAAACTCACTCCAGAAGTTCAGCGAGGATCTCTGAATGATCCAATGTTGTCCTAAATGACTGATGGTGATAAATAGAATCCACCTGGGTGTAATCAAGTCTCTGTATAAATGCACCTGCTCTGTGATAGTCTCAGGGTTCTGTTGAAAGCGCAGAGAGCATCATGAAGACCAAGGAACACACCAGGCAGGTCCGTAATACTGTTGTGGAGAAGTTTAAAGCCGGATTTGGATACAAAAAGATTTCCCAAGCTTTAAACATCCCAAGGAGCACTGTGCAAGCGATCATTTTGAAATGGAAGGAGTATCAGACCACTGCAAATCTACCAAGACCTGGCTGTCCCTCTAAACTTTCAGCTCAGACAAGGAGAAGACTGATCAGAGATGCAGCCAAGAGGCCCATGATCACTCTGGATGAACTGCAGAGAACTACAGCTGAGGTGGGAGAGTCTGTCCATAGGACAACAATCAGTCGTACACTGCACAAATCTGGCCTTCATGAAAGAGTGGCAAGAAGAAAGCCATTTCTCAAAGATATCCATAAAAAGTCTCGTCTAAAGTTTGCCACAAGCCACCTGGGAGACACACCAAACATGTGGAAGAAGGTGCTCTGGTCCGATGAAACCAAAATCAAACTTTTTGGCCACAATGCAAAACGATATGTTTGGCGTAAAAGCAACACAGCTCATCACACTCAACACACCATCCCCACTGTCAAACATGGTGGTGGCAGCATCATGGTTTGGGCCTGCTTTTCTTCAGCAGGGACAGGGAAGATGGTTAAAATTGAGGGGAAGATGGATGCAGCCAAATACAGGACCATTCTGGATGAAAACCTGTTGGAGTCTGCAAAAGACCTGAAACTGGGACGGAGATTTATCTTCCAACAAGACAATGATCCCAAACACAGCAAAATCTACAAAGGAATGGTTCACAAATAAACGTATCCAGGCGTTAGAATGGCCAAGTCAAAGTCCAGACCTGAATCCAATCGAGAATCTGTGGAAAGAGCTGAAAACTGCTGTTCACAAACGCTCTCCATCCAACCTCACTGAGCTCGAGCTGTTTTGCAAGGAAGAATGGGCAAGAATTTCAGTCTCTCGATGTGCAAAACTGATAGAGACATACCCCAAGCGACTTGCAGCTGTAATCGCAGCAAAAGGTGGATCTACAAAGTATTAACGCAAGGGGGCCGAATAATTTTGCACGCCCCACTTTTCCTTTTATTAGTTAAAAAAGTTTCAAAAACCCAAAAGATTTCGTTCCACTTCACAATTGTGTCCCACTTGTTGGTGATTCATCACAAAAAAAAAAAATTTTATATCTTTATGTTTGAAGCCTGAAATGTGGCAAAAGGTTGAAAAGTTCAAGGGGGCCGAATACTTTCGCAAGCCACTGTATATATACACATGTCATTACTTTGACATTAAAGCTAGCTGCCATAACCCCAGTATATTTTTTTTTTACTGTGGGTGATTTGGAAAAAAAGTGGTCCCGCGGGCAGATTCGCGCGAAAAATCACTTTGAGGGGGCGGGAGAGGTGCGCCTCCCCTCCCCCTCGTTTCCGAGCTTACCGGAGCAGTCAGTAAGCCCAGAAGCGATCCGATGTGGCTGTTTGCTGGGCAGGAATTCGAGTGAGGGCAAGATGGCCCCCACTCATCTCTATGCCCTTGGAGGACCGAAGGGACCTCGAACGTCACTTCTGGTTCTTTGGTATAAACAAATGATTTTTTTTGTTTTGTTTTTTTTAACCACTTACCGACCGGCTCCTGTACATATACGTCGGCACTTTGAAGATGGATATCTCGGTAACGGCAGCAGCTGCTGCCACAACCGAGGTATCCATCTTTACAGGAGCCGGTTCTGTGTACGATAATGGTGGTCTCTGCGGCGGTTCCGCCGCGAGATCACCATTATCGGCGGCGAGAGAGGTGCCACCCACACTCCCGCCGCTCTCCCGCGCTCTCCGCCGCTTACGGAGCCGTCGGTAGTGGTGGAGGAGATCGGGACCTCTCACTGCTTAGGTATGGAGACGAGTGAGGCTAAGATGGCCGCCACCAGTCTACCATAGGAGGGCAGAAGCCATGTCATGACGTCAGCTACTTAAAAAGGAATATATTTTTTTTATGTCATTTTTTCTTTTTTGCATTTTAGTCCAAATATGAGATCTGAGGACTTTTTGACCCCAGATCTCATATTTAAGAGGACATGTCATGCTTTTTTTCTATTACAAGAGATGTTTACATTCCTTGTAATAGGAATAAAAGTGATCCAATTTTTTTTTTAAAAAAAACAGTGCAAAAATAAAAATAAAGTAAAATTAATAAGAAAATAAAAACAAAAATTTTTTTAAAGCGCCCTGTCCCGACGAGCCCGCGCGCAGAAGCGAACGCATACCGGTGTAGCGCCCGCATATGAAAACGGTGGTCAAACCACACGTGAGGTATTGCCGCGACCGGTACAGTGAGAGCAATAATTCTAGCCCTAGACCTCCTCTGTAGCGCAAAACATGCAACCTGTAGAAACGTCGCCTATGGAGATTTTTAAGGGTAAAAGTTTGACGCCATTCCACGAGCGGGCGCAATTTTGAAGCGTGACATGTTGGGTATCAATTTACTTGGCGTAACATTATATTTCACAATATAAAAAAAAATTGGGTTAACTTTACTGTTGTCTTATTTTTTTATTCAAAAAAGTGATTTTTTTCCCCAAAAAAAGTTTGCTTATAAGACCGCTGCGCAAATACGGTGCAAAAAAAAAAAAAGTATTGCAATGACCGCCATTTTATTCTCTAGGGTGTTAGAAAAAAACCCAATATATAATGTTTGGGGGTTCTAAGTAAATTTCTAGGAAAAAAACCTGTTTTAAACATGTAAACACCTAAAATCTAAAACGAGGCTAGTCCTTAAGTGGTTAAAGTCAAACAAAACGTTTTGTTTTCTTTTGCTTTTTAACCACTTGCCGACCGCCCGACATTTGATAGCGGTAGTATGGCTCCCCTGCACGAATCGCTGTAGCTGTATGGCGGGCGCTTTAAGGGGTATAGGGGGCACGCGTGCAACGCCGCCTCACTTAGAAGCCCATGCTTGGTGCCCGGCGGCCTAGATGTCCGCCAGGCACCCCCGATCGCTCCTGACAGAGCCAGAACGGGAAACTGTGTGTAGACACACAAATCCCGGTTCTGTCAAGGGAGTAGAGACAGATCGTGTGTTCCTAGTATTTAGGAACAGCGATCTGTCTCCTCCCCCAACAAGTCCCACCCCCCCAGTTAGAACACACACCGAGGGAACACATTTAACCCCTTGATCGGCCCCTAGTGTTAACCCCTTCCCTGCCAGTGACATTTATACAGTAATCAGTGGCTATTTATAGATCCGATCGCTGTATAAAATGTCAGTGGTCCCAAAAAAGTGTCAAAAGTGTTCAATCTGTCTGCCGCAATGTCGCAGATTGCCACCATTACTAGTTTAAAAAAAAATTATTAAAATGCCATAAATACATCCCCTATTTTGTAGATACTATAACTTTTGCGCAAATCAATATATGCTTATTGCGATATTTTTTTTTTACTAAAAATATGTAAAAGAATACATATCGGCCTAAACTGATGAAGACTTTTTTTGGGGGGATATTTATTATGGCAAAAAGTACAAAATATTGTGTTTTTTTCTAAATCAGTCGCTCTTTTTTGGTTTGTAGCGCAAAAAATTAAAAACCAGAGGTGATCAAATACCACCAAAGAAAGCGCTCCATCCCTTTGTGAAAGGGGGCTGTGTGTTGTACAGGGGTCCGTGTAAAGTTTTTTTTCCTGAAACTTCCCCCTTAAAGTTAAGGTGCGTTATACGGTACTTAGAACCCCCAAACTTTTTTCCAGACACCCTAGAGCAGTGATGGCGAACCTCAGCACCCCACATATTTTGGAACTACATTTACCATGATTCTCATGCACTCTGCAGTGTAATTGAGCATCACGGGAAATGTAGTTCCAAAACATCTGGGTGCCAAGGTTCGCCATCACTTGCCTAGAGTAAAAAATGGCGGTCTTTGTAATACTTTATGTCACACTGTATTTGCGCAGTGGTCTTACAAGCACAATTGTTTGGGAGAAAATACACTTTTTTCACTTAAAAAAATAAGACAACAGTAAAGTTAGCCCAATTTTTTTTTTTATATTGTGAAAGATAATGTTACTCCGAGTAAATCGATAACCAAAATGTCATGCTTCAAAATTGTGCCCGCTCATGGAATGGTGACAAACCTTTACAGGTTACCAGTTTTGAGTTACAGAGGAGGTCTAGGGCTAGAATTATTGCTCTTGCTCTAACAATTGCGGCGATACCTCACATGTGTGGTTTGAACACTATTTCCATATGCGGGCGCGACTTACGTATGCGTTCACTTCTGCGGGCGAGCTCGGCGGAGCGCTTTCAATTTTTTTCTTATTATTATTTTACTTTTTATTTTTACAATGTCCTTTTAACACCCCAGATAAAAGTGATCTCGTGGCGAATCCGCCACTGAGACCACTTTTATCAGAAAGCAAGCCGCCCGCCGTTTTTAAAAATACCGTGGTTATGGCAGCTGGCTGCTGCCATAACCACGGTATTTAGGGTCAAAGTACAGACGTAAAACAACGACGGCTGGTCCTTAAGTGTATTAAAATAAATAAAAATAAAATTGCGTTTGAAACACAGCTCCACCTATACTGTGTGATATAAAATATTGCAGCGATCGTCATTTTATTCTCCAGGGTCTCTGATTATATACACACAAACTTTTTTTTTTAAATGTTTGGGGGTTCTAAGTAATTTTCTAGCTAAAAATACCAATTTAAACAAAGAGTTAGGCTGGCCATACATTATACAATTTTCTTGTGCAACTTTCCTTTAGATTTACCAAAAACATCTAATAGGAGTTCAAACCTAAACACTTTCAATTTGCATGCAATCAGGCAGGCCATTCTATTACACAGTTGAAGGTAAATCTAAAGAAAATTGTATGGTGTATGGCCAGCTTAACCTCCCTGGCGGTATGATTATTTCGGATTTTAGGTGCTGAAAGCGGTACAATTATTTTGCATGGAAATTTGGCGTTTTATATTGTAGGTCTGTAATTCTTAACAATAACACACTTAAATCTGTCCAAACAAGAGTCTAGTAGATATCCCGGGTATGATAAAGTTTGAAACACAAAAACAAATTATAATATAATTTAAAAAAAAAAATTAAAAAAAATAAAAATAAATAGTAATAAAATTAATTTTCACACGATTCACTATCACTCAATTCTGCAAGTGTTCTAATTTACTATCGCTATTTTCTAGCTGGTCTAAAGCCATTTTTGACGTAAAGGGACACTTTTTGGTTGCTATGGACAACCTCCAGTTTCCAGGCAGAAAGAAAAGTATATGCAATATAAAACTGCATGCAGGGCATGGGCCAAAGCACTGGTGACAAAGGGGATGTGAAATCATTTCATACAGTACTGTAATCTGTAAGATTACAGTACTGTATGTGTTATGATTTTTACATTCTTTTTAATTTGCCGCCAGGCTCCGCCCCCGTGCGTCGCGACGCTCGCAGGGAATGGAGCCTGGCAAGGAGAGGCTTCGGAGGAGGACAGAGCCCGCAGACACAGCGGGGGACATCGCAGGATCCCGGGGACAAGGTAAGTAAGGAGGCACCAGGATCCTGCGATGTAATCCCGAGTGTGGCTCGGGGTTACCGCTAATGGTCCTGAATTTTAACCCCGAGCCACACTCGGGAAAACCGCCAGGGAGGCTACCAGATAAGACCTGGTCAGCAAGTTTAAACATTCAGGTTCAATATGTCACCAATGTTTCAAGCTGCTATAGGCTTGTAAAGCATCCGATCAAACTGACCTCGGTTTACATATGATTCCGAACACGCTACTGTGTGACCCTAGGCTTAGGCAGGATCTTGTTAGTAGCAAGATCCTGGATAAATCAATACTTCCGAGACCTTATAGCCCAACAATGTGAAATTTAAAAATCACCACTTGCATTACTTAAAGCGGAGTTCCACACAAAAATGGAACTTCCGCTTTTCGTAAAGACAGGTATTTGCACCCACTTCCGGCATAGACTCCCATGGGAGTCTATGCCTCTTCCCGTCCCTTCGTGCTGTCTCCTGGGAACACACAGCTCCCAGTAGAGAGTGGGGACCACTTACGATGCACAGCGCGACTCGCGCATGCGCAGTAGGGAACCGAGAAGTGAAGCCGCAACGCTTCACTTCCTGATTCCCTCAGCTAGGATGGCGGCGGCAGCTGCCGAGAACCGAGCGGGTTCTCGGCGTCGCCTGCCGACATCGCTGGACCCTGGGACAGGTAAGTGGTCATGTATTAAAAAAGTCAGCAGCTGCAGTATTTGTAGCTGCTGGCTTTTAATATTTTTTTTTTTGGCGGTGTGGGTGGACCCCCGCTTTAACTGCTGGTTTAATCTAGGAGAGGAAAGAAACTGAAGTTCCACTGTAAGAAACAGCAAGCAGACAGGCATTATAAAATGCCTCTACTTGCTCGTCGTCTTTTCCAGTGCTGTAAATTAAGTTGCACATGCACAGCCCAACTTACAGCGTCGAGCTGGTCTCTATGTGCCAAAGTGACGTCATCTCAGGCCAGCCAATTAAGACAGCCAAAGACGAGGACACGGAGAAAAAAGCATTTGCATAATTTCTTCACAGAATTTTGTGAATGTGAAAACTACAAGTACCGACAACCTTTGCGGCTGTGGGCTTGTAGTTTTCAATGAACTACCAGGGTGTGGTTGAGTGCTCTGGGTAGTTTATAGTCTTCCTGTTATTGTGTAACCGACTGCCAGTACAAGGTACGAGCATTACAGACTGTCTGCAAGAGCTCTGCATAGCACCCGCAATCAGCAATGTTTTTCAGGCTCCTAGTAAAAAAAAATTAAAAAAAAGGAAATTTATTTTACCTGCAAAAAAGATGTGCATTTTTTTCACAAAGGTGAACTTATCCTTAGGCCCCTTTCACACTGGGGCGGTAGGGGGCATCGGCGGTAAAACAGCGCTATTTTTAGCGCTGTTATACCGCGGTATTCGGTCGCTAGCGGTTTTAACCCCCTGCTGGTGGCCGAAAAAGGGTTAAAACCACTCATACAGCGCGGCTATAGCCGCGGTATTGCCGCGCTGTCCCATTGATTTCAATGGGCAGGAGCGGTGAAGGAGCGGTGAATACACCGCTCCTTCACCGCTCCAAAGATGCGGCTTGCAGGAGATTTTTTCTTCTCCTGCCAGCGCACTGCTTCAGTGTGAAAGCCCTCAGGCTTTCACACTGAACAAACAGCGGAGGCTGTTTAGGGGCGGTTTGCAGGCGGTATTTTTAGCGCAATAACGCCTGCAAACCGCCCCAGTGTGAAAGGGGCCTTAAGGTGAAAAATGTTTGGCTTTACAGCACTAAAGCTGCAATCACACCTAGGCATTTTGAATCGCGGGCGGAATCACCACAATTACAAAACACTGTTAAAATGATAAATCGCACAACGCGCATTTCAGATGCTGTTCATTTCAATGGCACCTAAAAACTTTGCGTGGTTCTGGCGCAATAAATCACGCTGCAATTGCAGCAAACTGCATTGCGTGAAGCTTATCGTCCAAATAAGGATCCAGAGCCTCTTTGGGGTGGCAGAAGCACAATAGATTTTTAAGTGCCTTTAAAGTGAATGGCATCTGCAATACGCGCTGTGCGATTTGTCCTTTTAGCAAAGCATTTTAAAATTGCAGGCAGAAACTCCCAGGTGTTAATGCAGCCTAAGTGCAGAACCAAACATTTCCGTGAAGTAGGAAAAAAATATTTGGGGAATTACAGAGGAGAAAAGACAGTGAGAAATCTAGAATATACATTTATCTTTCACCTCTAGGGATCCATGCACACTGGCTTAAAAAAACATTGCTTCTACAGGAGTCTTGTGTTCTGCCTGTAGAAGCAGCTAAGGCTGGGTTCACACTATGTTCGCATGCGGCTCACGGCCGGGGTACGGTGTGTCCCCGTTCACCGTTTCAGGTCCGAGATTTTAGCCCGAATTTTGGGCTGAATTTGGACCTGTGCAAATTCACACCTGAGCCACAGCAGAGATATGTGAACCGCCTCCATAGAGAGCCGGTCAAAATCTCCTGCTATTGCGAATTCATTCAATTTGCAATACTGTGAACCCAGCCTTAATGCTATCCTGTGTGTCCATGCACATTAGGACGATTACAAGCATATTTTGAGCTCAACGTTTAGAGGCAGGAAAAAAACAAAAAAAAAACCTTCTGGTTCGCGTTTCTGATTGGAGCTTAATACAGAAAAAGAATAAAACTCTACTAAACTTTGTAGAAAAAAAATACTCTATATGACCGTTTTTTTACTGCCAAGAGAACAGATTTTTTTTTTAAGCCCAGTGTGCATGGAGCCTAAGGCGCTTTTCACACAGACGGCTATTCTGCCGCAGTTAAAAGCATTATTTTTTTCCTGTGGAATTCAAGACTCCAGGCACTGCGATCAGCTGCATTGGCACAGTGCGATTAGCTGTGGTTGCGTTTAGCTGCGGCTTGCCATTACCATGGCAACCCGACAGGCTACTGACTCGCACTGTTTGGTATGAATCTTGAGGGGGAACTCCACGCCAAATTTTCAATTAAAAAATGGCTTGGGTTCCCCCCCAGGGGCATACCAGGCCCTTCGGTCTGGTATGGATTTTAAGAGGAACCCCTACGCTGAAAAAACGGCGTGGGGTCCCCTCCAAAATCCATACCAGACCCTTATCCGAGCACGCAGCACGATCGGTCAGGAAAGGGGGTGGGGACGGGCGAGCGCCCCCCCCCCCCTCCTGAGCCGTACCAGGCCGCATGCCCTCAACATGGGGGGGGTGGGTGCTTTGGGGGAGGGGGGCACCCTGTGGCCCCCCACCCCAAAGCACCTTGTCCCCATGTTGATGAGGACAAGGGCTCTTCCCGACAACCCTGGCCGTTGGTTGTCGGGGTCTGCAGGCGGAGGGCTTATCGAAATCTGGGAGCCCCCAGATCCCGGCCCCCCACCCTATGTGAATGAGTATGGGGTACATGGTACCCCTACCCATTCACCTAGTTAAAAAGTGTCAATAAAAAAAAAAACACTACACAGGTTTTTAAAGTAATTTATTAGACAGCTCCGGGGGTCTTCTTCCGACTTCGGGGGTCCTCTTCCGACTTCGGGGGTCTCTCAGATTCTTCTCCGCGCTCTCCGGGGTCTTCTGTCAGGCTCCTCCGCTATCTTCTGCTCTTTTGCTAGCGGAGGAGCCCGGTCTGCTGCCTTCTCTTCTTCTGATGTTGACACGACGCTCTCCGGCTGGAATGCACTCTGGGCGCTCCGCTCTGACTTGTATAGGCGGTAACCCCGCCGCCTTATGCCGTCACAGTCCCCGGGCATGCTGGGACTGTGACGTTTTAGGGGGCGTGGTCAGTTATGACCACGCCCCTAAAACGTCACAGTCCCAGCATGCCCAGGGACTGTGACGGCATAAGGGGGCGGGGTCACCGCCTATACAAGTCAGAGCGGAGCGCCCAGAGTGCATTCCAGCCGGAGAGAGCGTTGTGTCAACATCAGAAGAGAAAAGGGAAGAAGGCAGGAGGCAGCAGACCGGGCTCCTCCGCTAGCAAAAGAGCGGCAAAAGAGCAGAAGATAGCGGAGGAGCCTGGCAGAAGACCCGGAGAGCGCGGAGAAGAACCGGAGAGACCGAAGTCGGAAGAAGACCCCCGGAGCCGGAAGAGGACCCCCGGAGCTGTCTAATAAATTACTTTAAAAGCCTGTGTAGTGTTTTTTTTATTGACTTTTTCACTAGGTGAATGGGTAGGGGTACCATGTACCCCATACTCATTCACATAGGTTGGGGGGGGTCAGGATCTGGGGGCCCCTGGATTCCGATAAGCCCTCCGCCCGCAGACCCCGACAACCAACGGCCAGGGATGTCGGGTAGAGGCCCTTGTCCTCATCAACACGGGGACAAAGTGCTTTGGGGGAGGGGGGGGCCGCAGGGCCCCCCCCCTCCCCCAAAGCACCCACCCCCCATGTTGAGGGCATGCGGCCTGGTATGGCTCAGGAGGGGGGGCTCGCCTGTCCCCACCCCCTTTCCTGACCGACCGGGCTGCGTGTTTGGATAAGGGTCTGGTATGGATGTAGGGGGGGACCCCACACCGTTTTTACGGCGTAGGGGTTCCTCTTAAAATCCATACCAGACCGAAGGGCCTGGTATGCCCCTGGGGGGGAACCCAAGCCATTTTTTATTGAAAATTTGGCGTGGAGTTCCCCCTCAAGATTCATACCAAACAGTGCCGGGCATTGGCGGGGATCCAAGTCGGATCCCCATGCTTGTCGCTCATTGGGAAAGGAAAAATCATTTTTCCTTTCTCGATGAGCAGCTCCGCGCTGTTATCCGCAACTGACAGTGCACTGCGATTACCTGCGGTTATGTGCAGATAGCTGCGCTAAATAGATCCTGGACGCAGTCAATTCTATTTTTTCTATCCGGACAGAACCGCATGTATCGAATTCGCAGCTAAACGCAGTGTGTGAATGGGGCCATAGGTAAGCATTGTGTGCTTTTAGCTGCGGTAGAAAATCCGCAGCTAAAAGCACTATTCTATCCATCCGTGTGAAAGGGGCCTAATGCCTCATACACACTAGGACCCCTTTCACACCGAGCCAGCCGCCTAGGGCGTCAGCGGTAAAGCGGCGCTATTGTTAGCGCCGTTTTAGTGGCGCTGTTCGGCCACTAGCGGGGCGGATTTAGCCACCGCTAGCGGACGAAAAGGGGTTAAATCTGCCAGCAAAACACCGCCGGAGCGGCGGTTTACCGGCGGTATCGCAGCGCTGCCCCATTGATTTCAATGGGGAGCAGCGGTGAGTTCACCGCTCCAAAGAAGCTGCTGGGAGGACTTTTTCTGCCGCCCTGCCAGCGTACTGCTCCAGTGTGAAAGCTTCAGGTTTTCACACTGGAGTAAATGGAGCAGCTGTTTTAGGGCGGTTTGCAGGCGCCATTTTTAACGCTATAGTGCCTGCAAAACGCTCCAGTGTGAAAGGGGTCTATCAGATAATCGTAATGACTTGTCGTTCGCATTTTGTTGCATAATACCAATATCGAATACAACAGTGCAAAATGAGCTCTACAAAATGTATAATTTTTGTCGTACGATTCTGGAAAACCTTCCAGTTTGCGTAGCTACGTATTGGAAAAGATGTCAAATAAGTGTGACCCCTGTGCCTGCCATGCCTTTTGGCTATTTCCGTTCCTATTGTTCCCCCCATCTCCTTCCGGTTATTTTCACTTTTCCAACCATGGGATTTTTAGCGGACGCATACTGTACTGATTAAACTATTGTCGTTCGCTGGGCTATTGTCCGAGCAAAGTTTTTGTGTCTGTCCCTTCGGATATTGTTGGATGGACTGTCGTGATCAGCTGTCAAAAGCTGTGTACTAATGATAAGACTATAGTGCGATCAATCCGAAAGCGATTTTTAGCATCCGATTTGCTGATCGTCTGTACGAGGCGTAAGGCTGCATTCACACCCTGGTGGTTTGTAAAAAAAAAAAAACCAAAACACACCAGGTTTTTTTTGGTACCATTATTTCCTAAAGGGAAGCCAAGCACAGGCAGCATCCCTGCATTTTGTCATGTGAAAAAATTGCCTGGTGCCAAAATAGGATACTTTCGCTACTTTGGCGCATTTGTTGCATGTAGGGATGCCCATTCAAATGACGGCAAAAGAAAAAAAAAAAAGTGCAGCATATCACACAAGTGAATGGGGCCCCCTTTTTTTTAAGTGGAGAGTCAGATGGTGGAGTACAGGCCAGATAGGGTTAATAGCACTCATCTTACAGTTACAGGACCTAATAAAGGAACGAAGTATGGCTGATAGCGGGGCCCATCCCTATTACCTGGTAGTTGGCGGTGTGTCTGGGTGAAGAGTATCCTCGGGCGTTGTGCTGCTGGTAGTGGTGGTTTCCTCCTCCTCCTCCTCCCGGAGACTTGTTGTACGGTGACACGTTAAATCGAGGGCTGCCTCTTCGGGGTGACGTATTACCTGGTGACTGAGCGCCATACCAGCCCCCCGGAGAAGACCGCGGAGACTGCCCTCCCCCGCTCCCGTACGGCCTAGAAGGCCTCTGCCCGTAATTCGGCGTGTGCGGACTCCCGTAGCCCCAAGGCGGCAATGGCGGAGGAAGCATGGGGCTCCCGGAGCCTGGAAAAGGCCCCGGACTGCGGAAGGGCCCCGGGCTTCCATCAACACCACCGCCGCCGCCTCCACAGGAGTTAGGAGAGCGATAATTCGGTCTGTACATCTCCACAACCCGCCGTCCTCACTGATATACCGATTCGAAACTAGCGCTCTGTGATCTACACACACTATAAACCCACCACAAGCAGCCTACCTATCCGACAGGAAGTTCCGCCTTGTGCAACATTACCAGTTCCGGCCGGGGAACCTGCACCTCGCTCAAACGTTCCTATTATCTAACTTACAGCTCACTAGGAACATTTCCCGCCAAAGTTTGTCGCAATTATAAAGGAAAGGGTTGGCTGTATGGTAGTTAGTTATACTTTTTTTTTAGATTTATAGTTCTTTTTTTCTTCTTTTCCTTAAAATTATTGCTTTATATCAGTTTTCCACTAAAAACACTGGAGGTGGAGGGGCATTGTGGTGCAGGAAGTGTGGCTTATTTAGTGGGCATGGCTCAGCAGGGATGGTAAAGAGGAACTGCAGTCTGCTCATATAATTTGTAAAAAAAACATCTTTTCCATTCTGAAGCTTCCCTCAAACCACTTTGCATATTATTTAATATATACTGTGATTCTGATTCTGTACTTGCCAAATATGCTGCAGAAATCTCCCTCCACTGAGTCTGTCTGCATCCATTTTACTGTGGGCAGCTGAAATTGCTGCCTGTTCACTTCCTGGATTTACACAGAGACACACATCCAGCTCTGCAGCTCTCATTGGCCCTCTTATGACTCCCCCTCCCTTCCTGGCAAACTCTAGTCAGTTGCCGACCGCTGTACGTCGGCAGAATGGCACGGGCAGGCATAAGGACTTACCTGTACATCCCTGCCTCCCAACGGTTGGGGGGTCCGGTTGGACCCCCCCGGTGCCTGCGGTGGTCGGATTCGTTACAGGAGCGATCGGTGCTGAGGGGGAGGCCACCGATTCATGGCCACCCCCTCGCGATCGCTCCTAACGAATAAAAAGCTTCCTCTGCTCCTGTAATGTAAACAGAAGCAGAGGAAGTGATGTCATCTCTCCTCGTGTCGGTCTTTTCGTTCCGGCGCAGAGGAGAGAAGACATCCAAGTAAGTGCACCAACACTACACATACAGTAGAACACGGAGGCACACAAATCACCCCCCTGTACCCCCTGTCACAGTGACACCAATAGCAGTTTTTTTTTTTTTTTTTACTGATTACTGCATTGGTGTCATTTGTGACTGTTATAAATGTTAGGGCAGTTAGTGGTAGGCCCCTTTAGGTCTAGGGTACCCCCCCTAACCCCCCCTAATAAAGGTTTACCCCTTGATCACCCCCTGTCGCCAGTGTCACTAAGCAATCTTTTTTCTGATCGTCGTATTAGTGTCACAGGTGACGCTAGTTAGCCAGGTAAGTATTTAGGTTCACCGTCAGCTTTTTATAGCGTCAGGTACCCCCATATACTACCTAATAAAGGTTTTAACCCCCTGATTGCCCCCTAGTTAACCCTTTCACTAGTATAACTGTTACGGGTGACACTGGTTAGTTAGTCTGTTTTTTATACCCACCGTTTATTACCCAATAAAGGTTTAACCCCCTGATCGCCCAGTGGGTGATATAAGTTAGGTTTTAGTGTCAGATAGGGTCTGCGTCACCCCAGGCAGCGTCAGCTTAGTGCCACTACCGCTAACACCCACGCACGCAGCATACACCTCCCTTAGTGGTATAGTATCTGAACGGATCTGATCTGATCAGATCTATACTAGCATCCCCAGCAGTTTAGGGTTCCCAAAAACGGAGTGTTAGCGGGATCAGTCCAGATACCTGCTAGCACCTGCATTTTACCCCTCCGCCCAGCCCAGCCCACCCAAGTGCAGTATCGATCGATCACTGTCACAAAACACTAAACACACATAACTGCAGCGTTCGCAGAGTCAGGCCTGATCCCTGCGATCGCTAACAGTTTTTTTCGTAGCGTTTGTTACATTTGCTGACAGTCTAGGAGCTTTTTTACCTGTGAGTCTCACTAGTGTACCAGTAAATTTAGAGCCCAAAAACGTTTCTGAGCTTGACAGATGGTGAAGAGGAAGTCACTCATCTGTCAGATTCAGGCTCAGAATACGAACCTGTAGACAGCAGCGGCTCCCTGACAGATAGCTCAGACGACGGAGTTGTGGTCCCTGCCAAGGTCAGGTGCAAGAACCGCAAGGCTCTCGTATGGAGCACAGAAGTACTAGCGCCGCTATTTCTTCTGGTGACCTGGCAAGCACCAGCGGCCTAGTACACCCTGGTCTTACATACAGCACTGCAGTAACACTTGGTGATGTGGCGAGTCCCATAAGTGCAGATCAAGCTGGCGAGGTGGCAAGCACAAGTAGTCACCAAGAAGAAGACAAAGACAGGCCCGTCGTGCCCATAGTGTCCTTCCTGCAGAATTCGCCAATCCTAATTGGGAGCCCACCACTTCTGCAGCACCCGTACTTCCCCCATTCACTGGCCAACCCAGCATTCAGGTGGAAACAGTTGATTTTACGTCACTTGATTTTTATTCACTGTTTTTCACCGAAGATCTCTATAGATCTATTGTGGACCAAAGTAATTTGTATGCTGGTCAATTCATTGCCGCTAATCCCCAGTCCTCCCTTGCCAGAGATTGGAAACCAATTATGGTTTCCGAATTTAAGACATTTCTGGGCATATCCCTTGACATGGGCATAGTTAAAATAAGTACGTTGCGGTCATATTGGTCCACTGACCCAATTTACCATATGCCCGTGTTCTCTGCTTCCATGGCCAGGGTACGATACGAGCAGATTTTGCGGTTCATGCACTTCAATGACAATGAACTCTGTCGTCCTCGTGGAGACCCTGGATACGATCGGCTCTACAAAATTCGGCCCCTCGTAAACCACTTCAATCAACGTTTTGCAGACTTGTTTACTCCCCATCAAGTTGTCTGCGTTGATGAGTCCCTGATTACATTTTCTGGCCGCTTGTCATTCAAACAGTATCTTCCCAGCAAGCGTGCCAGATACGGGGTCAAGATGTATAAGCTCTGTGACAGGGCCACAGGCTATACATTTAGTTTTATGGTTTTGGAGCGTGCCACTTTTTAGTCACTTGTTTGATCTTCAGATTGGAGCATGTGGCACCATGCGATCTAATCGCCGGGGCTTTCCCCAGCGGCTTGTAGATTCCCGTCTTAGGCTGGGGGAGAGAGCCTGCTTGAAGTGTAATAATTTGCTCGCTATGAAGTGGAGGGATAATAAGAATGTTTTCGTTCTTACCCCTTTTCATGCAGACACGACGGTCCAAATTACTATGGCGACTGGTGTTGTGGAGAAACCCCTCTGTGTCCACGAATATAACCAAAATATGGGAGGGGTGGACCTCAACGACAAGTTGTTGGCGCCGTACCTAGTTGCCATAAGGCCAGACACTGGTATAAAAAAGTGTCTGTTTATTTATTTCAATTGGCTTTGCTGAACGCTCATGTGCTATACAGAGCTTCAGGACGGACTGGATCCTTCCTAAATTCCAGGAAGAGATCGTCAGAGCCCTTCTGTTTCCAGACGGTGCTCCACCTCACCTTCCCAATCCAAATGCAGAAAGCCGGCTGCATGAGAGGCATTTTCCGTATGTCCTCCCGAGTACCCCTACCCAATGAGCCCACCAAAGAAAATGTTGTGTCTGTAGAAAACGCGGATATAGGCATGACACGCGCTATTTTTGTCCCTCCTGTCCTGACAATCCTGGTCTTTGCAATGTTTTGAATCATACACTAGTTTAGTATTAGCGTAGGGTACAGCATTGCACAGACTAGGCACACTTTCACAGGGTCTCCCAAGATGCCATCGCATTTTGAGAGACCCAAACCTGGAACCGAACCATTACAGTTACAAATAAAGGTGTAAAAAAAAAAAATATAAAATAAAAAAAATAAAAATAGTTTTCGTTTTATTGTTCTCTCTCTCTCTCTATTCTCTCTCTATTGTTCTGCTCTTTTTAACTGTATTCTATTCTGCAATGTTTTATTGCTATTATGTTTTATCATGTTTGCTTTTCAGGTATGTAATTTTTTTATACTTTACTGTTTACTGTGCTTTCTTGTTAACCATTTTTTTGTTTTCAGGTACGCCATTCAGCTGCAGCGTGGATTTATTTATCTTGACAGCAACAGCGTTTGCTCCCACGTTACATAAAGTCGTGACTCCAGCGCTGTCGGAGGTGATTTCACCACCACAGTTAAAAAAAAGAGCATATATGCCGAAGCATGGGGGCAGCAGGGGTGGAGGAGCGATTTGCTCCTAACGTTTGGGGCGGATGCCCCCATGCTTCGGCATATACAGTGGGGATGGAAAGTATTCAGAACCCCTTAAATTTTTCACTCTTTGTTATATTGCAGCCATTTGCTAAAATCATTTAAGTTCATTTTTTTCCTCATTAATGTACACACAGCACCCCATATTGACAGAAAAACACAAAATTGTTGACATTTTTGCAGATTTATTAAAAAAGAAAAACTGAAATATCACATGGTCCTAAGTATTCAGACCCTTTGCTCAGTATTTAGTAGAAGCACCCTTTTGATCGAATACAGCCATGAGTCTTTTTTGGAAAGATGCAACAAGTTTTTCACACCTGGATTTGGGGATCCTCTGCCATTCCTCCTTGCAGATCCTCTCCAGTTCTGTCAGGTTGGATGGTAAACGTTGGTGGACAGCCATTTTTAGGTCTCTCCAGAGATGCTCAATTGGGTTTAAATCAGGGCTCTGGCTGGGCCATTCAAGAACAGTCACGAAGTTGTTGTGAAGCCACTGCTTCGTTATTTTAGCTGTGTGCTTAGGGTCATTGTCTTGTTGGAAGGTAAACCTTCGGCCCAGCCTGAGGTCCCGAGGACTCTGGAGAAGGTTTTCGTCCAGGATATCCCTGTACTTGGCCGCATTCATCTTTCCCTCAATTGCAACCAGTTGTCCTGTCCCTGCAGCTGAAAAACACCCCCACAGCATGATGCTGCCACCACCATGCTTCACTGTTGGGACTTTATTGGACAGGTGATGAGCAGTGCCTGTTTTTTTCCACACATACCGCTTAGAATTAAGGCCAAAAAGTTCTATCTTGGTCTCATCAGCCCATAGAATCCTATTTCTCACCATCTTGGAGTCCTTCAGGTGTTTTTTTAGCAAACTCCATGCGGGCTTTCATGTGTCTTGCACTGAGGAGAGGCTTCCGTCGGGCCACTCTGCCATAAACTGGTGGACTGGTGGAGGGCTGCAGTGATGATTGACTTTCTACAACTTTCTCCCATCTCCCGACTGCATCTCTGGAGCTCAGCCACAGCGATCTTTGGGTTCTTCTTGACTTCTCTCACCAAGGCCTTTCTCCCCCGATAGCTCAGTTTGGCCAGACGGCCAGCTCTAGGAAGGGTTCTGGTCGTCCCAAACATCTTCCATTTAAGGATTATGGAGGCCGATGTGCTCTTAGGAACATTAAGTGCAGCAGACATTTTTTTGTAACCTTGGCCAGATCTGTGCCTTGCCACAATTCTGTCTCTGAGCTCTTCAGGCAGTTCCTTTGACCTCATGATTCTCATTTGCTCTGACATGCACTGTGAGCTGTAAGGTCTTATATAGACAGGTGTGTGGCTTTCCTAATCAAGTCCAATCAGTATAATCAATAACAGCTGGACTCAAATGAAGGTGTAGAACCATCTCAAGGATGATCAGAAGAAATGGACAGCACCTGAGTTAAATATATGAGTGTCACAGCAAAGAGTCTGAATACTTAGGACCATGTGATATTTCAGTCTTTCTTTTTTAATAAATCTGCAAAAATGTCAACAATTCTGTGTTTTTCTGTCAATATGGGGTGCTGTGTGTACATTAATGAGGAAAAAAAATGAACTTAAATGATTTTAGCAAATGACTGCAATATAACAAAGAGTGAAAAATGTAAGGGGGTCTGAATACTTTCCGTCCCCACTGTATATATTTTAGGCACAGGTTGCGTTAAAAAATGTTTTATTTTTTACAGTTTTTTTTGTATTTGCTTTGCAGGTATGGTAAGTCTTATGCCGCGTACACACAAGCGGACTTTACGGCAGACTTTGCCCGGCAGGCGGGATTTCGTCGGACAATTCGATTGTGTGTGGGCTCCAGCGGACTTTGTTTTCTCAAAAGTTGGACGGACTTATGCCGCGTACACACGAGCGGACTTTACGGCAGACTTTGCCCGGCAGACGGGATTTTGTCGGACAATTCGATCGTGTGTGGGCTCCAGCGGACTTTGTTTTCTCAAAAGTTGGACGGACTTAGATTTGAAACATGTTTTAAACCAATCCGTCGAAATTGAGTCCGGTCGAAAAGTCCGCTCGTCTGTATGCTAGTTCGATGGACAAAAAGCCATGCTAGGGCAGCTATTGGCTACTGGCTATGAACTTCCTTGTTTTAGTCCGGTCGTACGTCATCACGTACGAATTCGACGGACTTTGGTGGATTGTGTGTAGGCAAGTCCGTTCATTCAGAAAGTCAATCATAAAGTCCGTCGAAAAGTCCGCCGGGCAAAGTCTGCCGTAAAGTCCGCTTGTGTGTACGCGGCATTACTGTTATACAGTAATGTTACTTTGTTTTATTGTTAACCATCATTTGCTTAGCAGGTACGCCATTCAGCTGCAGCGCGGATTTATTTATCTTGACAGCAACAGCGTTTGCTCCCATGATACGTCGAAAAGTCCGCCGGGCAAAGTCTGCCGTAAAGTCCGACCGCTCCCACGATACATAAAGCCGTGAGTGACTCCAGCGCTGTAGGAGGTGATTTCACCACCACAGTTAAAAACAAAACGGTGCATGTATGCCCATCATTAGCAGTGGGTGGATGAAGGGAGATATTCTAATGGTGGGCATACCCACCGATCAATCTCTTTTTTTCGTTCAGCCCACAGGCTGCATGAAAAAAAAGATTACAATATATGCCCAACAAGGACCAGCAACGTACTGGTATGTTGCTGGACTTTGAGTGGTTATACCAGAATGATGCCTGCAGGTTTAGGTATCATCTTGGTATCATTCTTTTCAGCCAGCGGTCGGCTTTCATGTAAAAGCAATCATAGCGGCTAATTAGTCTCTAGACTGTTTTTACAAGCAGTGGGAGGGAATGTCCCCCCCCCCCTACTGTCTTCCATGGTTTTCTCTTGCTCTCCTGTCCCAACAGGGAACCTGAGAATGCAGCCAGTGGTTCCGCCAGCCTACCATAGAGCTGATCAGAGACCAGAATGGCTTCAATCATCTCTATGGCCTAAGAAACCGTAAGCTACGAGCATTTCATGACTTAGATTTTGCCAGATATAAACAGCGCCATTGGGAAAGCATTTTATCACACTGATCTTGGTGTGGTCAGATGCTTTGAGGGCAGAGGAGAGATCTAGGGTCTAATAGACCCCAATTTTTTCAAAAAAGAGTACCTGTCACTACCTATTGCTATCATAGGGAATAATAATAAAATATAAAAGCAAAAAAAATAAATCAAAAAAAAAAAAAAAAAGCATCCCTGTCCCCCCTGCTCTCGCGCAGCGCAAAGGCAAACGCAAGCGTCGGTCTGGCGTCATATGTAAACAGCAATTGCACCATGCATGTGAGGTATCACCGTGAAGGTCAGATCGAGGGCAGTAATTTTAGCAGTAGACCTCCTTCGTAAATCTAAAGTGGTAACCTGTAAAGGCGTTTAAAGGCTTTTAAAAATGTATGTAATTTGTCGCCACTGCACGTTTGTGCGCAATTTTAAAGCATGCCGTGTTTGGTATCCATGTGCTCGGCCTAAGATCATCTTTTTTATTTCATCAAACATTTGGGTAATATAGTGTGTTTTAGTGCGTTAAAATTAAAAAAAGTGTGTTTTTAAAAAATCGCTGTGCAAATACTGTGTGAAAAAGAAGAAAAAATAAATAAATATATATATATATATATATATATATATATATATATATATATAATGTTTGGAGGTTCAAAGTAATTTTCTTGCAAAAAAAAAAATATTTTTTTTATGTAAACAAAAAGTGTCAGAAAGGGCTTTGTCTTCAAGTGGTTAGAAGAGTGGGTGATGTGTGACATAAGCTTCTAAATGTTGTGCATAAAATGCCAGGACAGTTCAAACCCTCCCCTAAATGACCCCATTTTGGAAAGTAGACAACCCAAGCTATTTGCTGAGAGGCATGTCGAGTCCATGGAATATTTTATATTTTGACACAAGTTGCGGGAAAAAGACAATTTTTTTTTTCCACAAAGTTGTCACTAAATGATATATTGCTCAAACATGCCATGGGAATATGTGAAATTACACCCCAAAATACATTCTGTTGCTTCTCCTGAGTACAGGGATACCACATGTGTGAGACTTTTTGGGAGCCTAGTATTTTGCAGCTCTCATTTGTTTTTGAAAATGAAGAAAGAAAAGAAAAATGTTTTCTTTTTTTTTCTTTTTTCAAATTTCAAAACTTTGTGACAAAAAGCGAGATCTGCAAAATACTCACCATGCCTCTAGCAAATAGCTTGGGGTGTCTACTTTCCAAAATGGGGTAATTTAGGGGGTTTGTGCCATCTTGGCATTTTATGGCCTTCAAAACTGTGATAGGTAGTGAGGCGTGAAATCAAAAATTTACGCCCTTAGAAATCCTGAAGGCGGTGATTGGTTTTCGGGGCCCCATACGGGGCTAGGCTCCCAAAAATTCCCACACATGTGGTATCCCCGTACTCAGGAGACGCAGCAAAATTTATTTTGGGGTGCAATTCCATATATAACCATGGCATGTGTGAGCAATATATCATTTAGTGACCCTAGTTTGTAGACGCTATAACTTTTGCGCAAACCAATAAATATACGCTTATTGACATTTTTTTTACCAAAGACATGTGGCTGAATACATTTTGGCCTAAATGTATGACTAAAATTGAGTTTATTGGATTTTTCTTATAACAAAAAGTAGAAAATATCATTTTTTTTCAAAGTTTTGGGTCTTTTTCTGTTTATATCGCAAAAAATAAAAATCGCAGAGGCAATCAAATACCATCAAAAGAAAGCTGTATTTGTGGGAAAAAAAGGACGCAAATTTCCTTTGGGTACAACATTGCATGACCGCGCAATTACTAGTTAAAGCAGCACAGTGCCAAATTGTAAAAAGTCCTCTGGTCTTTGGCCAGCCAGATGATCCGGGGCTGAAGTGGCTAGAGAGTGAGAGAGAGAAAGCTGTGCATGATGTCATAAGCCTAGGCTTTTTACCAGACAAGAAACAGGAAGTGGGCTGTATAAGGTATTTACTGGCAGAAAAAAAAATGTTTTACTATCCAAAGTTAAAACAACAAAGGCAGAAGATTTAATACATGCAAAGATGAAAAAATGACTGAAGGTCCGCTTTAAAGCGGTAATAAAGCCCACTTTGTGATTTTTACCTACAGGTAAGCCTTATTAAATTTACATCTCCTAAACGAGCACCGTTTAGGAAATATTCATCCTGGATGCAGCTGGTGACATCACTGGCGCATGCGCTCTGAAGATCCAGCATACCGTGTGCAGCAGCTCAGGAACGCTGTGTGTCTTTTGGTCCATTTCAGGTTTGAATTCAGCCAAAAATTTGGGCTGAAATCGGACCTGAAACTGTGAAACTAGGACGCACCGGACTCCTGCTGGGAGCCACTGCGTGCTCATATGTGAACCCTGCCTTAAGAAGAACTTCATTGAAATAATCAGGGACTGCATAGCAACCAGCAACTGTTGAGACAATAAAGACATTGGTGAGAAGTATGTAATGTACAGTATTGTGTACATAATACAGGAGTGTAAGGCAGAGCACAGAGGTTGGAGAGTGCTGGAGGCAGTGTTGGGTTTAGGATACATAACACAGACTGCAGGGGTCCAGGGTGTGTTCAAGGATCAGGAGTATGTAACGCAGAGAGGGCTGTTGTCAGTACTGGGTTTAGGAATACATGACACACAGAGAGCACAGTCCAGGAGTCTGTAATGCAAAGAATGCATGGTGAAGTAAATCTGTCTGGAGCAACTGGCGGGAGAGGGATCAGCAGACCAGCCAGCTGATGGGCAAGTTGAAACAGGGGGGGGGGGGGGGGGCTGGTTGGTTGGTGGGAGATGGAATAGGAAGGGTGGTGGATGGCTTGAGAAAGTAATGCTACAGACAAGATCGCTGGCTGGGCTGTGCTGCTCTCACTGTGCCATCTGTGTCCTGCCACTTTTTGAAGCTACTTCACCTGCCACTTTTTGAAGCTACTTCAAGCTACTTCGGCGGCTCCTCTTCAAAGGCGGGAACCGCTGAGAGGCAGGAAGGTGGAGGCATTGGGCGGAGCTGGGAGGCCTGTAAAGCATGTCATCGGTTGCTAGGACGCTGGCGGTCCTTGCAACTAATGACAGAATTGAAGATTAAGGAGAGGGGGGGAAGAAGCAGAGATTGCTGGCATTCTCTGCTCACAGGGATCCTCACTTTGAGGATACCACCACTAAATGGAGCTCAGTGCTGGAACATGTTCCAGCACCTGTCTCTGGTTTCTGGGACTCCAGCCCAGATCCACTGGACCCCAGGATTTACTTTAAATCGCGGGACGGTCCCGCAGAATCCGGGCCGGTTAGGAGGTATGCTAGTATGCAGGCCAAAGGGGCAGACTGGCCATAGGGCAGACCGGGCATTTGCCCGGTGGGCCACCCGTTCCGTGGGCTGTTGATGTTCAGGCCGCACAGCGGGAGGTAATCGGCGACCGTGGCCTGGACAGGGTTAACACAGGCCACGGCCGCTGCTCGCCTACCGCTATGCGGCCGTGCCTGTGCCTTCTCCGGCGGAACTAGCGGCTGCATGGGCTGAGCTGTGTGTCTCTCACACACAGCTCAGCCTCAGAGCCGCGCTGAGAGTTCCGCTCTCGCCCCTCGTTCCTCCTCCTCTGGGCCGCTGTCAGGATGTCCCTCCCCTCTCCCCCTTTCTCATGTCAGGCTTTTGGCAGCACGGGACGGGAGAGAAGAAAGCTTCCTGCTTGTTCTTCTCTCCCAATTGGCCACAGCGGAGGGCCAATCAGAAATAACTAGTTGGGCATCATGGGAAATGTAGTCCCAGAGATAGGATGCCCAATTGATCTCAACAGGGAGACGGCTACACTCCCCAGCATGCACTCTGCTGGGGGGAAAAAGAGAAAACCCGAAAACAAGCAGGTACTACAGAAGACATGGAAAAAGAAGGAGGACTGAGCTGGGGAAACTAATAGCTACACTGTACCCACACCACCATAGAGAGAGAGAGAGAGAGGGCCACGCTGTACCCGCACCTCCAGAGTGCCACGCTGTACCTGCACCACCAGAGTGCCACGCTGTACTCGCACCTCCAGAGCACCACGTTGTACCCGCACCACCAAAGAACCACGCAGTACCCGCACCATCAGAACGCCACGCTGCACCCGCACCACCAGAGAGCCATGTTGTACCCGCAACACCAAAGAGCCACGCTGTACCCACACCACCAGAGAGCCATGAGAGCCACGCTGTACCTGCACCACCAGAATGCCACGCTGCACCCGCACCACCAGAACGCCACGCTGTACCCGCACCACCAGAGAGCCACGCAGTACCCGCACCACCAGAGCGCCAAGCAGTACCCGCACCACCAGAGCGCCATGCTGTACCCGCACCACCAAAGAGCCACGCTGTACCTGCACCACCAGAGAGCCACGCTGTACCCACACCACCAGAGAGCCATAAGCGTCACGCTGTACCCGCACCACCAGAGAGAGCCATGAGCGCCACGCTGTACCCGCACCACTAGAGAGAGCCATGCTGTACCTGCACCACCAGAGAGAGAGAGCCACGCTGAACCACACCACCAGAGAGCCACGAGTGCCACGCTGTACCATACCATCAGAGAGAGCCACACTGTACCATACCACCAGAGAGAGCCACACTGTACCGCACCACCAGAAAGAGAGCGCCATGCTGTCCAGGACCACTAGAGAGAGCAGGTCAGTGTCACTGGGCAGTGTGGGCACAATAGGAGACAGACAGTACTAGCATTGTATGGCCACAATAGGACTGGGACACTGTAATATAAAGGGGACTGCACTGTAAAGGGGCACTGTAATCATTACAGTGCCCCTTTATAGTGCAGTCCCCTTTATAATCACAGTGTCTCTGCACATTACAGTGTGGAGGACCGACACCAGCCACCCCCGCGAATGTCTACCGACATCTCTCTCCCCCCCCCCCGGTCCCTGGAAAAGTTGGCTGCTCAGTCTAAAATGCCTGGGCCTATTTTTTGTCCCAGTCCGGGCCTGCTAGTATGGGATACATACTAGCATATTTTGCATTTGCCTTACAGATGTTTTTTTTTTTATTACTCTGCTGTGGTTTACTACCGCTTTAACCACCTCAGTACAAACATAGCTCCCAACTGTCCCTGGTTCTGAGGGACTCTCCTTCCTTTGGAACAAAGTCCCTTTGTCCCTCAATCCTCCTCATTTGTCATTTTGGTCTAATCTATAAAGTTATATACTAAATGTACTATTTATCTTTCAAAAAGGGTTTCACAGTGCTAAATCTTTCATCCAAATTCTAAATGGCTGCATTTGTACATTTTAAAAGCCAATATAAAGGAATAGTAGTGATAAAAAAAAAAAAAAACACTTCTGGGTTTAACCAATCTTTTTTTTTTTTGTATAATTCTCCTTTAAGGAGGCGGGGCAGGGGTATGTCCTATGCCTGCACACTTTTGCTAATAAGTCCTTGTTCCCAATTCAGAAAGTTGTCAATACTGCACCATTGCCGAAAGATGGCTACAGAGCGGCACTCTCGTTCTGGGAGGGCATCCATTAAAGTGGATGTAAACCCGAATTTTTTTTTTTTTTATATCATACTGTAGAGTATAAGATTTGCTATTATTTGAGCCCAGTCTTGCCACACATAGTTAATCCATCTCTGAGCAATCCTCTTTTATTGTTCAGTGAGAAAAATCTTGACAAACTGAGAAAAACTTTGTCAAATACTCCCCCTTGCTGTGAGTGACAGGTGATTTACATCTCGCGCATTAGCCTAAGAGACATGCAGTATTTTTAAATTCCCTCCCCCACTTCTTTCTTCAGCAGCTCTAAAAGGATTGGCTGTTCCACACCTCAGCATGATTTGGCATGCTGAAGTCATGTGGTTACTTTCCTGGCTTTTCACTGGATGTTAGAGATCATAG
Organism: Lithobates septentrionalis; assembly: GCA_037952835.1. NCBI lineage: Eukaryota > Metazoa > Chordata > Amphibia > Anura > Ranidae > Lithobates > Lithobates septentrionalis. The sequence continues at coordinate 851,196 of JBBDGP010001260.1, read as the reverse complement.
CAGAAGTTCAGTGTTAGAAATACACAGAGAAAATGCATATTGACAAGGGGAGTGTAGAGGTGGGCGGGGAGTCTACTGACATCACAACTTCACCCACCGAGCTCCAGACAACAGACCCACCCACAGAATATGCAGTTTTTCTGGTCTAATAACAGACAGAGGGGAGACATTTGACAGGTAAGGATACATGCAGGAGGCATGTATAGCCTTATAGATAACCCCTATGGCAGTAGTTTAGAAAGGATGACATTGGGTTTACATCCACTTTAACGTCCTCCCAGAACGTGCTGTGGGCGCGCATTAGGCTCACTCTGTGATCACTGTGTGCTTTGGACAAAGCTGATCACAGAGATAAAGGTCCAATCACAGCAGTCCTTTAGCTGATCACATGTAAACAGACATGTGGTGATAGTAAAGGATACTTTTTTATAATAAGAAAGATGTTATACTTACCTGCTCTTTCAAGGATATTGCACAGGGTGGCCACCTTTCCTCATCTTTGGCAGTCCCCATCTGTGATGTCTGCTCCTCTTTCGTCCAGGCGCCTCCTTAGAAAGCCCAGTGCTATGGACGCACCTGTGCAGGCCCATCTCCCGAGCTGGGCTTTGTGCATCCATAGATGCACACAGTGCCGGTAAGCCACACATCCCTCCGTACTTACAGGAGTTTGACAGCAGCAAGAGCCCATGGCTCCCACTACGCTCAGTGTCTCCTGTGAGACCAGGAAGAGAGAGTAACTGTGCTGCAGCTGGGACCCTGCTGGAGCAGTGAAAGAAGTCAGGTAACTGTTTAGGGAGGGGGGTGGATTTACAGGTAGCAGGGCATTTTTTCCCTGAATTACAAATCAAAAACAAGTGACAACGCTCCTAAGTAATTTTCAGAAATCTGGTGGAAAAAATATATCAACTTCAAAAGTTCTTAAACCCGGGGACCAATAAAGTGCTTGGTGCAATATTCAATAAATCAATCAAAATATTCAAAATCACTGTGTTTAAATCTATATAATACTTAGTAAATAAATAAAACTTGAAAATACATATACCTGTGTCGGTGATTTTTTGCATATAAACTTGTAAACAAAATGTCCATCAAAATTCTTTCTTGTGCTTCAAGTGCAATAAGTAAATCCACAATTCAGTGCTCTTTTTTTTGTTTTGTTTTTTTTTACCAGTAAACGTTTTTATTAAATTCTGCAGAATGTACAGACACATATAAAAAACACAGACAAACAAACCCCCCCCCCCCCCCACTGAATTGACAATTCGGCCTCAGTGCAACACAAAGTTGTAATGACATGGTATACATATATATACAGCCAGGTCCATAAATATTGGGACATCAACACAATTCTAATCTTTTTGGCTCTATACACCACCACAATGGATTTAAAATGCAACGAATAAGATGTGCTTTAACTGCAGACTTTCAGCTTTAATTTGAGGGTATTTACATCCAAATCAGGTGAACGGTGTAGGAATTACAACAGTTTGTATATGTGCATCCCACTTTTTTAAGGGACCAAAAGTAATGGGACACTTGGCTGCTCAGCTGTTCCATGGCCAGGTGTGTGTTTTTCCCTCATTATCCCATTTACAAGGAGCAGATAAAAGGTCCAGAGTTCATTTCAAGTGTGCTATTTGCATTTGGAATCTGTTGCTGTCAACTCTCAATATGAGATCCAAAGAGCTGTCACTATCAGTGAAGCAAGCCATCATTAGGCTGAAAAAACAAAACAAACCCATCAGAGAGATAGCAAAAACATTAGGTGTGGCCAAATCAACTGTTTGCAACATCCTTAAAAAGAAAGAACGCACCGGTGAGCTCAGCAACACCAAAAGACCCTGAAGACCACAGAAAACAACTGTGGTGGATGACCGAAGAATTCTTTCCCTGGTGAAGAAAACACCCTTCACAACAGTTGGCCAGATCAAGAACACTCTCCAGGAGGTAGGTGTATGTGTGTCAAAGTCAACAATCAATTTAAGACTTCACCAGAGTGAATACAGAGGGTTTACCACAAGATGTAAACCATTTGTGAGCCTCAAAAACAGGAAGGCCAGATTAGAGTTTGCCAAACAACATCTAAAAAAGCCTTCACAGTTCTGGAACAACATCCTATGGACAGATGAGACCAAGGTAAACTTTTACCAGAGTGATGGGAAGAGAAGAGTATGGAGAAGGAAAGGAACTGCTCATGATCCAAAGCATACCACCTCATCAGTGAAGCATGGTGGTGGTAGTGGCATGGCGTGCGCATGTATGGCTGCCAATGGAACTGGTTCTCTTTTATTTATTAATGATGTGACTGCTGACAAAAGCAGCAGGATGAATTCTAAAGTGTTTCGGGCAATATTATCTGCTAATATTCAGCAAAATGCTTCAGAACTCATTGGACGGCGCTTCACAGTGCAGATGGACAATGACCAAAAGCATACTGCAAAAGCAACCAAAGAGGTTTTTAAGGGAAAGAAGTGGAATGTTATGCAATGGCCAAGTCAATCACCTGACCTGAATCCGATTGAGTATGCATTTCACTTGCTGAAGACAAAACTGAAGGGAAAATGCCCCAAGAACAAGCAGGAACTGAAGACAGTTGCAGTAGAGGCCTGGCACAGCATCACCAGGGATGAAACCCAGCATCTGGTGATGTCTATGCGTTCCAGACTTCAGGCTGTAATTGACTGCAAAGGATTTGCAACCAAGTATTAAAAACTGAAAGTTTGATGGATGATTGTTAATCTGTCCCATTACTTTTGGTTCCTTTAAAAAGTGGGAGGCACATATACAAACTATTGTAATTCCTACACCGTTCACCTGATTTGGATATAAATACCCTCATATTAAAGCTGAAAGTCTGCAGTTAAAGCACATCTTGTTCGTTTCATTTCAAATCCATTGTGGTGGTGTATAGAGCAAAAAAGATTAGAATTGTGTCGATGTCCCTATATTTATGGACCTGACTGTATATATATATATATATATAGATAGATATATATATCTATCTATATATATATATATATATACACACACACACCAGTAGAATTGTGGAGAACAAATATAGTGCCATGCCAAGCACACTTCAGAACACACACATGTAGCAAAGTCCTGGGGCTCCTGAAGTCCAATGGTGACTTCCAGAGTTAATGACAGCTGACATCCTTCAGTGTAGAGTGGGTTACAAGGCATGGTGGGTGTAATGCAAGATGCACAGGTGGGCACCAGAAACTTTTTGAATGCAAAGAGATCTATTGTCTCTTAAGCAGAACTATGGGAGAGAGGATTAGGGCCAGAACACCCCTGATGCAATGTTAATTGGTAGACTGAGACTTCTATAGGTAGACAGCTATACAGGTGAAGGCCTCCAGCCGGACACCAATTCTGTATAGGCAGGATCACTGTCCCCTATGGCAAAGATCTTGTAGCTGTTACTAACAGTAAAGGTATTCAACTATTTGGTCTGCAACACGGACAGTTCTCTGTACCCCATACTCACTCACTGTGGGTCTTCACTCAACAGGCTCTCAGTCTCTCTCACTAGACTTCAGATCCACTAGCCACTGGATCCCCCGAGCTCTTTCACTGTTTCTCTCAGTATCTTCTTTAAGCGTCACCCCCGCTTCACTGCTGGGTCCCTGGCTTGGCACTCACAAATACTCGTCAAGCTTCACCCCTTTGGACATATTAGGTCCCTGGCTTGGCACTCCACAAGCGTCACCTCTGCTGTCCCGCTGGGCCCCTGACTTGCCACTTGCTGATGCTTTCCCACTTCTTCACCGTCCCCAGTTGGCGAGAGGTCTGCTCTGGTACTGGCCTCAGCTTACTCACAATGGTCTCCGGTAGCAAGGTGGATGGTCCCTTTGTGGCGACAGCTTTCCCTCTATCTCCGACTATGACTGGTTCCCCGGCTGGCAGAACCATTACTTTTGGTTGGCCTGCAAGCCCGCAGTCCCAACCCTTCACTACTTCTGGATAGGCTCTCAGATAGCCTAGCAGCCAGATGTCCCCAGGATAGGCCTAGGGCAAAATCAATTGACCTCCTAACAATTAGCCAATGCAACTATCACTTGGCAAATACATTTATTAGCAACCCTGCCTAAACATCAGGGTGCTACACACATATGAAAAACGGAAATTCACAGTAACCAGCCAGAAGAAGGAAGAACATTAAGGGAAATAAGTTAAGGGTAAGGTTAATGACCAAGAAACAACCTACAAATCAGGTCCTCTAAGCTCACAGCATACACAGTAGATAAACAATAATACCCTGTGCATCAACCACTCCAGATTTTATCAAACATATGGGGGCAATAATACTAATATTACAAATAATACTAGCATAGGGGAGTGTATTGTTAATAGCAGTTTTCCAGTCACTCAGGAAAAAGTAATTTTAGCCGGGATCAACCACAAAATTATATTAATTAATTGAAAGTGGGCAGATATTCATCCAAAAATTAGTGCAAAATTAATGGGTGCAGTTTGGGTCGCCTTAATGGGCATACAAAAATAACAAGGAACAAGAGGTTCCCCAAAGGAAGGCAAGGACCCAAACACAATCTGTCAAAAAACAATATATTTATTAGGCTATGCACACCACACAAAGATACAAAAATAGACAATTAGGGCAGATCAGGGAAGATATCAAATGACTAATTAAAATTGATAACGTTATCATTAAAAACAACGGAGCCGCGGCCAAGCATACCCCATACACACACCAATCACAGCAGCAAAATCTAACTAGATCAACTAGTATTGGATAGTGTAAGACATCAAATAAGTCCAGATACAAACGGTGTGGCGGTGTGGGGGTGGGGCGGATGAATGTAGATTGTAACTTGATAATTTTGCAGGGAGGTTCAATGACTTGAACACACTTGGAAATATAGTAACAGTCCGGGAACTGAACAATGATATATACAGGCTGACCAGGAAGACCGGCGAAACCTATTAAGGCAGTGATAGCTCAGGACTTTCCAACAAAGCAGTTCATATAGATAGCAGGCAGTAGGGGGAGCATGTACGGCAAGGCTGCATTGGTATCATAAATAGGAGAAATACATCTCTCACCAAATCGATCATCAGCTCACAAGCTCTACCCCGAGTGGCCACTTGTAGACAGAGGCTATTGCATTCGCTTGTGCCGTCCGATAAAGAAAGTCCCGCTGAGTTGATGTTAGTGCCTCCTGTCGGATGGTATAAGCCGGTTGTCAGCTGTTGATTCCCGGGAAAACATTCAAACGCCCTGTGCTCGCGGCTCCGAGATGACGTGCTGACGTCACGTGCTGACGCGTTTCACCAGCCAATCACCGCTGGTTTCCTCAGAGCGAAGGAGGGGTCCGTGGGCGAAGGTTAAATAGACTAACCAATATGGGGTGTAGTTACAGCAAATGTCCACCAGATGTCGCACACAGTCACCACTCATCACAGACATTTCAGCAAAAACAAAAAACTCGCATATGGCTTCACAAGGATGACTGCAATAACCTAGTCAGCAAATAACATTGAACTAAGGTATATCATGATGTAAGAGAGCCTTTGATGGTAGTGGGTAAATTTATTCACATGGAGACCAAGTGAAGCAAAAACAAGACATAAAAACAAAAACAAAATCACGTAAAGCATTAACGCACCAGTATAGTGCTAGGAAATCGCTTAGAGGCAAAATGCAGCAAAAAGTATGAATTATAAACGGTTGGTCAATTAGATCATTTCTCCAAAAAGGGCTGGAGGCTACATTCAGTGTTTAACCCGTTCGGAGCCATCGCTTCCAAATAATAGGTCCACATCTTTTCCTTCTGAAGGAGAATGGTGTCAAAATCGCCACGTCTTATAGGTACATTCAACCTATATATGCCTTTAACCAATAGACCACTAGGGTCCCGGTTATGGAATTTAGCAAAATGTAGTGAGATGGGGCGTTCATCATTCAGTTTTTTAATACCAGCAATATGTTCCCGAATCCTGACCCTTAGGGCTCTTTTAGTTTTACCCACATAGGTTTTATTACACGGACAAGTGAGTGTATAAACCACTCGAGTAGTGGAGCAGTTTATAAACTGTTTAATCCTATACTCTACACCTCCGCGGGGATTCGGGAACATATTAGTCTGGTGGACAAACTTGCAAATGTTGCAATGTCCACACCTGTACATGCCTGGGGAGATTCTGGAGTCACTGAGCCAATTCTTTTGAGTGGTACGGGTGTATTCAGAGTGGACCAACAGGTCACCAAGGTTGCTAGATCTTTTGGCTGTCAGAAGAGGTTTTGGGCTCACCAATTCCGAGATTAGGGGGGCAGAAGTTAAGATATTCCAGTGTTTTTGTAGGACACCTTGGACCATTTTCCATTGGGATCCATATTTAGTAATGATCCTTGGGAAATTCTCTTCAGTATTTCCCATTGGTTCACTGTCTATACTTTTGGGACGAAAAGAATTAACGGGGGGCACTAAGAGTTCATCACGATTTTTAAGTGTAGCTTTTTTCTTTGCCTTTTTGAGGGATCTATGTGAATACCCCCTTTGTCTAAATCTGTGATACATCTCGTATGCCTCCTTATGGAATTCCTCCTCCACAGAACAATTCCGTCTGATCCTCAGGAATTGTCCTGTGGGTATCCCATGGATTAATGGTTTAGGGTGGTGACTCTGGGCAGACAGCAGGGTGTTGGCGGCTGTTTCCTTCCTGTGGGTGCTAGTAACAATATCACTCCCAGATCTACGTATAGATAAGTCCAGAAAGGGGAGTATGTCAGGATGGTGTGAATAGGTTAGACGTATGTTATAGTTATTACTATTGAGTTCGGACATAAAGTCATCAAGTTGTTCGACTGAACCAGTCCACACCATCAAGACGTCATCAATGTACCTCAGCCACAAGAGGGAGTGGCTGAGGTACAGAGAGGACTGATAAACCTTCAATTCCTCCCAAAGTCCCAGGTGGAGGCATGCGTATGAGGGAGCCCACGGTGCCCCCATACTGGTGCCTCTAATCTGCTGGTAATAGTGGCCAAGGAATTGAAAGAAATTATTGTTGAGCATGAATTCAAGAAGTTCCCCAATGAATTCATTTTGAGCCCCCTGTTGAGGATGATGAAAGTCCAAAAAGTGCATTGTAGCCTCAATACCGCAATGGTGTGGTATCGACGTATACAGACTCTCCACGTCGATACCCACCAGAAGGGCCTCTGGGGGTATGACAAAATGTCGTAATTTAATCAGAACATCTCTGCTATCCCGGACAAAAGAAGGAAGTAGACTAACCATGTGTTTAATCATGGAATCTACATATTTGCCTGTTTTCTCTAAGGGGCCCTTTATGGCTGAGACGATTGGCCTGCCAGGGGGATGTACAAGGGACTTATGGAGTTTAGGTATTATATAAAAGGTAGGGATTGTGATTTCATCTACCCTAAGGAAAGAAAATTCCTTTTTCGTTAGAAGGCCCACCTCCATTCCCAACTTAAGTTTTTCATTCAGTGTCTGAATAAGAGTGGGAAAGGGGGAACTAGTAAGTCTTTGATAAGTGGAGACATCACCAAGAAGTCTCAGAGCTTCATCCTCATACATTTTTTCACTTAGAAGTACAACGTTTCCCCCTTTGTCACTCTTCTTGATCACTAGGTTTGGTGCATTTTGTAACTCAGATAGAGCCCTTCTTTCCTTTTTTGTAAGGTTGTTAGGACCGATCCATTTCCAATTGATCTTCATAAGATCAGATTTTACTTGATCTAAGAAGAACTGCAACCACTTATGCTTAGATAGTGGGGGCATCTTGGTGGATCTTATTCTTAGATCAGAAGGTCTTCTCAAAGCCTGGCATAAGTTTTCATCAATATCACTATCACAGTTCTCATCCAGCAAAGAAATTAGGCATTCAATAGCCTCCTTTTCATCCTTGTCTAGTGAGGACTCCGAGGTGAGAGACTCATTTTGTCGTTTAGCATGCCATAATTTGAAAAGGACCTTCCTCAAGAATAGACTAACATCTTTAAAAACCTCAAACTCATTCATAGATGACGTAGGGGAGAACGAAAGACCTTTTTTAAGGAGGTTAATATGGGTTTCTGTGAGGTGAAAATCTGACAGGTTTACAACATTGAGGTCCATCGGAACACCATCCGAGACGTTCAACGTCTCCTCTGGTTTCTTAATCTCCCACTCGTTCGACTCTGTGCACTGTCCCTCCCCTTTCCTTTTCTTTCTGTTTTTCCTTTGTCTCCTTCGTTTTCTTGTTTTTTGTCTGCCTTTTGCCTCTGGGTCTCTGGGGGTGTCTTCCCTTCCAGATGTTCTAAAAAAGAGACTGTCTTTGGGGCATTATCCTTGTCAAGCTCACTGTCAGATGAGGAGCTATTCCCTGTTTTGGACTGGCGTTGTCGCTGTCTAGTATTTCTAGACAGTGATCTACCTCTTTTTTGGGTTGTGGGATCAAAAATGTCACCACTTTCCCAATCAGCTATGTTCTGTCTGAACTTTTCTTGTTTGCTGTATTTTAAACTTTTTTGAATCCTTTCTATCTCCTTTTTTATATACTCATTATTTTTATCGAATTCAGGATCATGTTTAAAAGGTTCTAGTGCTTTGGAGCTTGCATCAAGTTCCCCGCGTATCTCCTCCAGCTGGGCTTCCTCCTCATCGACAATGAGCTTTAGCAAAGATAAACCTCTATTTATGCATTCAGTTTTCCAAGCTGATAGGAATCTAGGGGTATGCAGGTGTTCCGCAGGTATGACTCTCTCACGTAAACCCCTAGGAATAATCCCCTTAGAGATATGGGATTTCAATGAAGAGATATCCCATTTACGGTTAAGAAATTTAATTACAAGTTTTTTGTGATGCTTAAACAGTTTCCTAATTGGTTCTCTCTCTGTATCACAACTCTCCACACCAACATCAAAGGCAGTATTAATCTCTATATCCAAATCATGGTTAATCATATAAGCCATATATGCGAGATAAAAGTCAAATGAAGTCCACCCTGAAAACAGCCCAGTATGGCTTTGGTTAAGCAATAATTAATAAATAGTACTACTATACAGTAGTGTGTGGTGGAGGGAGGGGATCCACACGGGCTAGGAAAAGGGAAGAAAAATCCCAAAAAGAAGTACCAGAGAGGAAAAAGTAATTTTAGCCGGGATCAACCACAAAATTATATTAATTAATTGAAAGTGGGCAGATATTCATCCAAAAATTAGTGCAAAATTAATGGGTGCAGTTTGGGTCGCCTTAATGGGCATACAAAAATAACAAGGAACAAGAGGTTCCCCAAAGGAAGGCAAGGACCCAAACACAATCTGTCAAAAAACAATATATTTATTAGGCTATGCACACCACACAAAGATACAAAAATAGACAATTAGGGCAGATCAGGGAAGATATCAAATGACTAATTAAAATTGATAACGTTATCATTAAAAACAACGGAGCCGCGGCCAAGCATACCCCATACACACACCAATCACAGCAGCAAAATCTAACTAGATCAACTAGTATTGGATAGTGTAAGACATCAAATAAGTCCAGATACAAACGGTGTGGCGGTGTGGGGGTGGGGCGGATGAATGTAGATTGTAACTTGATAATTTTGCAGGGAGGTTCAATGACTTGAACACACTTGGAAATATAGTAACAGTCCGGGAACTGAACAATGATATATACAGGCTGACCAGGAAGACCGGCGAAACCTATTAAGGCAGTGATAGCTCAGGACTTTCCAACAAAGCAGTTCATATAGATAGCAGGCAGTAGGGGGAGCATGTACGGCAAGGCTGCATTGGTATCATAAATAGGAGAAATACATCTCTCACCAAATCGATCATCAGCTCACAAGCTCTACCCCGAGTGGCCACTTGTAGACAGAGGCTATTGCATTCGCTTGTGCCGTCCGATAAAGAAAGTCCCGCTGAGTTGATGTTAGTGCCTCCTGTCGGATGGTATAAGCCGGTTGTCAGCTGTTGATTCCCGGGAAAACATTCAAACGCCCTGTGCTCGCGGCTCCGAGATGACGTGCTGACGTCACGTGCTGACGCGTTTCACCAGCCAATCACCGCTGGTTTCCTCAGAGCGAAGGAGGGGTCCGTGGGCGAAGGTTAAATAGACTAACCAATATGGGGTGTAGTTACAGCAAATGTCCACCAGATGTCGCACACAGTCACCACTCATCACAGACATTTCAGCAAAAACAAAAAACTCGCATATGGCTTCACAAGGATGACTGCAATAACCTAGTCAGCAAATAACATTGAACTAAGGTATATCATGATGTAAGAGAGCCTTTGATGGTAGTGGGTAAATTTATTCACATGGAGACCAAGTGAAGCAAAAACAAGACATAAAAACAAAAACAAAATCACGTAAAGCATTAACGCACCAGTATAGTGCTAGGAAATCGCTTAGAGGCAAAATGCAGCAAAAAGTATGAATTATAAACGGTTGGTCAATTAGATCATTTCTCCAAAAAGGGCTGGAGGCTACATTCAGTGTTTAACCCGTTCGGAGCCATCGCTTCCAAATAATAGGTCCACATCTTTTCCTTCTGAAGGAGAATGGTGTCAAAATCGCCACGTCTTATAGGTACATTCAACCTATATATGCCTTTAACCAATAGACCACTAGGGTCCCGGTTATGGAATTTAGCAAAATGTAGTGAGATGGGGCGTTCATCATTCAGTTTTTTAATACCAGCAATATGTTCCCGAATCCTGACCCTTAGGGCTCTTTTAGTTTTACCCACATAGGTTTTATTACACGGACAAGTGAGTGTATAAACCACTCGAGTAGTGGAGCAGTTTATAAACTGTTTAATCCTATACTCTACACCTCCGCGGGGATTCGGGAACATATTAGTCTGGTGGACAAACTTGCAAATGTTGCAATGTCCACACCTGTACATGCCTGGGGAGATTCTGGAGTCACTGAGCCAATTCTTTTGAGTGGTACGGGTGTATTCAGAGTGGACCAACAGGTCACCAAGGTTGCTAGATCTTTTGGCTGTCAGAAGAGGTTTTGGGCTCACCAATTCCGAGATTAGGGGGGCAGAAGTTAAGATATGCCAGTGTTTTTGTAGGACACCTTGGACCATTTTCCATTGGGATCCATATTTAGTAATGATCCTTGGGAAATTCTCTTCAGTATTTCCCATTGGTTCACTGTCTATACTTTTGGGACGAAAAGAATTAACGGGGGGCACTAAGAGTTCATCACGATTTTTAAGTGTAGCTTTTTTCTTTGCCTTTTTGAGGGATCTATGTGAATACCCCCTTTGTCTAAATCTGTGATACATCTCGTATGCCTCCTTATGGAATTCCTCCTCCACAGAACAATTCCGTCTGATCCTCAGGAATTGTCCTGTGGGTATCCCATGGATTAATGGTTTAGGGTGGTGACTCTGGGCAGACAGCAGGGTGTTGGCGGCTGTTTCCTTCCTGTGGGTGCTAGTAACAATATCACTCCCAGATCTACGTATAGATAAGTCCAGAAAGGGGAGTATGTCAGGATGGTGTGAATAGGTTAGACGTATGTTATAGTTATTACTATTGAGTTCGGACATAAAGTCATCAAGTTGTTCGACTGAACCAGTCCACACCATCAAGACGTCATCAATGTACCTCAGCCACAAGAGGGAGTGGCTGAGGTACAGAGAGGACTGATAAACCTTCAATTCCTCCCAAAGTCCCAGGTGGAGGCATGCGTATGAGGGAGCCCACGGTGCCCCCATACTGGTGCCTCTAATCTGCTGGTAATAGTGGCCAAGGAATTGAAAGAAATTATTGTTGAGCATGAATTCAAGAAGTTCCCCAATGAATTCATTTTGAGCCCCCTGTTGAGGATGATGAAAGTCCAAAAAGTGCATTGTAGCCTCAATACCGCAATGGTGTGGTATCGACGTATACAGACTCTCCACGTCGATACCCACCAGAAGGGCCTCTGGGGGTATGACAAAATGTCGTAATTTAATCAGAACATCTCTGCTATCCCAACGAGTGGGAGATTAAGAAACCAGAGGAGACGTTGAACGTCTCGGATGGTGTTCCGATGGACCTCAATGTTGTAAACCTGTCAGATTTTCACCTCACAGAAACCCATATTAACCTCCTTAAAAAAGGTCTTTCGTTCTCCCCTACGTCATCTATGAATGAGTTTGAGGTTTTTAAAGATGTTAGTCTATTCTTGAGGAAGGTCCTTTTCAAATTATGGCATGCTAAACGACAAAATGAGTCTCTCACCTCGGAGTCCTCACTAGACAAGGATGAAAAGGAGGCTATTGAATGCCTAATTTCTTTGCTGGATGAGAACTGTGATAGTGATATTGATGAAAACTTATGCCAGGCTTTGAGAAGACCTTCTGATCTAAGAATAAGATCCACCAAGATGCCCCCACTATCTAAGCATAAGTGGTTGCAGTTCTTCTTAGATCAAGTAAAATCTGATCTTATGAAGATCAATTGGAAATGGATCGGTCCTAACAACCTTACAAAAAAGGAAAGAAGGGCTCTATCTGAGTTACAAAATGCACCAAACCTAGTGATCAAGAAGAGTGACAAAGGGGGAAACGTTGTACTTCTAAGTGAAAAAATGTATGAGGATGAAGCTCTGAGACTTCTTGGTGATGTCTCCACTTATCAAAGACTTACTAGTTCCCCCTTTCCCACTCTTATTCAGACACTGAATGAAAAACTTAAGTTGGGAATGGAGGTGGGCCTTCTAACGAAAAAGGAATTTTCTTTCCTTAGGGTAGATGAAATCACAATCCCTACCTTTTATATAATACCTAAACTCCATAAGTCCCTTGTACATCCCCCTGGCAGGCCAATCGTCTCAGCCATAAAGGGCCCCTTAGAGAAAACAGGCAAATATGTAGATTCCATGATTAAACACATGGTTAGTCTACTTCCTTCTTTTGTCCGGGATAGCAGAGATGTTCTGATTAAATTACGACATTTTGTCATACCCCCAGAGGCCCTTCTGGTGGGTATCGACGTGGAGAGTCTGTATACGTCGATACCACACCATTGCGGTATTGAGGCTACAATGCACTTTTTGGACTTTCATCATCCTCAACAGGGGGCTCAAAATGAATTCATTGGGGAACTTCTTGAATTCATGCTCAACAATAATTTCTTTCAATTCCTTGGCCACTATTACCAGCAGATTAGAGGCACCAGTATGGGGGCACCGTGGGCTCCCTCATACGCATGCCTCCACCTGGGACTTTGGGAGGAATTGAAGGTTTATCAGTCCTCTCTGTACCTCAGCCACTCCCTCTTGTGGCTGAGGTACATTGATGACGTCTTGATGGTGTGGACTGGTTCAGTCGAACAACTTGATGACTTTATGTCCGAACTCAATAGTAATAACTATAACATACGTCTAACCTATTCACACCATCCTGACATACTCCCCTTTCTGGACTTATCTATACGTAGATCTGGGAGTGATATTGTTACTAGCACCCACAGGAAGGAAACAGCCGCCAACACCCTGCTGTCTGCCCAGAGTCACCACCCTAAACCATTAATCCATGGGATACCCACAGGACAATTCCTGAGGATCAGACGGAATTGTTCTGTGGAGGAGGAATTCCATAAGGAGGCATACGAGATGTATCACAGATTTAGACAAAGGGGGTATTCACATAGATCCCTCAAAAAGGCAAAGAAAAAAGCTACACTTAAAAATCGTGATGAACTCTTAGTGCCCCCCGTTAATTCTTTTCGTCCCAAAAGTATAGACAGTGAACCAATGGGAAATACTGAAGAGAATTTCCCAAGGATCATTACTAAATATGGATCCCAATGGAAAATGGTCCAAGGTGTCCTACAAAAACACTGGCATATCTTAACTTCTGCCCCCCTAATCTCGGAATTGGTGAGCCCAAAACCTCTTCTGACAGCCAAAAGATCTAGCAACCTTGGTGACCTGTTGGTCCACTCTGAATACACCCGTACCACTCAAAAGAATTGGCTCAGTGACTCCAGAATCTCCCCAGGCATGTACAGGTGTGGACATTGCAACATTTGCAAGTTTGTCCACCAGACTAATATGTTCCCGAATCCCCGCGGAGGTGTAGAGTATAGGATTAAACAGTTTATAAACTGCTCCACTACTCGAGTGGTTTATACACTCACTTGTCCGTGTAATAAAACCTATGTGGGTAAAACTAAAAGAGCCCTAAGGGTCAGGATTCGGGAACATATTGCTGGTATTAAAAAACTGAATGATGAACGCCCCATCTCACTACATTTTGCTAAATTCCATAACCGGGACCCTAGTGGTCTATTGGTTAAAGGCATATATAGGTTGAATGTACCTATAAGACGTGGCGATTTTGACACCATTCTCCTTCAGAAGGAAAAGATGTGGACCTATTATTTGGAAGCGATGGCTCCGAACGGGTTAAACACTGAATGTAGCCTCCAGCCCTTTTTGGAGAAATGATCTAATTGACCAACCGTTTATAATTCATACTTTTTGCTGCATTTTGCCTCTAAGCGATTTCCTAGCACTATACTGGTGCGTTAATGCTTTACGTGATTTTGTTTTTGTTTTTATGTCTTGTTTTTGCTTCACTTGGTCTCCATGTGAATAAATTTACCCACTACCATCAAAGGCTCTCTTACATCATGATATACCTTAGTTCAATGTTATTTGCTGACTAGGTTATTGCAGTCATCCTTGTGAAGCCATATGCGAGTTTTTTGTTTTTGCTGAAATGTCTGTGATGAGTGGTGACTGTGTGCGACATCTGGTGGACATTTGCTGTAACTACACCCCATATTGGTTAGTCTATTTAACCTTCGCCCACGGACCCCTCCTTCGCTCTGAGGAAACCAGCGGTGATTGGCTGGTGAAACGCGTCAGCACGTGACGTCAGCACGTCATCTCGGAGCCGCGAGCACAGGGCGTTTGAATGTTTTCCCGGGAATCAACAGCTGACAACCGGCTTATACCATCCGACAGGAGGCACTAACATCAACTCAGCGGGACTTTCTTTATCGGACGGCACAAGCGAATGCAATAGCCTCTGTCTACAAGTGGCCACTCGGGGTAGAGCTTGTGAGCTGATGATCGATTTGGTGAGAGATGTATTTCTCCTATTTATGATACCAATGCAGCCTTGCCGTACATGCTCCCCCTACTGCCTGCTATCTATATGAACTGCTTTGTTGGAAAGTCCTGAGCTATCACTGCCTTAATAGGTTTCGCCGGTCTTCCTGGTCAGCCTGTATATATCATTGTTCAGTTCCCGGACTGTTACTATATTTCCAAGTGTGTTCAAGTCATTGAACCTCCCTGCAAAATTATCAAGTTACAATCTACATTCATCCGCCCCACCCCCACACCGCCACACCGTTTGTATCTGGACTTATTTGATGTCTTACACTATCCAATACTAGTTGATCTAGTTAGATTTTGCTGCTGTGATTGGTGTGTGTATGGGGTATGCTTGGCCGCGGCTCCGTTGTTTTTAATGATAACGTTATCAATTTTAATTAGTCATTTGATATCTTCCCTGATCTGCCCTAATTGTCTATTTTTGTATCTTTGTGTGGTGTGCATAGCCTAATAAATATATTGTTTTTTGACAGATTGTGTTTGGGTCCTTGCCTTCCTTTGGGGAACCTCTTGTTCCTTGTTATTTTTGTATGCCCATTAAGGCGACCCAAACTGCACCCATTAATTTTGCACTAATTTTTGGATGAATATCTGCCCACTTTCAATTAATTAATATAATTTTGTGGTTGATCCCGGCTAAAATTACTTTTTCCTCTCTGGTACTTCTTTTTGGGATTTTTCTTCCCTTTTCCTAGCCCGTGTGGATCCCCTCCCTCCACCACACACTACTGTATAGTAGTACTATTTATTAATTATTGCTTAACCAAAGCCATACTGGGCTGTTTTCAGGGTGGACTTCATTTGACTTTTATCTCGCATATATGGCTTATATGATTAACCATGATTTGGATATAGAGATTAATACTGCCTTTGATGTTGGTGTGGAGAGTTGTGATACAGAGAGAGAACCAATTAGGAAACTGTTTAAGCATCACAAAAAACTTGTAATTAAATTTCTTAACCGTAAATGGGATATCTCTTCATTGAAATCCCATATCTCTAAGGGGATTATTCCTAGGGGTTTACGTGAGAGAGTCATACCTGCGGAACACCTGCATACCCCTAGATTCCTATCAGCTTGGAAAACTGAATGCATAAATAGAGGTTTATCTTTGCTAAAGCTCATTGTCGATGAGGAGGAAGCCCAGCTGGAGGAGATACGCGGGGAACTTGATGCAAGCTCCAAAGCACTAGAACCTTTTAAACATGATCCTGAATTCGATAAAAATAATGAGTATATAAAAAAGGAGATAGAAAGGATTCAAAAAAGTTTAAAATACAGCAAACAAGAAAAGTTCAGACAGAACATAGCTGATTGGGAAAGTGGTGACATTTTTGATCCCACAACCCAAAAAAGAGGTAGATCACTGTCTAGAAATACTAGACAGCGACAACGCCAGTCCAAAACAGGGAATAGCTCCTCATCTGACAGTGAGCTTGACAAGGATAATGCCCCAAAGACAGTCTCTTTTTTAGAACATCTGGAAGGGAAGACACCCCCAGAGACCCAGAGGCAAAAGGCAGACAAAAAACAAGAAAACGAAGGAGACAAAGGAAAAACAGAAAGAAAAGGAAAGGGGAGGGACAGTGCACAGAGTCGAACGAGTGGGAGATTAAGAAACCAGAGGAGACGTTGAACGTCTCGGATGGTGTTCCGATGGACCTCAATGTTGTAAACCTGTCAGATTTTCACCTCACAGAAACCCATATTAACCTCCTTAAAAAAGGTCTTTCGTTCTCCCCTACGTCATCTATGAATGAGTTTGAGGTTTTTAAAGATGTTAGTCTATTCTTGAGGAAGGTCCTTTTCAAATTATGGCATGCTAAACGACAAAATGAGTCTCTCACCTCGGAGTCCTCACTAGACAAGGATGAAAAGGAGGCTATTGAATGCCTAATTTCTTTGCTGGATGAGAACTGTGATAGTGATATTGATGAAAACTTATGCCAGGCTTTGAGAAGACCTTCTGATCTAAGAATAAGATCCACCAAGATGCCCCCACTATCTAAGCATAAGTGGTTGCAGTTCTTCTTAGATCAAGTAAAATCTGATCTTATGAAGATCAATTGGAAATGGATCGGTCCTAACAACCTTACAAAAAAGGAAAGAAGGGCTCTATCTGAGTTACAAAATGCACCAAACCTAGTGATCAAGAAGAGTGACAAAGGGGGAAACGTTGTACTTCTAAGTGAAAAAATGTATGAGGATGAAGCTCTGAGACTTCTTGGTGATGTCTCCACTTATCAAAGACTTACTAGTTCCCCCTTTCCCACTCTTATTCAGACACTGAATGAAAAACTTAAGTTGGGAATGGAGGTGGGCCTTCTAACGAAAAAGGAATTTTCTTTCCTTAGGGTAGATGAAATCACAATCCCTACCTTTTATATAATACCTAAACTCCATAAGTCCCTTGTACATCCCCCTGGCAGGCCAATCGTCTCAGCCATAAAGGGCCCCTTAGAGAAAACAGGCAAATATGTAGATTCCATGATTAAACACATGGTTAGTCTACTTCCTTCTTTTGTCCGGGATAGCAGAGATGTTCTGATTAAATTACGACATTTTGTCATACCCCCAGAGGCCCTTCTGGTGGGTATCGACGTGGAGAGTCTGTATACGTCGATACCACACCATTGCGGTATTGAGGCTACAATGCACTTTTTGGACTTTCATCATCCTCAACAGGGGGCTCAAAATGAATTCATTGGGGAACTTCTTGAATTCATGCTCAACAATAATTTCTTTCAATTCCTTGGCCACTATTACCAGCAGATTAGAGGCACCAGTATGGGGGCACCGTGGGCTCCCTCATACGCATGCCTCCACCTGGGACTTTGGGAGGAATTGAAGGTTTATCAGTCCTCTCTGTACCTCAGCCACTCCCTCTTGTGGCTGAGGTACATTGATGACGTCTTGATGGTGTGGACTGGTTCAGTCGAACAACTTGATGACTTTATGTCCGAACTCAATAGTAATAACTATAACATACGTCTAACCTATTCACACCATCCTGACATACTCCCCTTTCTGGACTTATCTATACGTAGATCTGGGAGTGATATTGTTACTAGCACCCACAGGAAGGAAACAGCCGCCAACACCCTGCTGTCTGCCCAGAGTCACCACCCTAAACCATTAATCCATGGGATACCCACAGGACAATTCCTGAGGATCAGACGGAATTGTTCTGTGGAGGAGGAATTCCATAAGGAGGCATACGAGATGTATCACAGATTTAGACAAAGGGGGTATTCACATAGATCCCTCAAAGAGGCAAAGAAAAAAGCTACACTTAAAAATCGTGATGAACTCTTAGTGCCCCCCGTTAATTCTTTTCGTCCCAAAAGTATAGACAGTGAACCAATGGGAAATACTGAAGAGAATTTCCCAAGGATCATTACTAAATATGGATCCCAATGGAAAATGGTCCAAGGTGTCCTACAAAAACACTGGCATATCTTAACTTCTGCCCCCCTAATCTCGGAATTGGTGAGCCCAAAACCTCTTCTGACAGCCAAAAGATCTAGCAACCTTGGTGACCTGTTGGTCCACTCTGAATACACCCGTACCACTCAAAAGAATTGGCTCAGTGACTCCAGAATCTCCCCAGGCATGTACAGGTGTGGACATTGCAACATTTGCAAGTTTGTCCACCAGACTAATATGTTCCCGAATCCCCGCGGAGGTGTAGAGTATAGGATTAAACAGTTTATAAACTGCTCCACTACTCGAGTGGTTTATACACTCACTTGTCCGTGTAATAAAACCTATGTGGGTAAAACTAAAAGAGCCCTAAGGGTCAGGATTCGGGAACATATTGCTGGTATTAAAAAACTGAATGATGAACGCCCCATCTCACTACATTTTGCTAAATTCCATAACCGGGACCCTAGTGGTCTATTGGTTAAAGGCATATATAGGTTGAATGTACCTATAAGACGTGGCGATTTTGACACCATTCTCCTTCAGAAGGAAAAGATGTGGACCTATTATTTGGAAGCGATGGCTCCGAACGGGTTAAACACTGAATGTAGCCTCCAGCCCTTTTTGGAGAAATGATCTAATTGACCAACCGTTTATAATTCATACTTTTTGCTGCATTTTGCCTCTAAGCGATTTCCTAGCACTATACTGGTGCGTTAATGCTTTACGTGATTTTGTTTTTGTTTTTATGTCTTGTTTTTGCTTCACTTGGTCTCCATGTGAATAAATTTACCCACTACCATCAAAGGCTCTCTTACATCATGATATACCTTAGTTCAATGTTATTTGCTGACTAGGTTATTGCAGTCATCCTTGTGAAGCCATATGCGAGTTTTTTGTTTTTGCTGAAATGTCTGTGATGAGTGGTGACTGTGTGCGACATCTGGTGGACATTTGCTGTAACTACACCCCATATTGGTTAGTCTATTTAACCTTCGCCCACGGACCCCTCCTTCGCTCTGAGGAAACCAGCGGTGATTGGCTGGTGAAACGCGTCAGCACGTGACGTCAGCACGTCATCTCGGAGCCGCGAGCACAGGGCGTTTGAATGTTTTCCCGGGAATCAACAGCTGACAACCGGCTTATACCATCCGACAGGAGGCACTAACATCAACTCAGCGGGACTTTCTTTATCGGACGGCACAAGCGAATGCAATAGCCTCTGTCTACAAGTGGCCACTCGGGGTAGAGCTTGTGAGCTGATGATCGATTTGGTGAGAGATGTATTTCTCCTATTTATGATACCAATGCAGCCTTGCCGTACATGCTCCCCCTACTGCCTGCTATCTATATGAACTGCTTTGTTGGAAAGTCCTGAGCTATCACTGCCTTAATAGGTTTCGCCGGTCTTCCTGGTCAGCCTGTATATATCATTGTTCAGTTCCCGGACTGTTACTATATTTCCAAGTGTGTTCAAGTCATTGAACCTCCCTGCAAAATTATCAAGTTACAATCTACATTCATCCGCCCCACCCCCACACCGCCACACCGTTTGTATCTGGACTTATTTGATGTCTTACACTATCCAATACTAGTTGATCTAGTTAGATTTTGCTGCTGTGATTGGTGTGTGTATGGGGTATGCTTGGCCGCGGCTCCGTTGTTTTTAATGATAACGTTATCAATTTTAATTAGTCATTTGATATCTTCCCTGATCTGCCCTAATTGTCTATTTTTGTATCTTTGTGTGGTGTGCATAGCCTAATAAATATATTGTTTTTTGACAGATTGTGTTTGGGTCCTTGCCTTCCTTTGGGGAACCTCTTGTTCCTTGTTATTTTTGTATTTCCAGTCACTCACTCAATGTAGGTAAGGCAGGAAATTTCCACCGCAGGAGAATTTCCCTTCTTGTGTAGAAGGTGGAGTAGAACACAAAGAGTCTTTCATGTTTAGTGGGCACTATGCCATCCACAATGCCCAACAACCACATAGCTGGATCGAGAAGGAAAGGTTACTTACCGTTTTAACAGTGTCCACCACTCCTTTCCAGTAATGTTGGAGCTTAGGACAGAGCCCGAAAACATGAAAGCAGGGGGCACTATCAAGCTCTCTTTGTGCTCCAATGTGTCCGCCACCCCACTCACACGCACCGACAATGTATGATCTCTTAATTTGAAGTTGGTCAGTATACCCTTGTGGATGTTAAACCTTGATCACCGTACCAGATCCTCATTCCTTTTTATGTGTATATGTACTCCTCTGATTTCTCCAGATGGATTGATGTTGCCAAAACCTTTGGGAACATGCACCATCTCCTCCACTCCTGCAGGGTTACATACGTAAGCGATAGACCAGTAAGGGATATCCTCATGTAAAGCTTCTTTTACATTTAAATTGACATTTTGAAAATTTTTATAAAATCAAAAAATATACAGTCACAACGCAAGTGCCTAGTGCTCGACACAAAGTAAACCTTGCATAAACCTCTAGGGTTTTTCACGCCGGCGTGCATTCCACCATGGTATCAGAAGTGACATTACCCTGTGACACTCCATCTTACAACAATCTTCTTAATATGAAGTGCCATATATTAATTTATTATTTGACACAGACTGCATCTATCCTATCATTCCAATTAATAGTACTCCACCTTGTGGTTAAATAAAAGGGTACAAGATGTCCCTATCCCATACATAGTTCACTCTACATCTGATAAAACATTGCAAAAATTATAAATTGATAACAATAAAAAAAATGCATTATACATATTGTACATATAAAAATTATTAAAATTATGCACTTTTGAGTTGTACAAAAAATAAAACACTTTAAAATTTGAAATAAAACAATTTACATCAATTTGGGCCTGATGGATTCAATGTTTCCAATTCATATCCAGATAAGCAAACAATTGTGCTGGATGTTTGAAAATGACTTGCTAAGCTATTGGTAGACTTGCCAGGCTTCACAAGTTTGTTGCACAATTGCAGCAAGTCCTCATTGCTTGACTCCAGATCAACTTTCTTTGCAAACATTCTGCAAGTCTGCTGCAAGTTCTGGTTCAGTTATGTTGTGCAATAGTCATCCCACCACAGGGGTCACTGTGGCTGAATTTTCATGCTGTAGACTTGCAGAGCTCTTGCTGTAGACTCACCACTGCAACTTTGATCTTGCTAGAGACTTGCCACGTAAATTTGCTACAAATTGGAAACATTTCAACTAGAACTTGTGCTTCAAGTGGTCTGGAAGTGAACAACTTGCCAGGGAAAATGTGTAGCAAATTAACAGACTTACAATTCAACACTATAACAAATTTGGATAAATCTGTCAGGTCTCATTTGGCTACATTTCCTTTTTAAATTAGAACCTGTCCAGTGTCCTATTGCTTTATCAATCCTGTAAAACCGGAGTGCAAGCTAACGCAAGCATTCGAGGAGGCTGATTTACTAAAAGAGTTGAGCATTTTCACTAAGTTAAGTTTCTCATCAGTTATTTATTCATGTGAAAAATCAAAGTTCTGTTTCTTTATTAAGAAGTCAGAAACAATGTAATTTACTTGGAAGGGTTGCCACCATAACCAAGAGCGATAAGAGCAGCAGGGAAGCAAAGGAAATGCGATTATAGAGTGCCAGATGTTAATGTTCTTGGGACTTCTAGGCCTTGTCCTATGAGGCCTACTGACAAATCCAGCCTTATTTTTTTGCACAATACCCACTTCACCCTCCCTTCTGCACATACTCGCTATACATAAGGGATGCTCCTCTGATAAAGGGGCATGAAGCCAAAACATTTTTGCTTAGCGGAAGTACTGCATCATCCTACACACAGATTTGGTCCCCTGTTCATATTCCAGCTTGGGACATTTCTACAGTCTCTCTCCTCATGTATCCATTACAGACCTTCCAACTTTGTTGTCTATCCCACTGCCAGCTTCTACAAGAGAATACAATTGCATCTGTTGACGGGACATGGCATTCCTCCAGATGAGCGATTTTTGGTGATATGCATTGATCAAGTCTCTTATATGTAAGTGCAATTTTAAAGTGGTTTAATGTGCACTATCGAGTGTGCTCTGCTTCTGTTGTTAGGACTACACAATTGTTGCAATTACTTGAAATGTTATTGAACGTGTAAAAGAATGACATCTTATTGTAGTGATCAGGTACACAAATGTAGAGATCCAACACCAGCATCTTTATCCACAGAATGTCAGCAATTTCTAGTTCAGGGGTTTGCAAATTCATACACCTTGGGGTTATGGGAAATAAATAATAGTGGTTATGAAGCTGCATCACTAAATAGGTAAAACATGTTGTTCGATTAGAAGAAAACAATTTAATCATTTGATTATTAATTGCCATTTTTATTATCCATTTTTACAGGCACCCTGTTTGGATCATGAACCCTTTTCCCATTTGATATGTCTAGCATGAGTAATATCAGTTCAGCAAAGGGTGATTCCATTGACTTCCAAGAAGACCCAAGAAAGAAAGATGATTTTGAAAAGGCTGCACTGAATGTCAAAGAGTTTGCTGGGGTCAGATTGCAGTTTTCCATAGTTAGCCCGTGAGGGTAGTGAAGGTCTTCATTCCCTTCGCAAACATCTGTGAAACAAGATCTTTTGCATTATTGAAAATTAAACTGACTTGATGTCCCATATGACACCATATACAGTGGGGCAAAAAAGTAATTAGTCAGCCACCAATTGTGCAAGTTCTCCCACTTAAAAAGATAAGAGAGGCCTGTAATTGTCATCATAGGTATACTTCAACTTTGAGAGACAAAATGTGGAAACTAATCCAGACAATCACATTGTCTGATTTGGAAGTAATTTATTTGCAATTTATGGTGGAAAATAGGTATTTTGTCAATATCAAAAGTTTATCTCAATACTTTGCTATATATCTTTTGTTGACAATGACAGAGGTCAAACGTTTTCTGTAAGTCTTCACAAGGTTGTCACACACTGTTGCTGGTATGTTGGCCCAACCCTCCATGCAGATCTCCTCTAGAGCAGTGATGTTTTGGGGCTGTCGCTGGGCAACACAGACTTTCAACTCCCTCCAAAGGTTTTCTATGGGGTTGGAGACTGGCTAGGCCACTCCAGGACCTTGAAATGTTTGTTACAAAGCCACTCCTTCGTTGCCCGGGCGGTGTGTTTGGGATCATTGTCATGCTGAAAGACCCAGCCACGTTTCATCTTCAATGCCCTTGCTGATGGGAGGAGGTTTGCACTCAAAATCTCACGATACATGGCCCCATTCATTCTTTCATGTACACGGATCAGTCGTCCTATTCCCTTTGCAGAGAAACAGTCCCAAAGCATGATGTTGCCACCCCTATGCTTCACAGTAGGTATGGTGTTCTTTGGTTGCAACTCAGCATTCTCTCTCCTCCAAACATGACGAGTTGTGTTTCTACCAAACAGTTCTACTTTGGTTTCATCTGACCATATGACTTTCTCCCAATCCTCTTCTGGATCATCCAAATGCTCTCTAGCAAACCTCAGACGGGCCCGGACATGTACTGGCTTAATCAGGGGGACACGTCTGGCACTGCAGGATCTGAGTCCCTGGTGGCATAGTGTGTTACTGATGGTAGCCTTTGTTACGTTGGTCCCAGCTCTCTGCAGGTCATTCACTAGGTCCCCTGTGTGGTTCTGGGATTTTTGCTCACTGTTCTTGAGATCATTTTGACCCCACGGGGTGAGATCTTGCGAGGAGCCCCAGATCGAGGGAGATTATCAGTGGTCTTGTATGTCTTCCATTTTCTACTTATTGCTCCCACAGTTGATTTCTTCACACCAAGCTACTTGCCTATTGCAGATTCAGTCTTCCCAGCCTGGTGCAGGTCTACAATTTTGTTTCTGGTATCCTTCGACAGCACTTTGGTCTTCACCATAGTGGAGTTTAAAGTGTGACTGTTTGAGGTTGTGGACAGGTGTCTTTTATACTGATAACAAGTTCAAACAGGTGCCATTAATACAGGTAATGAGTGGAGGACAGAGGAGCCTCTTAAAGAAGAAGATACAGGTCTGTGAGAGCCAGAAATCTTGCTTGTTTGTAGGTGACCAAATACTTATTTTCCACCATTATTTGCAAATAAATTCTTTCAAAAATCAGACAATGTAATTGTCTGGATTTGTTTCCACATTTTGTCTCTCATAGTTGAGGCATACAGCCAGGTCCATAAATATTGGGACATTGAGACAATTCTAATCTTTTTGGCTCTATACACCACCACAATGGATCTGAAATGAAACAAATAAGATGTGCTTTAACTGCAGACTTTCAGCTTTAATTTGAGGGTATTTACATCCAAATCAGATGAACGGTGTAGGAATTACAACAGTTTGTATATGTACCACCGACTTTTTAAGGGACCAAAAGTAATGGGACAATTGGCTGCTCATCTGTTCAATGGACAGGTGTGTGTTATTTCCTCATTATCCCATTTACAAGAAGCAGATAAAAGATCCAGAGTTCATTTCAAGTGTGCTATCTGCATATGGAATCTGTTGCTGTCAACTCTCAATTTGAGATCCAAAGAGCTGTCACTATCAGTGAAGCAAGCCATCATTAGGCTGAAAAAACAAAACAAACCCATCAGAGAGATAGCAAAAACATTAGGTGTGGCCAAATCAACTGTTTGGAACATCCTTAAAAAGAAAGAACTCACCGGTGAGCTCAGCTAAACCAAAAGACCCGGAAGACCACAGAAAACAACTGTGGTGGATGACCGAATAATTCTTTCCATGGTGAAGAAAACACCCTTCACAACAGTTGGCCAGATCAAGAACACTCTCCAGGAGGTAGGTGTATGTGTGTCAAAGTCAACAATCAAGAGAAGACTTCACCAGAGTGAATACAGAGGGTTCACCACAAGATGTAAACCATTGGTGAGCCTCAAAAACAGGAAGGCCAGATTAGAGTTTGCCAAACAACATCTAAAAAAGCCTTCACAGTTCTGGAACAACATCCTATGGACAGATGAGACCAAGATCAACTTTTACCAGAGTGATGGGAAGAAAAGAGTATGGAGAAGGAAAGGAACTGCTCATGATCCAAAGCATACCACCTCATCAGTGAAGCATGGTGGTGGTAGTGGCATGGCGTGGGCATGTATGGCTGCCAATGGAACTGGTTCTCTTGTATTTATTGATGATGTGACTGCTGACAAAAGCAGCAGGATGAATTCTGAAGTGTTTCGGGCAATATTATCTGCTCATTGTCAGCAAAATGCTTCAGAACTCATTGGACGGCGCTTCACAGTGCAGATGGACAATGACCAAAAGCATACTGCAAAAGCAACCAAAGAGTTTTTTAGGGGAAAGAAGTGAAATGTTATGCAATGGCCAAGTCAATCACCTGACCTGAATCCGATTGAGCATGCATTTCACTTGCTGAAGACAAAACTGAAGGGAAAATGCCCCATGAACAAGCAGGAACTGAAGACAGTTGCAGTAGAGGCCTGGCAGAGCATCACCAAGGATGAAACCCAGTGTCTGGTGATGTCTATGCGTTCCAGACTTCAGGCTGTAATTGACTGCAAAGGATTTGCAACCAAGTATTAAAAACTGAAAGTTTGATGGATGATTGTTAATCTGTCCCATTACTTTTGGTCCCTTAAAAAGTGGGAGGCACATATACAAACTATTGTAATTCCTACACCGTTCACCTGATTTGGATGTAAATACCCTCATATTAAAGCTGAAAGTCTGCAGTTAAAGCACATCTTGTTCGTTTCATTTAAAATCCATTGTGGTGGTGTATAGAGCAAATAAATTAGAATTGTGTCGATGTCCCAATATTTATGGACCTGACTGTACCTATGATTACAATTACAGGCCTCTCTCATCTTTTTAAGTGGGAGAACTTGCACAATTGGTGTCTGACTAAATACTTTTTTGCCCCACTGTAAGTAGTATTGTCATACCTCCCAGCCGTCCCAGTTTTGGCAGGACATTCCCGCAATTGGTAGCTCTGTCCCGGGTCCGGGCACCCTCATTTCGGGACAATACAATGTCCCGGAATTGCCCCCTGGCCCTAGACCGATCTGATGCCCTCTAAAATATCCCTCATATCGCTGCTGTCACTCACTGACAGCCTGTGGTGGACCCCTGGCTGGTGAGACCCCTTTTACATGAGCCGCTGGCTCAGTGCCCAAATGGTTGCTAGCTGCCACCCGCCTCGCATCTAGCAACCAGTGACATCACGAGGAGGAGAGAGGTAGAGACCCAGCATTCACAGCGGGGAAGATTTAACTTCCTCCTCCGCGTCTACTGAATAGCTCCACCCACCTCCTCCCTGCATTGTTCAGCAAGCAGCATGCAAAAGTGCACAAAGGAGAGATGAGTTTTGTAGAAAGGCAAGTGAATCCAAAGCACTCACCATGGACAGATCATGGTTAAAATCCTCAGTCAGCTCTCCCCCAGCAGCCAGCTTTTTGTGCTGAACTGTCAGGAGTGTGTATCAGCCTGGAGCTAGCACTAATAAGAGGATGGTAGGCAGGTAAGGGCTCTGCAGAAGAGGAGAGGACACTGACAGATGAGATTACACCCTAGGAGGGATGGAAGGAGGACTCATCCTTAGATATCAGGGCAGGGTTCAGGCTGGGATGTGACCCCCCCCCAAAGTGAAGGACTACAGGTCCCGAGATGAACCCCATAGAACTGAAGATGTGATGCCCCCCCAATCAGTAAAGAACTACAGGTCCCAGGATTAGCATGTGAAATCTATGTGGTCACACCCTTAATTCTCAGGGGTCCATGCTGGGACCTGTAGTCCTTCAATTTGGGAGGGCATCACATCCTTATATATTCGGGTTTCATGCTGAGATTTGTAGTCCTTCACTTTTGGGGAATGTGATGCCCCAAAAAGTGAAGGACTACAGGTCCCAGCATGAACCCCTGTTGGAGCTGGGTCATGTGACAGCTGTATATGGGAGAGAGTCGGGACATGTGACAGCTGTATATGGGAGAGAGCCGGGTCATGTGACAGCTGGATATGGGAGAGAGCTCGGTCATGTGACAGCTGGATATGGGAGAGAGTCGGGTCATGTGACAGCTGGATATGGGAGAGACCTGGGTCATGTGACAGCTAGATATGGGAGAAAGCCGGGTCATGTGACAGCTGGAGATAACAAGGAGCTTTTGTGCTTGAATTATTCTTCTCACTCTGCGATATTTCACATGCGTGTGGTGCGACCGCGGTATACATGCGTGAGAACCCTGGGCTTGTGTTTGCACAGGAGTGCGGGGGTTACAGCAATTTCATTTTTTTTAAATCAATATAATTTTATTTTTTGAATGCTTGCTATCACAAGGGGTTAATAAACACAGGGGACAGCAAACTCTTTATGGAGACGCTAGACCTCAATGTCTTCTCTGCCCTTCACCCCATCTAACCAATCACAGATCGGCTTGGTTAGATGTGTCTCCTGGCTGTACTGAGCAGGAAATGGTGCATCTGAACCCAGTAGTGACATCACTTCCGGGTTCATTGTTTGCATGTGAGGTGGAGGTGTGGATTTGCCTCGGTCTCACAACGCTCTCCCTCCCCTAAACGGTATTGTGTTCCCGGGTTCCATTAAGAGCGAGAGAACCCGGGAACCATAGGAGGAGGTGGGAGGGGGCACCGCGCTATCGGCTCTGTGGATTGATCGGCAGATATGGAGCCAACCCATCACTTTCACTTTGAAGTCAGTCGCCGACTAAACAAAACCTGCTATTGCAGCCATCAGCTTGGGATTAAAGGGTGACTCTTTGGACTGGTTATACAGAAGTGACAATCTACATCTCTCCTGCAAAGAAGGATCCTTCCTCTGCAAACTTCTTAAAGGAGAATTTCACCTTTTCATAGTGTTCCATCCATATTCAGGGTGTAAGATGTTACAGATTCAGCGGCCCCCGCACCCCTCCCATCCCCTGTTGTGACAGTGGCCCCAGCACCCCTCCCATCCCCTGTTGTGACAGTGGCCACCGCACCCCTTCCATCCCCTGTTGTAACAGCGGCCCCCGCACCCCTCCCCTGTTGTGACAGTGGCCCCCCGCACACCCCTCCCACCCCCTGTTGTGACAGTGGCCCCTGCACCCCTCCAATCCCCTGTTGTGACAGTGGCCCCCACACCCCTCCCATCCCCTGTTGTGACAGCGGCCCCCGCACCCTCCCATCCCCTGTTGTAACATAGGGCCCTATACATGAGATGTCAGCTAAAGAGGTAAACAACCTTGTTGTCATAGCAACCATTTTCTTTACTTGTTTACAAACCTGAGCTGTAAAAAAACACATCCTCCTACTGTCTGTTTTACAGTTCAGATTTGTAAACAAACCGGTTGCTATGGCAAAAAGGTTGTTTATCTTTTAGCTGACAAACCTTTTCAGGCTTGTAAACAAGTAAACAAACCGGTTGCTATGACAACAAGCATGTTTAGATTTAGAAGGAAACATAAGGGCCCTGTACATGAGATATCAGCTAGAAAGGTAAACACCGTTGTCATAGCAACCAGTTTGTTTACTTGTTTATAAACCTGAGTTGTAAAATAGATGGCATAAATATATGCATAAAAAAGCAAAATAAAGTCCTCCTCACTACTAATTGCTGATTTATATTACCAACAATATCTAGTTGTGTCATTTCTATATCATTCACACCATACAATAAATCCTAAATATCCACATTTGTGAAAGACATATGAAAATAAATCACAGATACAACACCATGCATTACATCATGAAATCAATATCCAGATTTGTGAAAAATGTGAACCCCCCCCCCCCCCCCCCCCAAAAAAAAAAAAACAGTCCTTGAAAATGTTCATCCACAAAATTTCATGTTATTGTATTTATCAAACTTCATCCTATCCCCCGTGCTTTTATCCTTAAAATTCAAAACAAAAAGTGCTCCTCCACCAGTGATGGTGCTAATGCCCCTCCCCCCAGAACCCTGAGGACCTCTGGGCCAATCACACGTTATTCTATCACCAAAAACCACCAAATCAGCGTTTCTTCATCCAATAGATATAGTTAAAGTAAAAAGATCTCACGCATAAAATCTATATTATATCTATAATCAATATTCACCCCTCAATGGATTTCCACCAATCACCTAAAAAGAAAACGACAAGGTCACCATACAACGCGCTTTTATTATTAAATTCCCTTTAGAAGCTCCTCCCACAATCTATATGCTTGCACATTACAGTGCTCAGACCGACACCAGCTCCATCAGCAGATTTCTATCCATTAATATCCCCTAAGTAGTTCCCCCAGCACCGCCGTTACTCCCACCATCTTCCCTCTCTATACAAACTATTCTGTTTTCACTTTCATTTCTCTCTTTTAGCTTTTTAAATAAATGACATTTAAATATAAAATGGCCCAATGAGTAACTGCTTGTCTTTGGCAGACTAAGACGTTCCTACGAGTCCAGCTTAATCCACATCCAGTGCAGCATAGGAGCTGTTACATTGTACAGAAACATACAACAAGAAGCTGCAGTCCCACCAGAAGTTAGAGGAATTGAGTGGTTAGCTATTCTGTCGGGCAGCACCGGGGTCATCGCTTCAATTCCCAACCACAGCGCCACCTACCTGAAGTTTGCATGTTCTCCCTGTGCCTGTGTTGGTTTCCTCCGGGGACTCTGGTTTTCTCCCACACTACAAAGACATGCTGGGAGGTACATTGGCCCTAGTAAGTGTATGAATGTGAGTTAGGGAGCTTAGATTGTAAGCTTCTTGGGGGCAGGGACTGGTGTGACTGTACAATATACAGGATGGAAATAGATGACTGAGCACAGCTGCAATGTCTCCTGTACTGACTGATCTTTATCCCATGGCCTACCTTTTGGATTGGCTCTGCAGACTCCTCCTCTCCATTGCCGATGCCTGCAGGTTTCCTTCCAATCCCCTGGACAGGTTTGTTGGTGGCGGGGGTCCCCTGGGCTTGTACGGCCCTCTGTGGAGACACCAATTACACAGCGAGACCCTTTATCTCCATAGCAACAGTGAGACCCCCCATAACCCAGAAATTGTGCAGAGCCCCCTCTAAGAAAATATGCCCCCCCCCCAATCTCAGCCATTTTCCTTCTGTCTTGTGCAGCTTTGGGAAGGTTTATGGTTTGTGTGGACTCATCTCAGGAAGGTCCAGTATTCATTGATCAGAGCCATAGACATTCCCTGTCTGCTCACATTCACAGCACATTTTACAGCTATTCATACAGAAATGCACGTTTCCACACAATCCCGGAACATGCAAAAATATGTGCCTCACACTTGTAGTGCCATTTATTGTAAATGTCCCCCCAAACGTGAGACCCCAATACAACAAATGTGGGAAAATGCGTGGGAAATAAAACAAAGCGGAACGCGTCATGAGCTACTTTGTCACGCTTGTGGGGCATAGGACAACGCACTGAAATCAGTGGGGGGTGCTATGCTTATTGGGTATTTGCCATCCAGGTGTATGTCAGAGGTGTGACTGGGGCCTTCATCATTTCACAAACTATGGAATGCTGCGAGAGCAGAAATCAGCAAAAATCTCCAACAGTGAAAGGGTTCAAATGACTGAGTGCTCACCCCTCCCCACACCCCATAGCCCCATGTATAATGTGCTGCACCCTCTTTTATACTGAATACCCACCATCCCCATACCAGATAAAATAGAAATAAAGTCAAACTTTTTTTTTTATTTACAATAGAGTAAGGGGGGACTATAACCCCTGTCAGGTTTTCTTTGCCATCTGTGTCCCCATTGGGGGGGGGGGGGGGGGGGGGGATTTCCCTTCACTTCCTTTCCCATAGCCAAAAAAGAAGTGAGAGAAATCCTCCCAAAGTGACATCATCCCTGGGTGTTACCAGAACTAGTGTCTCCATTGGAAGATTTCCCCTCTAATTCCTGTTCTGGTGACAACCCAAAATCTGGAATTTTCCTTCACTTTTTTCGTAATGGTAAATAGAGAGAATGAATCTCCCTAAAGGGGGCGCAGACAGCAATAAAAACCTGACAGAGGTTCTAATCCCTCTCCACTCCATCCAACACTAACAATAAACAGGTTTTCATTTAGTTATACTTTAGCAAATGGGCAAGAAATGTGAAAAACACATTGATTTTGGTGGTAAAAGGGTTAAAAATGGGGAGGGTTAAAAAAAGAAAAGAAGTTGGTTTGGCGCTGAAAGGGTTAAAAAAAATAAAAACATTTAAAAAAATTTGTTTTGAAAAAAAAAAAAGGTTCATAGAAAGGGTTAAAAATGAAAAATATGGTTTGGCAGTGAAAGGGTTAAAAACAAAAGGGAGAGGGGAATTGGTTTCATAAAGGGTTCATAAATGAAAGTTAAAACATTTGACTTGGCAGTTAAAGGGGTACAAATGGGGAAAATATGATTTGGCAGTGAAAGCGTTAAAAATGGAAAAATATTTGGTGTGTAAAGATAAAATAGAAGAAATTAAAAGATTTGATGTGCAGGGAGGATTTATAAGGCTCCATTCACAATGTTATCATAAGAATAGAGATCTTTATTTCAGCCATAGGACTGTAATGCCCCGTACACACGGTCGGACTTTGTTCGGACATTCCGACAACAAAATCCTAGGATTTTTTCCGACGGATGTTGGCTCAAACTTGCCTTGCAAACACACGGTCACACAAAGTTGTCGGAAAATCCGATCGTTCTGAACGCGGTGACGTAAAACACGTACGTCGGGACTATAAACGGGGCAGTGGCCAATAGCTTTCATCTCTTTATTTATTCTGAGCATGCGTGGCACTTTGTCCGTTGGATTTATGTACACACGATCGGAATTTCGGAAAACGGATTTTGTTGTCGGAAAATTTTATATCCTGCTCTCAAACTTTGTGTGTCAGAAAATCCGATGGAAAATGTGTGGTGGAGCCTACACACGGTCGGAATTTCCGACAACAAGGTCCTATCACACATTTTCCGTTGCAAAATCCGACCGTGTGTACGGGGCATAAGGGTTAAATCTCATTCACAATAACCGTCACTTCAAGAAAAACATGTTTTTCCAGGAGCCGTATCCCTATTAGGTCCGTATACTGATCCTACAGGCTGAATTCACAAAGTTCACATATAAGGGCGTGGCTCCTTTAAGAAAAATTGTCAGGTTTTTTTTTTGCTGAGTCTTAATGAGATTTAAAAAGATAAATTTAAAAAAAAAAAAGGTCACATGACTCTGCAGTGATGTCATCCGCCATAGATGACCAGTGACCAAACAAACCACCTGTAGCCTGTCAGTGTTCCTGGGGAAACAGTAAGGTGGATAATAGTTCCCCAATGGCTAAATCGTGTTCACAGTGAGATAGATGCAGAGATTCAATCAGCAAATGAAATGCATTGTTATATGACTCACTGTCAGCAAAAGGTTGTAAGGACAGCACTGTGCAGCACAGCTGTACCAGCAAAACAGAACTCCCGTACTTTCTGTTCAAGGCTAGATTGCCAAGTGCGTACCTCCAGAGACAGTTCACTCACAGAGTTTGGAGAGCACAGGGATCTTTACTGAGATAACTGGTGGGCCGCAGCTGCTGCACATTTACACAACTCCCGTGTTCCACTGTTTCCAGAGCGCGGTCCGTGCCATGGGCC
The DNA here is from genome assembly GCA_037952835.1 of Lithobates septentrionalis. NCBI lineage: Eukaryota > Metazoa > Chordata > Amphibia > Anura > Ranidae > Lithobates > Lithobates septentrionalis. Next base: position 818,054 of record JBBDGP010001260.1, on the reverse strand, counting down.
GGCACGAAAGCAAGGCGGTGGTGTTAGCTAGGTGCTTGGGAAGGTGTCAGATCAGTGACGTCAACGCGTTTCACTGGAACACCCCAGCTTCTTCAAGCCTGATAATAATAATTCTTTTTATTAAGTTTGGGAGTGTCATTCTTGGCTTTGTTATATATAATAAAATATCATCTGCATATGCTGCAACCTTGTGTTCTTCTTCTCCCACCTTCACTCCTCCTATATCCACACTATTCTGGCAAGGTTGCTAAAAAGGTTCCAACAACAGTACGTACAGGAGGGGCGAAAGCGGGCACCCTTTGTCAGGGCTGTGCTCAGCCCTTCCCTCTCAGAGCTGGCCACTCAGCTGTCAGCTAATTGGCAGCTCCTATCTCTCCACAGTTACTCAGCTGTTGATGATATCCTGCTAGTCAGTCCTGCCTACTTAAGCCGTTCAGCCCAGTGGATCTCTGCCTTCGCCTTGGTCAGCATCAAAGAGACATTCTCCTGCATTCCTGTTTAAAGACTTGCTTTGCTGACATCCCTTCTGGCTCCAGATCCTGCTTGCTGTTCCACTCATTGATCCCTGACTTCTGGCTTGGCTGACTATCCGTTCCGGTTACTGAACTTTGGCATGTTTTGACCATGTTTGTTCTTTTTACTTTTATTATTAAACAAGTGTGATTTAACTGTACTTCTGTCTCGGTCTGATTTCATGGTTTCTGATACCCTTGTCTTGTTCCGTTAAACATCTCAAAGGGAGGCAACATATTTCCATTGACTTTTACCAACGATGTAGGGTGGTTGTATACATTTTTAATCCAGTGGATCATTTTTGGCCCTAACCCCAAACCTCTTAATGTATCCATCATGAATCCCCAGTCTACCCTGCCAAATGCCTTTTCCGCATCTATTGACAGGAGTAGCACTGGGGAATCCATATTTCTTTCTTTTCGCAGCATTAGTAATGTTCTTAAACTGTTAATTTTCCCTCTCTACCTGGTATAAACCCTGTTTGATCTGCATAGATCCATTCCGACATCAATTCCTTCATTTTTGTTGCTAGGACTTTTGCATATAGCTTTGTATCTGCATTCAACAGTGCTATTGGTCTATAATTAGAACAGATTGTTATGTCTTTTCCTTCTTTAGGAATTACCGTAATATATGCTAACAATGATTTTCTTCTCATCTCCTCTTCCTCTCCTAATGTATTCAGATATTCACATATTTTTGGTATTAGTTGTTCTTTAATTTTTTTATAGTATCTAATTGTAAGCCCATAGGATAGGTTATTGGATCTTCTAGAGCCTGCAGTCTTTCTGCTGAGATTTTAGGTAGTTTTGCATCTCTTAAGTATTCTTGTATTTTTTGTTTTCTTATTTTTTCTGCTTCTCGTGTCTCTTTATTCCTTACCGCATAAAGGACACTATAATATGTTTGGAAGGCCTTTGCAATTTCTGATGTTTCATATACCATCTCTTCTTATGCCGCGTACACACGGTCGTACTTTTCGTCTACAAAAGTCGGACAGCCTGTCCGACAGACTTCCGGCAGACTTTCGGTGGACTTGCGGCGGACTTGCGGCCTACTTTCTAACGAACGGACTTGCCTACACACGACCACACAAAAGTCTAACGGATTCGTACGTGATGACGTACACCGGACTAAAATAAGGAAGTTCATAGCCAGTAGCCAATAGGTGCCCTAGCGTGGCTTTTTGTCCGTCGGACTAGCACACAGACGAGCGGATTTCGGGGTCCGTCGTAGTTACGAAGTAAAGTTTTAAAGCATGTTTCAAATCTAAAGTACGTCGGATTTGAGGCTAAAAAAGTCAGTTGAAAGTCCGGAGAAGCCCACACACGATCGGATTACCAGCCAGCTTTAGTCCATCAGCGTCCGTTGGACTTTTGTAGACGAAAAGTAGGACCGTGTGTACGCGGCATAAGTTATTTTTACTTTTCTATGTAATTTAATGCTTTTTTAACTTTTAAGGTTTTTACAAGGTATTTCCCTAGTTTATTCCCCCATGTATACCTATCTTTTGCTACTTTATTGAAGACTTTTCTTGTTTCTTGTTCCATTAAATCTTTTAGCTGGTCTCTTTTCATTATTAGTGTCTGTTGTATTTTAACATCTAATCCCTTTTTATGCATCTGTTCCAACTCATATACTTGCTTAATCGTATTTTCCATTTTTCTTGTTCTTTCTTTCTTTTTTTTCAGGCCCTATAGAGATCAGTTTCCCCTAAAATAGGCTTTATGCGCTTATAGTGGCCTTTGCGACCTCCGTTGTGTCATTCAGCAGGAAGTATTGTTCTATTTCTCTGCAGTGGCGGCTGGTGTTCAAAATGTTTGGGGGGGCACAAACAAACTGTTAGTAATGCAGAACTGTAAATAGCCATTTATCAGGTGATTATGTATCATCACTGCTAGATAAAACTGTGCCCATCATATGCAGCCTCACTGTGCCCATCAAATGCAACCTCACTGTGCCCATCAATTTCAGCCTCACTGTGCCCATAAATTGCAGCCTCACTGTGCCCGTCACAGTAGGCCAATCACATTTCAAGTAAAATAAAATAAAACCACTTAACATGAGGTGTCCTCATCAGAGCCCCCTTTACAGCAGGTGTCCCCATCAGCATCCCTCTATACATCAGGCGTCCTTATCAGAGTCCCCCTATACATCAGGTCTCCCAATCAGAGTCCCCCTTTACAGCAGGTGCCCCCTTTACATCAGGTGTCCCAATTAGAGTCCAGCTTTACAACAGATGTCCCCATTAGCATCCCCCTATAAATCAGGTTTCCCCATCAGAGTCCCCCTTTACATCAGATGTACCCATCAGAGTCCCCCTTTACATCAGATGTCCCCATCAGAGTCCCCCTTTACATCAGATGTCCCCATCAGAGTCCCCCTTTACATTAGATTTCCCCATCAGAGTCCTACTTTACATCAGATTTCACCATCAGAGTCCTCCTTTACATTAGATGTCTCCATCAGAGTCCCACTTTACATTAGATGTCACCATCAGAGTCCTCCTTTAACCAGTTCCCGACCGGCGCACGCCGATGTACGTCGGCAGAATGGCACGGCTGGGCAAATGGACTTACAGGCTGGGCAAATGGACGCCAGCTGGGAGCTCCGTGAGTCGGGTCGCGGATCCCGCAGACTCGATCGCCGCAGGGATACCCGCGATCGCCTCACGGAGAGGACGAACGTTCTGCCTAGTGACAGTGTCACTCGATCTCTGCTCCCTGTCATCGGAGCAGAGATCAGTGATGTCACACACACAGCCCATCCCCCTACAGTTAGTAATCACTCCCCTAGGACACACTTAACCCCTCCCTGCCCCCTAGTGGTTAACCCCTTCACTGCCAGTGTCATTTACACAGTAATCAGTGCATTTTTAATCGCACTGATCGCTGTATAAATGACAATGGTCCTAAAAATGTGTCAAAAATGTCTGACATTTCCGCCATAACGTCGCAGTCACAATAAAAATCGCTGATCGCCTCCATTACTAGTAAAAAAAAAATTATTAATAAAAATGCCATAAAACTATCCCCTATTTAGTAAACGCTATAACTTTTGCGCAAACCAATCAATAAACGCTTATCGCGTTTTTTTTTACCAAAAATATGTAGAAGAATACGATCGGCCTAAACTGAGGAAAAAAAATGTTTTTTTATATATTTTTGGGGGATATTTATTATAGCAAAATGTAAAAAAAAATTGCGTTTTTTTCAAAATTGTCGCTATTATTTTGTTTATAGCGCAAAAAATAAAAATCGAAGAGGCGATCAAATACCACCAAAAGAAAGCTCTATTTGTGGGAAAAAAAGGACGTCAATTTTGTTTGGGAGCCACGTCGCACGACCGCGCAATTTTCAGTTAAAGCGACGCAGTGCCGAATCGCAAAAAACGCTCTGGTCAGGAAGGGAGTAAAATCTTCCGGGGCTGAAGCGGTTAAATTAAATGTATACGTGATGGCGTTGCGCTGTGTGTGGTATATTTGTATACCACACACAGCGCAACGCCATCACGTGTATCAACTCAATATACAAAGTATATAAAATACCATGTGATGAAAAAAAGGTCTAGAACCAAATATATGAAATCAAAAACAAAATGTGACATCAAACGAATAAGTGAACAAATAAATAACAGTGTGATAAAGTCCAACATGCACCACTGAGTGTGCAATAAAGCTGGATAAAACCAATATAGTCCAGTAGTGAGAGTGATAAAACAAGAAACAAATTCCACTGTAATGCCCCGTACACGGTCTGATTTTCCGACGAAAAATGTTCGATGGGAGCTTTTTGTCGGAAATTCCCACCATGTGTAGGCTCCATTGGACATTTTCCATCGGAATTTCCGTCGCACACAATTTGCGATCTGGATCTCAAATTTTCCGACAACAAAATCCGTTGTCGTAAATTCCGATCGTACGCAATTCCGACGCACAAAGTTCCATGCATGCTCGGAATCAAGCAGAGGAGCCACACTGGCTAATGAACTTCATTTTTCTCGGCTCGTCGTACGTGTTGTACGTCACCGCGTTCTTGACGTTCTGAATTTCCAACAAGATTTGAGTGACCGTGTGTATGCAAGACAAGTTTGAGCTAACATCCGTCGGAAAAAAAACATGGATTTTGTTGTCAGAATGTGCGATTGTGTGTACTATCCTCAGTATGCAGGGGGAGTTTTAGGCAGAAAGAAAGGAAATGCCCATAGTGTAATCCCGTATAACAAGGTTTATTAAACACAAGCAGAGTAAAAGCAAACACGTTTAAAAGCAATAAAATAGCAGCAATCCACGAGCACCGAGCTCGTATGTACAGCCAGTTCCTGGTTAACCTATTGCTCCATTGGAGGATTGGAGCAATAGGTTTACCAGAAACTGGCTGTACATACAAGCTCAGTGCTCGTGGATTGCTGCTATTTTACTGCTTTTAAACGTGAGTGTTTGCTTTTACTCTGCTTGTGTTTAATAAACCTTGTTATACGGGATTAACCTATGGAATATTTCCTTTCTTTGTGCCTAAAACTCCCCCTGAATACTTAGGGATATTAACAGAGGGACCTGGACATCTAACCACAAAATCTGGGCAGAAGGATACGAGCTCGGTGCTCGTGGATTGATGCCAGCTATTCTATATAATAAGTGAGTTAATTTATTATACCTCATTATTATGCGTGTCACCACAAACTACCTCATATGGTATTACGCTATGGGCTGCCTATTTTTCTTTTTTATCTAAACCCCACATACTGAGACCACGATCGTTTAAGTTCACTGGAGCTGGCCAAAAGGACATTTGAAGATCACCTATAATTCCTTCTATGCTGCATACCTTATGGCAGTAAGGTGAGAGGCTTGTGCACACAGAGGTGCCACCATTAGAAGATTAGCTGGGCACCGATCGATTGATTGCTCACGGTAGAGGGATTCACTATTTGTGTGGAACATTATTTCAGACTGTTACAGTGGAATTTGTTTCTTGTTTTATCACTCTCACTACCAGACTATATTGGTTTTATCCAGCTTTATTGCACACTCAGTGGTGCATGTTGGACTTCATCACACTGTTTATTTATTTGTTCACTAATTTGTTCAATGTCACATTTTGTTATATAGATTTTGTTATATAGATTTCATATATTTGGTTCTAGACCTTTTTTTCATCACATGGTATTTTATATATTTTGCATATTGAGTTGATACACATTTGTATACCACACACAGCGCAACGCCATCACGTATACATTTATATATATTTTTTCTGCTTAGGATCAGTTAATCAGGTGCTTGCTGCAGTGTATTTAGCCCACTATCTTCACCTTCATCTTGACAGCGCAGGAGTTACTTACCTTTGTATTTTTCTCCTTTACATTAGATGTCACCATCAGAGCCCCCCTTTACATTAGATGTCACCATCAGAGTCCTCCTTTACTGAGATGTCACCATCAGATCAGAGTCCTCCTTTACATCAGATATCCCCATCAGAGCCCTCCTTTACATTAGATGTCACTATCAGAGTCCTCCTTTACATTAGATGTCACCATCAGAGCCCTTCTTTATATTAGATGTCACCATCAGATCAGAGTCCTCCTTTACATTAGATGTCCCCATCAGAGTCCTCCTTTTCAATAGATGTCACCATTAGAGACCCCCTTTACATTAGTAGTCACCATAAGAGTCCTTCTTTTACATTAGATGTCATCATCAGAGTGCCCCTTTACATTAGATGCCCCCATCAGAGTCCTCCTTTACATTAGATGTCACCATCAGTGTCCCCTTATACATTAGATGTCATCATCAGATCAGTGTCCTTCTTTACATTAGATACCACCATCAGAGTCCTCCTTTACATTAGATGTCACCATCAGATCAGAGTCCTCCTTTACATTAGATTTCACCATTCGATCAGAGTCCCCATTTAGATTAGATGTCACCATCAGATCAGAGCCCCCCTTTACATTAGAGGTCACCATCAGATTAGAGCCCCCCTTTACAATAGATGTCCCCCCTCTCCCCCCTCGTACTCACAGCTCTCACACAAGTCGCTTGTCATCCACCTTCAGAGCTGTGGGGAAGAGTCAGATAAACCGGAAGTGAAGGCACAGGACCCGCCAATCACACACCACAGCAGGAAACAATGATAGAGGGAGTATTCAGGGCGTAGAGCTCAGCGCCCTGAGGACTTTCTAAAGGAAGCCAATAGAGCTTCTTGTTTGCAAGCACGTGATTGCAGCACGTCATGCTTCCCATACACCCCTGTGTCTGGCATCCTGCACACACTTAAAGGTGCCAGTATGATTATTTTTAATAATGAGTAGCTTTGGGAAGGGCGGTTCCCCTACATCACATATGGGCAGGCCGCCACTGATCAAAGGGTTAAGTGTGTTTCGTCAGTGTGTTTCTAACTGTGTGGGGGGATTGGCTCACTGCATGGACACTCTGATCCGTGTTCCTGTTTAGCAGGAACACTAGATAAGAGTGTCCATGCCTGACAACATGGCAGTCTGCTTGTTTACATCGGCAGACCGCCATTCTGTCTCTGCGGGGAGCGATTGTGGGTGGCTTCCCCTGTGGCCAATCAATGTGCAATTGCGGCTCCAGCGACCAGCGCAACTCCAGCGGCTATTGACAAAGTCATGTACAGGTGCGTGGAGCCACTTTCGGCAGTATATGTATGGCAGGCGGTTGGGAAGTGGTTAAAGTGACATTAACTGCTTGCTGACCGCCCCACGAATATTTACAGTGAGGCGGTGTCTCCTGTGTGCAGAATCACGTACAGGTACATGATTTTGCACTTCCAGATCTGGGGAGCGCACGCGCGTCACAGGCGAGCTGTTCTTGCTGTGATTGGACACAGCAGAAACCAATCAGCGGGTCCGGCAGACCCGATGTTCGCTGGGACCCGCCGATCATTCCCGAGAGAGGCAGAACAGCGGTCTGCCTATGTAAACAAGGCGGATCGCCGTTCTGCAACAAGGGAAGATAGAGATCCTGTGTTCCTGCTTTGATCTCTGTCTTCCCACAGTTAATTCACCCCACATACGGTTAGCAAGCACTCCCAGGGAACACATTTAACCCTTTGATCGCCCCTGATGCTAACCCCTTCCCCGACAGTCATTAGTACAGTGACAGTGCATATTTTTTAGCACTACTTACTGTATTGGTGTCACTGCTCCCAAAAATTTTTTTTGGGGTACAGTGTCGCACGACCACGCAATTGTCAGTTAAAGTAACGCAGTGCCATATCGCAAAAAAATGGCCTGGTCATGAAGTAGGGGTAAACCTTCCAGAGCTGAAGTGGTTAACCACATGCCGACCAGTGCATGACGATATACGTTGGCACAATAGCACAGCTGGGCAAATGGGCGTACAGGTACGTCCCCTTTAAGAAGTGGCATTGTGGGCGCGCGCGTGCTCTGTGACCGCGGGTCCCGCGGACTCGATGTCTGCCACATGCCCGCGGTGGTGTCACGGAGCGGAAGAACGGGGAGATGCCCTTGTAAACAAGGCATTTCCCCGTTCTGCCTTGTGACATGACAGAGATCACTGCTCCCTGTCATCGGGAGCAATGATCGCTGTCATGTGAGTAGTAGCCCATCCCCCCAACAGTTAGGATCAGTCCCTAGGACACACTTAACCCCTTGATCGCCCCCTAGTGTTTAACCCCTTCACTGCCAATGTCCTTTACACAGTAATCAGTGCATTTTTATAGCACTGATCGCTGTATAAATGACAATGGTCCCGAAATAGTGTCAAAAGTGTGCGATGTGTCCGCCATAATGTCGCAGTCACAATAAAAATCGCAGATTGCTGGCATTACTAATAAAAAAAAATTAATAATAAAAATGCCATAAAACTATCCCCTATATTGTAGATGGTAACTTTTGCGCAAATCAATTAATATATGCTTATTGTGATTTTTTTTACCAAAAATATGTAGAAGAATACATATCGCCCTAAACTGAGGAAAAAATTAGTTTTTTTATATATTTTTGGGGGATGTATATTATAGCAAAATGTAAAAAATATTGCTTTTTTTTCAAAATTGTCGCTCTATTTTTGTTTATAGCGCAAAAAAAAACAAAAAAACGCAGAGGTGATCAAATACCACCAAAAGAAAGCTCTATTTGTGGGAAAAAGAGGACGTCAATTTTGTTTGGGTGCAACGTCGCACTACCGCCTAATTGTCAGTTAAAGCGACGTAGTGCCGAATCACAAAAAGTGCTCTGGTCAGGAAGAGGGTAAATCCTTCCGGGGCTGAAGTGGTTAAACAATATTTTCATTCTCTAAAACTAACCCATACCCATCTACTACTTACTGGCGGATCTACTACTTAGCCGGCGGATCCAGACTTCGGAATTCGGGATGACGCGCTGCCTCGGCTAATTGCAGTGACGTCAGAGGACAGCGGACTTCAGACCGGCCTCTGCTGAAAACAGGTCACAGGAGTGCAAAACGAATTGCACTCCTGTGACCCATAGCAGAAGCCCAGCCTAAAAAGCTCATGTCTCCTTTAACACCACCAACCTACCCACCCAATAATGTAGAAAAGATTATGCATAGTGGACAAAACTACCAAACATAAGCCCAGTGCTTGTAAAATGAATACAAAATATGCAATGTGTCAAATATGTAACAATTACTTTTCAAATGTTGCAAAATCAAAACAATACACAGATCATGTCCACATATAAGTCCTCCTGATACTTATTTCACTTGAGTATTATTTATACATTTACTTATTTATTTATAGATAATTTTATTTAAATGTATTTCTTTTAGCATGAGAGGGTTAAGGCCCCATGTACACTGCTGCTGATAAACGGACGTTTAGTGGCAGTTGGACACTTTTTTCAACTACCCCTGAACTCATTCAATGTTATCTTATGTGTACATGTACACAGGGTTGTTTACTGTCATTTTTAGGCAGTTGCATTTATAGGCCTTTTTTTGAAGGCAAATAAATGAGTTCAGATGCCGAAGTTTCAGACATTTCAGACACCAAACGCAGCTAAAAGCGACATGTAAACGTGGCAAAACGGACGTCTTAAACGTGGTTTACTATCTGTCAAAAAACGTCCCGTGTACATGAAGCCTTAGTACATTGTTTCATGTCCCTGTACAGCAGTGCGATTTGCTGTGCTGCTGTACAGTGTGTGGCAATCCTGTAGAGAGCTGCATATCTCCATTTTATCACATCATGCTGTAGGGCCACTCCTATTTTTAGTCTGCTTCGGTCTGGACACCTAATCCCCTGCATCAGCCAGCGGAGGCCGCAGGGGAGAATAGAGAGCACTCTGATAGTAAAGCCTGGAGTGGTGACTTCACCCATAGGCTCCTATGGTCCATCTGTTGTTGATGTTCTCTCCTCTCCCCTCCTGCACCTCTGGGGACACAGATCACATGATCGGACCATTAAAAGTGTATGGGTACCCGGTTACTGCCCTACAGGACATGTATAAATGCAAAAAAGATTTTTTTAAAACGATTGTTTTGAAAGGAGCAGTGATTTTAATGATGCTTAAAGTGAAACAATAAAAATGAAATATTCCTTTAAATATCGTGCCTGGGGGTCCCTTTAGTCTGCCTGTAAAGTGGCACATCTGTGCAATGTATAGAACATGCCGTAGCAAAATGACATTTCTAAAGGGAAAAATGTCATTTAACCAGTTGCCGACCGCCGCACGCCGATGTACGTCGGCACAATGGCACGGGCAGGCATAAGGGCTTACCTGTACATCCCTGCCTGCCGCGGGCGGGGGGTTCTTGTCAGGAGCTATTATGGCCACCCCCTCACGATCGCTCCTGGCGAATGACAGGCTTCCTCGGCTTCTGTAAAGTAAACAGAAGCGGAGGAAGTGATGTCATCTCTCCTTGAGTGGGTCTTTTCGTTCCGGCACCGAGGAGAGAAGACATCAAGTAAGTCTGCACCAACACTACACTTACAGTAGAACATTCTAGGCACACTTTTCACCCCCCATCACCCCCCGATCACCCCCCTGTCACAGTGACACCAATAGCAGTTTTTTTTTCTGATTATTGCATTGGTGTCAGTTTGTGACAGTTATAAGTGGTAGGGCAGTTAGTGTTAGGCCCCTTTAGGTCTAGGGTACCCCCCTAACCCCCCTAATAAAGTTTTAACCCTGTGATCACCCCCCTGCGCCAGTGTCACTAAGCGATCATTTTCTGATCACTGTATTAGTGTCACAGGTGACGCTAGTTAGGGAGGTAAGTATTTAGGTTCGCCATCAGCTTTTTATAGCGTCAGGGACCCCCATATACTACCTAGTAAAGGTTTTAACCCCCTGATTGCCCCCTAGTTAACCCTTTCACCAGTGATCACCGTATAACTGTTACGGGTACTGCTTAGTTAGTTTGTTTATTATAGTTTCAGGGCACCTGCCGTTTATTACCTAATAAAGGTTTAACCCCCTAATCGCCCGGCGGTGATATAAGTTATGTTTTAGGGTCAGATAGGGTCTGCGTTGCCCCAGGCAGCATCAGGTTAGTGCCAGTACCGCTAACACCCACGCACGCAGCATACACCTCCATTAGTGGTATAGTATCTGAACTGATCAATATCTGATCCGATCAGATCTATACTAGCGTCCCCAGCAGTTTAGGGTTCCCAAAAATGCAGTGTTAGTGGGATCAGCCCAGATACCTGCTAGCACCTGCATTTTGCCCGTCCGCCCAGCCCAGCCCACCCAAGTGCAGTATCGATCGATCACTGTCACTTACAAAACATTAAACACATAACTGCAGCAATCACAGAGTCAGGCCTGATCCCTGCGATTGCTAACAGTTTTTTGGTAGCGTTTTGATGCAGTCGCTAACAGTCAGGAGCTTTTTTGCCTGTGAGTCTCACTAGTGTACCACTAAATTTAGAGCCCAAAATGGCAAATCGAAGTTACACTAGTGAAGAGGCCTACACGTTTCTGAGCATGACAGATAGTGAAGAGGAAGTCACTCATCTGTCAGATTCAGGCACAGAATACGAACCTGTAGACAGCAGCGGCTCCATGACAGATAGCTCTGACGATGGAGTTCTGGTCCCTGCCAAGGTCAGGCGTACCAGACCCCAATCTTCTTCTGCTGTTGAGGTGCCAGAACAGCATGGCTCTCATATGGAGCAGAGCAGTACTAGCGTCGCTATTCCTTCTGGTTAACTGGCAAGCACCAGCGGCCTAGTACACCCTGGTCGTACATCCAGCACTGCAGTAACACTTGGTGATGTGGCGAGTCCCATAAGTGCAGTTCAAACTGGCGATGTGGCAAGCACAAGTAGTGTCCCGCTGCCACCAAGAAGATGAAAACAGGCCCGTTGTGCCCATAGTGCCTCTCCTGCTGCATTTGCCAATCCTAATTGGGAACCCACCACTTCTGCAGCACCCGTACATCCCCCATTCACTGGCCAACCCGGCATTCAGGTGTAAACAGCTGATTTCATGCCACTTGATTTTTATTCGCTGTTTTTCACCGAAGATCTCTATAGATCTATTGTGGACCAAAGCAATTTGTACACTGATCAACACATCGCCACTATTCCCCAGTCCTCCCTTGCCAGAGATTGGAGACCAATTACGGCTCCGAATTTAAGCTCTTTCTGGGCCTTTCCCTCAACATGGGCATAACTAAAAAGAGTGACTTGCGGTCATATTGGTCCACTGACCCAATTCACCATATGCCCTTGTTCTCTGCCTCCATGACCAGGACACGATAAGAGCAGATCTTGCAGTTCATGCACTTGAACAACAATGAACTCTGTCGTCCTCGTGGAGACCCTGGATACGATCGGCTCTACAAAATTCGGCCCCTCGTAAACCACTTCAACCAACATTTTGCAGGCTTGTTTACTCCCCATCAAGTTGTCTGCGTTGATGAGTCCCTGATTAAGTTTTCTGGCCGCTTGTCATTCAAACAGTACCTTCCCAGCAAGCGTGCCAGATATGGGGTCAAGATGTATAAGCTCTGTGACAGGGCCACAGGCTATACATGTAGTTTTATGGTTTACGAGGGAAAAGATAGCCACGTAGAGCCGACAAACTGCCCTGACTACATAGGAAGCGCTGGCAAGATTGTGTGGGACTTGGTGTCACCCTTATTTGGAAAGGGGTACCACTTATATGTGGACAATTATTACACGAGCGTGCCACTTTTTAGTCACCTTTTTGATCATCAGATTGGAGCACGTGGCACCGTGCGACCTAATTGCCGGGGCTTTCCCCAGCAGCTTGTAGATTCCCGTCTTAGGCTGGGGGAGAGAGCCTGCTTGAAGTGTAATAATTTGCTCGCTATGAAGTGGAGGGATAATAAGAATGTTTTCGTTCTTACCTCCCTTCATGCAGATACGACGGTCCAAATTACTACGGCGACTGGTATTGTGGAGAAACCCTGTGTCCACAAATATAACCAAAATATGGGAGGGGTGGACCTCAACAACCAGTTGTTGGCGCCGTATCTAGTTGCCCGTAAGGCCAGACGCTGGTATAAAAAAGTGTCTGTATACTTATTTCAATTGGCTTTGCTAAACGCTCATGTGCTATACAGAGCTTCAGGACGGACTGGATCCTTCCTTAAATTCCAGGAAGAGATCGTCAGAGCCCTTCTGTTGCCAGACGGTGCTCCACCTCACCTTCCCAATCCAAATGCAGTAAGCCGGGTGCATGAGAGGCATTTTCCTTATGTCCTCCCGCGTACCCCTACCCAACGAGCCCCCCAAAGAAAATGTCGTGTCTGCAGAAAGCGCGGATATAGGCGTGACACCCGGTATTATTGTCCCTCCTGTCCTGACAATCCTGGTCTTTGCATTGGTGAATGTTTTGAACGTTACCATACACTAGTTGAGTTTTAGCGTAGGGTACAGCATTGCACAGACTAGGCACACTTTCACAGGGTCTCCCAAGATGCCATCGCATTTTGAGAGACCCAAACCTGGAACCGGTTACAGTTACAAAAGTTACAGTTATAAAAAAAAAATGTAAAAAAAAAAATACACAAAAAAATATAAAATAAAAAAACAAAAATAGTTGTCGTTTTATTGTTCTCTCTCTATTCTCTCTCTATTGTTCTGCTCTTTTTTATTGTATTCTATTCTGCAATGTTTTATTGTTGTTATGTTTTATCACGTTTGCTTTTCAGGTATGTCATTTTTTTATACTTTACTGTTTACTGTGTTTTATTGTTAACCATTTTTTTGTTTTCAGGTATGCCATTCAGCTGCAGTGCGGATTTATTTATCTTGACAGCAACAGCGTTTGCTCCCACGATACATAAAGCCATGACTCCAGCGCTGTCGGAGGTGATTTCACCACCACAGTTACATACTTCAGCATATATGCCGAAGCATGGGAGCAGCAGTGGCGGAGGAGCGATTTGCTCCTACCTTTTGCGGGTGGATGCCCCCATGCTTCGGCATATACCGTATTTATCGGCGTATAACACGCACCCCAATTTAGGAGGGAATTTTAAGGAAAAAAAAACTTTTAGGAGGGAAGTTGAAGGGAAAAAAACTTACATTTAAATGCCCATCATTGCAGCCTTCTCAGTGCAGCCTTGCCCTAGTGCAGCCATGTCAGTGCAGCCTTGTCAGTGCAGCCTTCCCCAGTGCAGCCTTGTCAGTGCAGCCTTCCCCAGTGCAGCCTTGTCAGTGCAGCCTTCCCCAGTGCAGCCTTGTCAGTGCAGCCTTCCCCAGTGCAGCCTTGTCAGTGCAGCCTTCCCCAGTGCAGCCTTGTCAGTGCAGCCTTGTCAGTGCAGCCTTCCCCAGTGGAGCCTTGTCAGTGCAGCCTTCCCCAGTGCAGCCTTGCCCCAGTGCAGCCTTCGATCCTCTATCCCTGCCATCCTGGGCTTCAAAATCGCCGACCGCGATTTGAAAATGGCACCGCCGGCGCCGAAATACACAGAGCCGGTCCTCGGCTCTTCCCGGCGGCTCTCGTTCACTTTCGGCTCCACTCGTAGTCCCAAGCGGAGCTATCCGAACCTAGCCGAGTAGGTTTGGATAGCTCCGCTCGGGACTACGAGTGGAGCCGAAAGTGAACGAGAGCCGCCGGGAAGAGCCGAGGACCGGCTCTGTGTATTTCGGCGCCGGCGGCGCCATTTTAAAATCGCGGTCGGCGATTTTGAAGATGTGACAGCTCGGGATCGCAGGGGATCGGCGTATAACACGCACCTGTGATTTTCCCCTGATTTTAAGGGGAAAAAAGTGCGTGTTATACGCCGATAAATACGGTATATATTTTAGGCACAGGTTGCGTTAAAAAATGTTTTATTTTTTACTATTTTTTTTTTTGTATTTGCTTTGCAGGTATGGTAAGTCTTATGCCCTGTACAGACGATAGGATTTTCCGATGGAAAATGTGTGATAGGACCTTGTTGTCGGAAATTCCGATCGTGTGTAGGCTCCATCACACATTTTCCATAGGAATTTCCGACACACAAAGTTTGAGAGCTTGCTATAAAATTTTCCGACAACAAAATCCGTTGTTGGAAATTTCCGATTGTGTGTGCACAAATCCGACACACAAAGTGCCACGCATGCTCAGAATAAATTAAGAGACGAAAGCTATTGGCTACTGCCCCGTTTATAGTCCAGACGTACGTGTTTTACGTCACCACGTTCAGGACGATCAGATTTGTGTGACCGTGTGTATGCAAGACAAGTTTGAGCCAACATCTGTCTGAAAAAATCCATGGATTTTGATGTCGGAATGTCCGATCAATGTCCGACCGTGTGTACGGGGCATTACTGTTATACTGTAATGTTACTTCGTTTTATTGTTAAAATCCTGAAGGCGGTGCTTGGTTTTCGGGGCCCCGTACGCGGCTAGGCTCCCAAGAAGTCCCACACATGTGGTATCCCCGTACTCAGGAGAAGCAGCAGAATGTATTTTGGGATGTAATTCCACATATGCCCATGGCATGTTTAAGCATGTTTAAGCAATATATAATTTAGTGAAAACTTTGTGCAAAACAAAAAAAGTTTGTCATTTTCCCGCAACATGTGGCAAAATATTAAATTTCCTTGGGGTATCTACTTTCCAAAATGGGGTCATTTGGGGGGGGGGGGGGGGGTTGTACTGCCCTGCCATTTTAGCACCTCAAGAAATGAGATAGGCAGTCATAAACTAAAAGCTGTGTAAATACCAGAAAATGTACCCTAGTTTGTAGACGCTATAACTTTTGCGCAAACCAATAAATATACGCTTATTGACTTTTTTTTTTACCAAAGACATGTGGCTGAATACATTTTGGCCTAAATGTATGACTAAAATTGAGTTTATTAGATTTTTTTATAACAAAAAGTTGAAAATATCATTTTTTTTCAAAATTTTCGGTCTTTTTCTGTTTATAGCGCAAAAAATAAAAACCGCAGAGGTGATCAAATACCATCAAAAGAAAACTCTATTTGTGGGAAGAAAAGGACACAAATTTCGTTTGGGTACAACATTGCATGACCGCGCAATTAGCAGTTAAAGTGACGCAGTGCCAAATTGTAAAAAGTGCTCTGGTCAGGAAGGGGGTAAAACCTTCCGGGGCTGAAGTGGTTAAAGCGGACATTCAGTCATTTTTCATCTTTCCATCTATTAAATATTCTGCTCTTGTTGTTTTAACTTTGGATAGTAAGACGTTTTTTTCTGCCAGTGGATACCTTATTCAGCTCACTTCCTGTTTCTTGTCTGGTAAAAAGCCTAGGCTTATGACATCATGCACAGCTCTCTCTCTCACTCTTGTGAGAGTTTGCCAGGAAGGGGGGGGGGCATAGGAGGGCCAATGAGAGCTGCAGAGCTGGAGGTTTGCCTCTGTGTGTCTGTGTAAATCCAGGAAGTGAACAGGCAGCAGCTTCAGCTGCCCACAGTTAAAATGGATGCAGCCAGACTTAGTGGAGGGAGATTTCTGCAGCATATTTGGCAAGTACAGAATCACAGTATATATAAAATAATATGCAAAGTGGTTGGAAGGAAGCTCCAGAATGGAAAAAATGTTTTTATTACAAATTATGTGAGCAGACTGCAGTTCCTCTTTAATGTTGATTTCACATGAAAGCTGCTCTGAACCTGCGCCAAAGGCATTAGTGGGTGCAGTTCTGTGGAGTCCCCACTAGGGCGCCTAAGCACTGTGTGCTGGGTGGAGTGGGTGTCTCTTCCCTCCACTCAGCTCTCAGAGCTCTCCTCACTGAGCTTTGCAGAGTGTGATTTCAGCTCCTGCCCCCTTTTTTCTGACTGCTCAGACAAACCTTATAGATTGTGGACTTTGAATAGATAAAGAGACGACTGCCGATAGACAGGTGCAGCTCATGTAGAAGGGTTTGTTTCATCTATATGCACCTCCAGAGGCCAGTCACATCACTGGGTATTATGGTTAACACATGTACGGGATTGACCCGGACAGTAGGGGTTTGGCAACTTGTGCCTGGGTTTCTGTCCCCTGGCAACCCGAACACAACATATACCCAGTTGGGTAAATCTGGCTGTCTTGTGGAGCCAGTGCGGCAGCTCAGACTCTGTCAGCTGCGCCTCTGTGTCCCTCTGTGCCTTCTCTCCCCCTGGGTGCCTGCCACCCCCCCCCTCACATGATCTGCTCTGAAGTCATTGGCAGCTAGGACCAGTGTCCTAGCAACCAATGACGCTTTTGCCCGCACGTGGAGTTTTCCTAGCCCGGTCCACCTCAGCTCTGCCCCCTAACTCCAGCCGGCCTCCGGTGCCAGCTGCGCTAGAACAGCCTGAAGATGGCCATCGTGGTGTGCTGGCAGTGCATCCTCTTCCATCCCGCTGTCCCGAGGACCACTGGCCAAACACCACCTGCTACCACTCAAGCAGGGCAGCAGAAGGTAAGGAGGTAGGGGAAGCTGCACAAGATGAGGGGAGTCCACAAGTTTGGGGGGGGGGGGTGGGGGCTGCACAAGATGAAGTGGGAGAGGAGAACAAGGTGGGTGGGTATCAAGGGGTGCACAAGATGAGAGGGGGGAAGCGGTGGGTGAGCGGGGGAAGGAGAATAAGCTGCAGGAGGGATGGGGAAGCTGTACAAGGGTAGTGGAAGGGGACATGGGCGAGTTGCACAAGGAGGTGAATGTGTCACTTGTTTTCAGGGTCATTATGGTAGAAGGTGGGCTAGAAATGTAAGTCCTGTCTGCCACTGATCTGCCTCCACCCTTGGCTGATGAAGACCCTTGATCGCCCCCTCTGATGGGGACACCAGATGTAAGGGGGAACTCTGATGGGGACACCAGTTGCAAGGGGGAACTCTGATGGGGACACCAGATGCAAGGGGGAACTCTGATGGGGACACCAGATGCAAGGGGGAACTCTGATGGGGACACCAGATGTAAGGGGGAATTCTGATGGGGACATCAGATGCAAGGGGGAACTCTGATGGGGACACCAGATGCAAGGGAGAACTCTGATGAGGACACCAGCTGCAAGGGAGAACTCTGATGAGGACACCAGCTGCAAGGGGGAACTCTGATGGGGACACCAGATGCAAGGGGGAACTCTGATGGGGACACCAGATGCAAGGGGGAACTCTGATGGGCACACCAGATGCAAGGGAGAACTCTGATGGGGACACCAGATGCAGGGGGGAACTCTGACGGGGACACCAGATGTAAGAGGGAGAACTTTGACGGGGACACCAGATGCAAGGGGGAACTCTGATGGGGACACCAGATGCAAGGGAGAACTCTGATGGGGACACTAGATGCAAGGGGGAACTCTGATGGGGACACCAGATGCAAGGGGGAACTCTGATGGGGACACCAGATGCAAGGGGGAACTCTGATGGGGACACCAGATGTAAGGGAGAACTCTGATGGGGACACCAGATGCAAGGGAGAACTCTGATGGGGACACCAGATGCAATGGGGAACTCTAACGGGGACACCAGATGCAAGGGAGAACTCTGACGGGGACACCAGGTGCAAGTAAGAACTCTGATGGGGACACCGGATGCAAGAGAAAACTCTGATGGGGACACCAGATGCAAGGGAGAACTCTGATGGAAACACCAAATGCCAGGGGGAAATCTGATGGGGACACCAGATGCAAGGGGGAACTCTGATGGGGACACCAGATGCAAGGGGGAACTCTGATGGGGACACCAGATGCAAGGGGGAACTCTGATGGGGACACCAGATGCAAGGGGGAACTCTGATGGGGACACCATATGCAAGGGAGAACTCTGATGGAGACACCATATGCAAGGAAGAACTCTGATGAGGACACCAGATGCAAGGGAGAACTCTGATGGGGACACTAGATGCAAGGGGGAACTCTGATGGGGACACCAGATGCAAGGGGGAACTCTGATGGGGACACCAGATGCAAGGGGGAACTCTGATGGGGACACCAGATGTAAGGGAGAACTCTCAAGGGGACACCAGATGCAAGGGAGAACTCTGATGGGGACACCAGATGCAATGGGGAACTCTAACGGGGACACCAGATGCAAGGGAGAACTCTGACGGGGACACCAGGTGCAAGTAAGAACTCTGATGGGGACACCGGATGCAAGGGAAAACTCTGATGGGGACACCAGATGCAAGGGAGAACTCTGATGGGGACACCAGATGCAAGGGAGAACTCTGATGGAGACACCAAATGCCAGGGGGAAATCTGATGGGGACACCAGATGCAAGGGGGAACTCTGATGGGGACACCAGATGCAAGGGGGAACTCTGATGGGGACACCAGATGCAAGGGGGAACTCTGATGGGGACACCAGATGCAAGGGGGAACTCTGATGGGGACACCATATGCAAGGGAGAACTCTGATGGAGACACCAGATGCAAGGAAGAACTCTGATGAGGACACCAGATGCAAGGGAGAACTCTGATGAGGACACCAGATGCAAGGGGGAACTCTGATGGGGACACCAGATGCAAGGGAGAACTCTGATGGGGACACAAGATGCAAGGGGGAACTCTGATGGGGACACCAGATGCAAGGGAGAACTCTGATGGGGACACCAGATGTAAGGGAGAACTCTGATGGGGACACCAGATGCAAGGGAGAACTCTGATGGGGACATCAGATGCAAGGGAGAACTCTGATGGGGACACCAGATGCAAGGGGGAACTCTGACGGGGACACCAGATGCAAGGGAGAACTTTGACGGGGACACCAGGTGCAAGTAAGAACTCTGATGGGGACACCAGATGCAAGGGGGAAATCTGATGGGGACACCGGATGCAAGGGGGAAATCTGATGGGGACACCAGATGCAAGGGGGAAATCTGATGGGGACACCAGATGCAAGGGGGAACTCTGATGGGGACACCAGATGCAAGGGGGAACTCTGATGGGGACACCAGATGCAAGGGGGAACTCTGATGGGGACACCATATGCAAGGGAGAACTCTGATGGAGACACCAGATGCAAGGAAGAACTCTGATGAGGACACCAGATGCAAGGGGGAACTCTGATGGGGACACCAGATACAAGGGGGAACTCTGATGCAAGGGAGACACCAGATGTAAGAGGGAGAACTTTGACGGGGACACCAGATGCAAGGGGGAACTCTGATGGGGACACCAGATGCAAGGGAGAACTCTGATGGGGACACCGGATGCAAGGGGGAACTCTGATGGGGACACCAGATGCAAGGGGGAACTCTGATGGGGACACCAGATGCAAGGGGGAACTCTGATGGGGACACCAGATGTAAGGGAGAACTCTCATGGGGACACCAGATGCAAGGGAGAACTCTGATGGGGACACCAAATGCCAGGGGGAAATCTGATGGGGACACCAGATGCAAGGGGGAACTCTGATGGGGACACCAGATGCAAGGGGGAACTCTGATGGGGACACCGGATGCAAGGGAGAACTCTGATGAGGACACCAGATGCAAGGGGGAACTCTGATGGGGACACCATATGCAAGGGAGAACTCTGATGGAGACACCAGATGCAAGGAAAAACTCTGATGAGGACACCAGATGCAAGGGGGAACTCTGATGGGGACACCAGATGCAAGGGGGAACTCTGATGGGGACACCAGATGCAAGGGGGAACTCTGATGGGGACACCATATGCAAGGGAGAACTCTGATGGAGACACCAGATGCAAGGAAGAACTCTGATGAGGACACCAGATGCAAGGGAGAACTCTGATGAGGACACCAGTTGCAAGGGGGAACTCTGATGGGGACACCAGATGCAAGGGAGAACTCTGATGGGGACACCAGATGCAAGGGGGAACTCTGATGGGGACACCAGATGCAAGGGAGAACTCTGATGGGGACACCAGATGCAAGGGAGAACTCTGATGGGGACATCAGATGCAAGGGAGAACTCTGATGGGGACACCAGATGCAAGGGGGAACTCTGACGGGGACACCAGATGCAAGGGAGAACTTTGACGGGGACACCAGGTGCAAGTAAGAACTCTGATGGGGACACCAGATGCAAGGGGGAAATCTGATGGGGACACCAGATGCAAGGGGGAACTCTGATGGGGACACCATATGCAAGGGAGAACTCTGATGGAGACACCAGATGCAAGGAAAATCTCTGATGAGGACACCAGATGCAAGGGGGAACTCTGATGGGGACACCAGATGCAAGGGGGAACTCTGATGGGGACACCAGATGCAAGGGGGAACTCTGATGGGGACACCATATGCAAGGGAGAACTCTGATGAGGACACCAGATGCAAGGCGGAACTCTGATGGGGACACCAGATGCAAGGGGGAACTCTGATGGGGACACCATATGCAAGGGAGAACTCTGATGGGGACACCAGATGCAAGGGAGAACTCTGATGAGGACACCAGATGCAAGGGGGAACTCTGATGGGGACACCAGATGCAAGGGAGAACTCTGATGGGGACACCAGATGCAAGGGAGAACTCTGATGGGGACACCAGATGCAAGGGGGAACTCTGACGGGGACACCAGATGCAAGGGAGAACTTTGACGGGGACACCAGGTGCAAGTAAGAACTCTGATGGGGACACCAGATGCAAGGGGGAAATCTGATGGGGACACCAGATGCAAGGGGGAAATCTGATGGGGACACCAGATGCAAGGGAGAACTCTGATGGGGACACCAGATGTAAGGGAAAACTCTGATGGGGACACCAGATGCAAGGGGGAAATCTGATGGGGACACCAGATGCAAGGGGGAAATCTGATGGGGACACCAGATGCAAGGGGGAAATCTGATGGGGACACCAGATGCAAGGGGGAACTCTGACGGGGACACCAGATGCAAGGGGGAACTCTGACGGGGACACCAGGTGCAAGTAACAACTCTGATGGGGACACCAGATGCCAGGGGGAAATCTGATGGGGACACCAGATGCAAGGGGGAAGTCTGATGGGGACACCAGATGCAAGGGAGAACTCTGATGGGGACACCAGATGTAAGGGAGAACTCTGATGGGGACACCAGATGCAAGGGGGAAATCTGATGGGGACACCAGATGCAAGGGGGAAATCTGATGGGGACACCAGATGCAAGGGGGAAATCTGATGGGGACACCAGATGCAAGGGGGAAATCTGATGGGGACACCAGATGCAAGGGGGAAATCTGATGGGGACACCAGATGCAAGGGGGAAATCTGATGGGGACACCAGATGCAAGAGGGAAATCTGATGGGGACACCAGATGCAAGGGGGAACTCTGACGGGGACACCAGATGCAAGGGAGAACTCTGACGGGGACACCAGGTGCAAGTAACAACTCTGATGGGGACACCAGATGCCAGGGGGAAATCTGATGGGGACACCAGATGCAAGGGGGAAGTCTGATGGGGACACCAGATGCAAGGGGGAACTCTGACGGGGACACCAGATGCAAGGGAGAACTCTGACGGGGACACCAGGTGCAAGTAACAACTCTGATGGGGACACCAGATGCCAGGGGGAAATCTGATGGGGACACCAGATGCAAGGGGGAAGTCTGATGGGGAAACCAGATGCAAGGGGGAAATCTGATGGGGACACCAGATGCAAGGGGGAACTCTGACGGGGACACCAGATGTAAGAGGGAGAACTTTGACGGGGACACCAGATGCAAGGGGGAACTCTGATGGGGACACCAGATGCAAGGGAGAACTCTGATGGGGACACCAGATGCAAGGGGGAACTCTGATGGGGACACCAGATGCAAGGGGGAACTCTGATGGGGACACCAGATGCAAGGGAGAACTCTGATGGGGACACCA
Organism: Lithobates septentrionalis; assembly: GCA_037952835.1. Classification (NCBI taxonomy): domain Eukaryota; kingdom Metazoa; phylum Chordata; class Amphibia; order Anura; family Ranidae; genus Lithobates; species Lithobates septentrionalis. The sequence goes on along the minus strand of JBBDGP010001260.1, from coordinate 795,383 downwards.
GATGTAAGAGGGGGTACTCTAATGGGGACACCTTATGAAACGTGATTTTATTTTGAAATATGGATGTGATTGGCCTACTTTTGTGGTTTAATAGAAAGCAATTTGAAACTCAGCTGTAAGAAATTTTTAGTGACTGGACCTCCTTAAATTTGAATTCACTACCCCTGCCCTAGATAGACATCTGTGGGTTGCAGGAATGTGCACAAAATCGTGTGGATTCCTGAAATGCACAAAAACACACAGCCCTTTTGCAGAAGTGCAGTGGTGCCATTAAGTCTTCATGACACAACCACACCTCTTGCTCCTGCGCTCATTCACCTGCAGCGAAACGTATGGTAACAAAGTATCATGCGTTTTGGTGCAGCATCATTTTATAAGAGCCCTTTCACACTGGGGCGGGGGCGGCGTCGGTATAGCCGCGCCGTCCCATTGATTTCAATGGGCAGGAGCGGTAAAGGAGGGTATACACTCCGCTCCTTCACCGCTCCGAAGATGCTGCTAGCAGGACTTTTTTACCATCCTGCCAGCGCATCGCTCCAGTGTGCAAGCCCTCGGGGCTTTCACACTGGAATGAAAGCAGCGGCACTTTCGGGTCGGTTTGCAGGCGCTATTATTAGCGCAATAGCGCCTGCAAACCGCCCCAGTGTGAAAGGGCTCTAAAGGTTATACAAGTTTTACATTTGTACTACATTTCATATTTCATTTGCTATGTTTACTAAAAAAAAAGTTTTTGTCGCGTGCCGCTTATGTGTTGGGCTTGAAGCACAGGTGGCAACCCAACTGGGTGTATGTAAGGGATTACTAGAAGTAGCAGCTGATTGGCTGCCATGCACAGCTGCTCCAGATGCTGTCTCCTCCAGTTTGGATACATTCCCCTGATAGTGAAGGAAATGACACCACCTCACCGCTGTAAGTGTTCTCCTTGGACTTGTGTACTATCACACCTAGAGCCGAGTGTCTGTCAATCAGTAACAGGCTGTCTCCTCAATGACCCGCCTCCTCCGCCCCGCCCCCTCTGCTCGCCCCTCATTGCTGGACTTCGGTGTTCTCGGGGAAAGTCGCTGTGCTGTGCGCTGGGCTCTGCGCTGTCTCCTCGGGCTCTGCGCTGTCTCCTCAGGCTCTGCACTGCGCTCTATAGTAGTACTATCATGCAGGTCGCCGCTCGTGTACTGGAGGCCTCGAGGAGGAGCCACAAGGGGGCGCGATGGGGAGCCTCCCTCTTCACCCAGTGGAGGGGGTTCTCCCAGAGAGGTATACTGTCACATGTCCTGTTGTGGAGAGGAGGATTAGTGGTGCTCCTTAGCTCTGGGCTGTACATTCTCTATGGACTTATTCTGTGTTTATAAATGAAAGGAGGGCAATGAGCAGAGTCATAGAGAAGCTCTAAGAAGTATATGTCCCTCTCTTGTGTACTTCTCATGTAGCCTGTAATTAGGGTTGCCACCTCATCCCTTTAAACCCGAACACATAATAATTACACAGGTTGTGTGGCTGATTAAGGTGGTAATTAAACTCACTTTGTGCCTTATCTGCATTAAACCTGGGTAATTCATATGTGTTCAGGTTTAAAGGGATGAGGTGGCAACTCTACCTGTAATCCTACAGAGGGACCCAATGGTCTCCTTCACATGGGCCCTAAAAATAGGCGGTTGCTTTTCATCTTTTTTTTACCGCTTTCTATGGCATAATGGTTAACACAGAGAGGGTGTAGAGACATACACGGTGCAAAAATCCTTTTAGGGCTTGTTTAAAAGCATGCTCTGAAGCTCCTTTGAAAAGCAGTCCACACTGATCACTTTTTAGATGCAGACATCCCAGCCTGCAAAAACTAATTTCAGGGAGGTGCCAAACTAATTTCAGGGAGGTTTTGCGCCGCCGCTGAACTCCCCCCCCCCCCCCCCCAATTAAATGCAGCCTCACTGTGCCCATCATTGCAGCCTTACTGTGCCCATCATTGCAGCCTTACCATGCCCATAATCCCAGCCTCACCGTGCCCATAATCACAGCCTTACAGTGCCCATAATTGCAGCCTTACTGTGCCCATAATCACAGCTTCACCATGCCCATAATCACAGCCTTACAGTGCCCATAATTGCAGTCTTATCGTGCCCATAATCCCAGCCTCACCGTGCCCATAATCACAGCTTTACAGTGCCCATAATTGCAGCCTTACCATGCCCATAATCCCAGCCTCACTGTGCCCATAATCACAGCCTTACAGTGCCCATAATTGCAGCCTTACAGTGCCCATAATTGCAGCCTTACCATGCCCATAATCCCAGCCTCACCGTGCCCATAATCGCAGCCTTACAGTGCCCATAAATTGCAGCCTTACCGTGCCCATAATCCCAGCCTCACCGTGCCCATAATCACAGCTTTACAGTGCCCATAATCACAGCTTTACAGTGCCCATAATTGCAGCCTTACCGTGCCCATAATCCCAGCCTCACCATGCCCATAATCACAGCCTTACAGTGCCCATAATTGCAGCCTCACCATGCCCAAAATTGCAGCCTCACTGTGCCAATAATTGCAGCATTACCAAGCCCATAATTGCAGCCTTACAGTGCCCATAATCCCAGCCTCACCGTGCCCATAATTGCAGCCTGACCATGCCCATAATCGCAGCCTCACCATGCCCATATCCGCAGCCTCACCGTGCCCATAATCGCAGCCTCACTGTGCTCATAATTGCAACCTCACCATGCCCATAATTGCAGCCTCACTACGGTCAGTGCCCAGATTACACACAGCCCCGCTGTGTCTCGGAATTCAGTGTGAAAACTTTGGCCGCGCTGTGACAAAAGTCCCGCTCTCCTCCTAGACCAGCTTGTGTGATAGACGCAGTGTTCTGTCTATCACACAAGCTGGTCTAGGAGGAGGGTGGGACTTTTGTCACAGTGCGGCCAAAGTTTTTTACACTCAGCTCCGACCACTGTGTGTGACATGTAGTGGAAGAGGAGGGAGGCGGGCGCTACATGCAGCCACAGCTTAGCCCAAAGCGGCCCCAGGGCAGGCAGCCTACCGGGAAATGTCTCGGTAGGCCAGTCTGGCCCTGCCTCCTGTCACTCAGCCACAGACAGAGCAGCCAGAGCGGCCGTACTCCATTCGGCTGCTTTGTTTGTGGCTGAGTGACAGGCTCAGCCGGGAGATCGCCCGGCGCTCGCGGGGGACCGGGAGCCTGCACCCAAGTGCAGGAGAATCCCGTGACTCGCGGGAGAGTTGAGATGTCTGCAGATGCATTTGATGGGCAGTCTGGAGGCAATACAGTATATCACATCCTCACTGCCTGATTTTTTTTTTATAAATCTTTATTTATGAAAGACAGGGTATCACATTGCAAAATTATAAAACTGTGAATATAGAATTACATCTATCTAGGTAGACGGTTTTTAGGTGATATACCAGTCAGTTTTTCTTATTATTCAACAAAAAAAAAGCAATAATAAAGAAAGAAAAACAGAAACATCAATGCTATCAATAATATATATGAAATACTAGACAGTCACATTTTAACTGGTGTATCTAGTGTTGATAAAAAAAGAAAAAGGGAGAAAAAAAAGAAAAACCAACAATCTGCCAGGTGACAAAATATAGGAGTACGCTTGTCTTAACCCCTAGACTATAATAATTTGACAAGTCTTTTTTAAATTTTGAGCTAAGTTCAGTTGTTCAGACAGGTTACAAGGTGGGCCGAGCAGGGGCGCGTGGAGAGAGGGGGGCAACATACACCTCCAACTAACCTCTCTCCACACCCCCACTCCCCAGCCCCCTCCAAAATCACATGTAAAAGCCAAGTCAGCACCATATTGCCGGTACACCCCCAGAACAGGGTGTCTCATGGCCATAAATCTCCAAAGACCGTCCGGTTTCCTTGCTTAGTCATTGCTTATTCGTCACCTGGCATCAAATATATTATCTTGTCTTTAACCACTTCCCGACCGCCGCACGCCGATGTACGTCCTAAGTTTGAACGGGGATATCGTTGTTATGGCAGCAGCTAGCTGCCATAACCCCGGTATCCCCGTTTTCGTGCGGCGGCCGGCTTTCAGATAAAAGTGGTCCCTGCGGCGGATTCGCCGCGAGATCACTTTTATCGGTGGCGGGAGAGGGCCCCCCCCCTCCCGCCGCGATCCGGTGCCCTCCGCCGCTTACCGGAGCCGTCGGTAGCGGCGGAGGCGATCGCGTCCTGCTCTCTGGTGTGTCTGGAGACGAGTGAGGGGAAGATGGCGCTCACTCGTCTCCATGACACTGCTGGGCGGAAGCGACGTCAAAACGTCACTTTCGTCCACGCCTCTTAAAGGCATATTTTTTCAAATGTCATTTTTCTAAATGACTTTTTTTTTTTTTTTTATTGCATTTTAGTGTAAATATGAGATCTGAGGTCTTTTTGACCCCAGATCTCATATTTAAGAGGTCCTGCCATGCTTTTTTCTATTACAAGGGATGTTTACATTCCTTGTAATAGGAATAAAAGTGACACAATTTTTTTTTTTTTAAACAGTGTAAAAATAAATAAAATATTGTAAAATAAATAATAAAAATAAAAAAAAAAATTTTTAAAACCCCCCTGTCCCGACGAGCTCACGCGCAGAAGCGAACGCATACGCGAGTAGCGCCCGCATATGAAAACGGTGGTCAAACCACACATGTGAGGTATCACAGCGATCGGTAGAGCGAGAGCAATAATTCTAGCCCTAGACCTCCTCTGTAGCGCAAAATATGCAACCTGTAGAATTTTTTAAACGTCGCCTATGGAGATTTTTGAGGGTAAAAGTTTGACGCCATTCCACAAGCGGGCGCAATTTTCAAGCATGACATGTTGGGTATCAATTTACTTGGCGTAACATTATATTTCACAATATAAAAAAAAATTGGGCTAACTTTACTGTTGTCTTATTTTTTTTTCCAAAAAAAGTGCGCTTTTAAGACCGCTGCGCAAATACGGTGCAAAAAAAAGTATTGCAATGACCGCCATTGTATTCTCTAGGATGTTAGAAGAAAAACCATATATAATGTTTGGGGGTTCTAAGTAATTTTCTAGCAGAAAAACCTGTTTTAAACATGTAAACACCTAAAATCCAAAACGAGGCTGGTCCTTAAGTGGTTAAACAGACAACCATAACTAGTTAAGGTTCAATACAGTATTTAGGAAGAAGAAAAGAAGAAAAGATAATCTGAAACATACATGGGAACCTGCGTCCAGCTCCGCCCCCCGTCGAGGCCCTCCCGACAGCACCCCACCTACTAAAAAATAGAACAGGAGAAAGGGATGTATCTCCCCTAAGTGTTTTTCACCTTATTTTACCTCGGGTCTTGGTTCGCTGCTCCCCTTTGTGGGTCAGTAAGGCGTCCTTTCAAGGATGGATCAGCTAGCTCGAGAAGGGCTATGTCTAGGCTAGAGGGAATGTGACTTAAGTCTGAGGTATATATTGTCCAGGGTTGCCACATCGCTGTGAAGCGGTCCCGAACACCTTTACATGTGGCAATATAATCCTCTGCTTCACGGATATCTCCTACCCTGCGACACCATTCCTCTCTGAATGGGACTTGCGGCCGTTTCCAGTATATAGGGAGAAGCCGATTTGCTGCGTTAAGCAGGTGAGGTAGTATACTTTTCTTATACTGGCGTATTGGCATGGGAGGAATGTGTAGCAGGAAGTGCTCCGGAGAGAGAGGGATGTCAATGCCCATGATATCTTTAATTTGTGATTTGATATCCTCCGAGTAAAATTTAATCGCAGGACAATCCCACCAAATGTGGAGAAGAGTGCCTTTATGACCACAACCTCTCCAACATAGTTCCGATGTAGCTGGGTATATTTTCGCTAACTCTGTCGGTACTCGGTACCAGCGCATCATTATTTTGTAATTCATTTCTTGCGTCTTATGCCCCGTACACACGGTCGGACTTTGTTCGGACTTTCCGACAACAAAATCCTAGGATTTTTTCTGACGGATGTTGGCTCAAACTTGTCTTGCATACACACGGTCACACAAAGTTGTCGGAAAATCAGATCGTTCTAAACGCGGTGACGTAAAACACGTACGTCGGGACTATAAACGGGGCAGTGGCCAATAGCTTTCATCTCTTTATTTATTATGAGCATGCATGGCACTTTGTCCGTCGGATTTGTGTACACACGATCGGAATTTCCGACAACGGATTTTGTTGTCGGAAAATTTTATATTCTGCTCTCAAACTTTGTGTGTTGGAAAATCCGATGGAAAATGTGTGATGGAGCCTACACACGGTCAGAATTTCCGACAACAAGGTCCTATCACACATTTTCCGTCGGAAAATCCGACTGTGTGTACGGGGCATTAGAGTCAATTGAACTGGACCGAGTGAGTTGATAAAGGGCAGATAATTGAGCAGGGCTAAAAACTACTTGCAGTATTTCCCACGCCCTAATGTATGGTGGTTTCACTATTGGAGAAGCAAAGCTGAGCAACTGATACAGTTCAGAGATCATATGTGGAATCGGTTCTTCATCTACGAATAGGCGTTCAAACGGTGTAAGGGAGGAAGTATCACTTATCTAGCCTCCGTGTTGTTTGATAAAATGGTGAAGTTGCCTATATCGCCAAAAGTCCATAGGGAAACTCCCTGACCGGGCTCTGAGGGCTTCTAGTGAGACTAATTTACTACTTTCCATCAATTTACCACAGCTGGCATTACTGTCATCCACCCAGGAACCAAAAAAACCTGTCTGTTCCCCAGGCAGAAACCACTGATATCCCCCCAGCGGGGCCAGAGGTGACACAGGGGGCGCCAAGTCTAAATTGGTATTAAGTCGGTCCCAGGCTTTCAAAAGCTGGGTCGTCAATGGAGATGCAAAAGTTGAAAATTCCCTGTGCTCCCGAGCCAACCACGGGGCATATGCCAGATTTCTTCCCGCCATATATTTTTCTAAAGAGACCCATATTTTGGAGTGTGTATGGAAGCGCCAATTAAGTATCCTTTGTAGGACCATAGCTCGATAATATTTTTGCGCATCTGGAAGGCTCAGGCCCCCTGCGTCCCTGTGGCGCCTCAGTAATCTAATGGCAATTCTCGGTCTCTTATTGTTCCACACGAAGGTGGATATAGTGCTGGATAATTGGGTAAAAAAGCTCTTGGGTAAAGCCACAGGTATCATCTGCATGTAAAACAGCACACGTGGTAGGACATTCATTTTAATAAGTGTAAGGCTGACCGCAGGTCAGCCTGTAATTGTAGGAGGAGTCAGGCTGCATAAAGCCTGTCCTCCTTTTTCTCCTTCCTGTGGTTGTAGGATCTCGTGTCGACATGTCATTTCCAGGTTAGGGCAGGTCACGGCAGATCACTTCCTGTTTCGGCTTGCAGGGCGGCAGCATGGTCGGCTGCAAGGTTCTCTTTGGTTCTCTCTCCCGGTGGTCGCGGTTCCGGTAGGTGTGGGCGGGTGGCATCAATGGAGGATCCACATCAGATGCCCCCCTGTCCCGCTCAGGTGCCAGCCTGGGCTGGGGGGGGCAGCCTGTTGCAGGGGGCATGTCGGCTCTGGGGTACGCCTTTGTGCATGTAAGGGGTGGTGATGGGGGTGTTCGGCCACCCTCTGCTCCTCTCCTTATGCTGCTCTGGTTTTTAAGGGGACTTCCTGTCCGCTCCTCCCGGTGCTGACGTGGGGGGTGATCGGCCACCTGTCTGCTCCTCTCCCTGTGCAGAACCACCTCCACGTGGGAGCCGCCATCCCGGTACTCGCGCTGTGGGGGAAGGGGATCAGCTGTGGTATTGCTAGGTATTTAATGTATTAATGCGGATGGGGGTGTCCATGGTACAGTCTGCTGACAGGGCAGCCTGCGGGTGCTGCCTTTTCACCTGCATGGGGCCACGCTACTAGCATCCGGTTACCTCATGCCACGCATGCATAAACACAGGGTTCAGGGGTTAGTTCAGGCTGTGGGGTTGTCATGACACTTGCTCATCGCCTGTCATCTCATGATATTCTGTGGGGGTCCTTTGGGGGCATGCAAATTACGATTTCTCATGTAATTTATGGTTTCTCATGCAATTTACGGTTTCTCATGGAATTATGGTTTCTCATGTATTTTACGGTTTGCATGCGATTTACGATTTCTTATTCATTTTACGGTTTTCATGCAATTTACGGTTGCTCATGCATGTTAGTTTCGCATGCAATTTACGGTTTCTCGTGCATTTTTTACGGTTTCTCATGTGATTACGGTTTCTCATGCATTTTACGGTTGCCCGTGCCTTTCTCATGCAATTTTACAGTGTTATTATGCAATTTACGGTTTTCTCATGCAATTACAGTTTCTCATGCAATTTGTCACTTCTTATGCCTATTCATGTTTTCTTACATTCCTCATGTTTTCTTACATTCCTCATCTTTTCTTACATTCCTCATGTTTTTCTTACATTTCTCATGTTCTCACGTTTTTCCCTTGGTTCTCACGTTTTTCCCTTGGTTCTCACGTTTTCCCTTGGTTCTCTCGTTTTCCCATGCTTCTCTCGTTTTCCCATGCTTCCCTCGTTTTCCCATGCTTCTCTCGTTTTCCCATGCTTCCCTCGTTTTCCCATGCTTCTCTCGTTTTCCCATGCTTCTCTCGTTTTCCCATGCTTCTCTCGTTTTCCCATGCTTCTCTCGTTTTCTCATGCTTCTCTCGTTTTCCCAGGCTTCTCTCATTTTCCCATGCTTCTCTCGTTTTCCCATGTGTCTTACGTTTCATGTCATATGTTTTTTATGTCACAGCCTTTCGTTCGCTGCATTTCCGTTAGCTAATGCTCACATTCAGGGTCTGTCACATTTACAGATCCATACGGGCTGAGGTTTCGTTTTAATTGATTGTTGTCCCACAATCTTCTCGCCTGTTTTCCATACGTCATACGTGCACGTTCAGCATTACACCTTTACTTCTACCCACCACGGTCTGTGGGTACCTTAGCCCTGAGTGTTCGTTTTTAATTTCCTGTCCTGGCGCTGCAGGTTGCTCGGGCTCGCTCACTGCATACAGTAGGGGGGTGTCGTCATTAGGTTCACATTCTTGCGCTCTTGGTCTTGTCATTTCTGCACCCACATCATCATACTTGTCAGGTAACAGGGGTGTTATGTCTTGGGCTGGTTGTCTGTAATGTTATCTGGTTGCTTTCAAACAGCTGGGTTGTTCATGTTCTGCCACTGCAGATTACTCATCACGTCTATGGGTTTAACAGATTGAGGTGATCGTTTTTAATTGGCTTGTTCGGTGGCAAGTCTCCTCATCTGTTCTTACGCTGCTTATGTATTTCGTACAAACTCACGTTTCTCTTGCAATTTACGTTTTCTCATGCAATTTACGTTTCTCATGCAATTTACGTTTCTCATGCAATTTACGTTTCTCATGCAACTTGCGTTTCTCATGCAATTTACGTTTCTCATGCAATTTACGTTTTTCATGCAATTTACGTTTCTCATACTAGTTACGTTTCTCATGCAATTTGTTGTTTCTATGATAAACTCACATTTTTATGTTTCTCTCGTTTTCCCAGGTTTCTCATGTTTTCCCAAGGTTACTCTCATTCTCATGTTCTCACGCTTTTCATCAATTCACGTTCTCGTGCTACCAGCTCCAGCTGGTTGGGTCGGAGCACAGTAGCTCACCCTCTCTCAGAACCTGGTCCGTCCCAAGGCTTAAATTTTTCACACTCGGCTAGCTTCAATTCTTGACCCGAGGGCAGTATCCCTACGCAGTGGATTGCTTTCCTGGCTTCGGCACGGAAAGCCCAGTTTTTAAGTTACTGTTCCCTTGCTCGTCGAGCGCAAGTGCGGTGTAGGTTACCCAGGGGACTGCGGTTTCTTCCCTGTCCAAATGCACACGATCTTTTATTTCCTAGCTACGTCTGGCTAGGATTGGCAAAAGTATGGAACTTGGTAAGTCAGCCATGGCAGCTCCAGCAGCCTTTACGGGCTCAGGGGCTTTAGTGGATTCCGAACTTTCTCAGTCCCTAGGCCAGTATCAGTAGGCTTCCTACTTGGTTTTGTTCTTTGCCTCTTTTAATTTATATCGGCACAGCACTGTCGGGGCGTATCTGGTTGGGACTCAGCATTTCATGTTGTTGGTAGACCCCGAAAGGTCTTTCTTTATTTTCTGTGCACTCTATTTAAGCCACCCTCAGGGATCCTGAAGAGTAGCCCTCATGCTGTGCTCAGCAGACTTCTCATCATGGGTCATTTTTTCGTGTCATATCTGTCACGTTCTCATGGTCTCCTTTGTGTTGGGTACCAGTTCGGTGCTCAAGGCAGCGCTATACCCGGCCTTTTGGGGGTCCTGAGGACAGGGGTATTGCTTTTGGCCGAATCAACATGTTTGCAGCCCGGCCTTTTCTGTTTACATCTGCATGCTCGCAAGACGCAATAATCGGGTGGCAGCACTGTCATCAGGTTTGGAGCCTGGCAAGGCGTGGTACCCGGTGTTGGGTTAAACTAGCTCGGCAGTGCTACATCTGGTAAACCCAGGGATGGTCCTCGGTTGCCTTTTCCTAGCGCTCCCCTCTCCGTAGCTCAATGCATACTTCATTTCCGCCCCTGTTTTTTGGCCACTCGGGGTCTGGACCCTAAGGTATACTCTGGCATTCATAAGAGATAGGAGCAGCTTCTGCGAATTTGTGCCAGGGGCCCCAGCCCTTATTTGGTATTTGGGTAAGTGGAGGTCGTCTTGTTTCTCTGGGCATGTCCCAGAGCCACTTTTTGAGATGCCACAAGTGTTTGTCAATTTGGTAGATTGTACGTAATTTCAGTGGGTAATAATCTGGCAAATAATCATCCTACTGGTCATTTTTGCCCCCTTTTAGGCATACTGACCACGTGACCCAGGCACAACTCAGGTCTATGTTCTCTGTTGCTCTTTGTTCCTTTCCTACACTATCCACAGATTGACTCCGAGTACAAGTGTAAGGCTGACCGCAGCTCAGCCTGTAATTGTAGGAGGAGTCAGGCTGCATAAAGCCTGTCCTCCTTTTTCTCCTTCCTGTGGTCGTAGGATCTCGTGTCCCACCCACCCATTCCCTTTTTCTTTTTCATTTTATTTCATTTCATACTTGGGTATGCCCCCTTTTAGGCATACTGACCACGTGACCCAGGCACAACTCAGGTCTATGTTCGCTGTTGCTCTTTGTTCCTTTCCTACACTATCCACAGATTGACTCCGAGTACAATATTAAGTCTTCCAATCCAAGTGAAGGCTGTCTTAGCCCACTGGGTCAGGTCTTTCTTCACATTTGTTATTAGGGAGGGAAAATTGGTAGTAAATAGGGTTTCAAATCTGTCCGTCAGTCTTATACCTAAGTATTTTAGGGATGATTTAGTCCAGGTGAACGGGAAAGCAGTTTTTAATCGGTCTGTCAGGGAGGGTGTCATTTGAATGGGTAATATCTCTGATTTCGTGTAGTTAATTTTTAAATTAGACAACTCTCCGAAATTTTGAAGTTCCCGCATCAGATTAGGCAAAGAGACCAGAGGCTCTGTGATGTGGAATAACACATCGTCAGCATAGGCCGAAAGTTTATGCTCTGTAGGACCTACTGTGAGCCCCTTAATGTCTGGGTTTGCCCTAACAGTGCGCAGGAATGGTTCCAGCACAAGGGCGAACAAGAGTGGGGAAAGAGGGCACCCCTGCCTCGTGCCATTTCTGATCGGGAATCTCATGGAGAGGAAACCATTCACTTTTACTTGAGCATGTGGGTCTGAGTATAGGGCCATTATCCAAGTAAGCATATGGGAGCGAAGGCCCAAGGCTTCCAGCGTAGCCCGTAAAAAAGTCCAGTCCACCCGATCGAAGGCTTTCTCCGCATCGGTGGACAGGATCAAGTAAGGGGGGGGCGCGGGGGAGGCTCATGCCCAATGAATTAGGTGGATTGCTCTGATTGAGTTGTCCCTAGCTTCCCTGCCGGTAATGAACCCTGTTTGGTCCGGGTGGACTATTAGTGGGATCAGGTGTTTCAGTCTGGTCGCAAGAATCTTGGCTAGTATTTTAATATCTACGTTGAGAAGGGATATGGGTCTGTAGCTTTGGGGCATAGTGGGGTCCTTCCCTTCCTTAGGTAGTACTGAAATGTGGGCTAGTAAGGCTTCACTAGGGATAACTGCGCCGTCTGCTATGGAATTAAAGTAGTTACACATTGATTCGGATAGCAGAGGTAAAAACATCTTATAATAGGCCTTGGAGAACCCATCAGGGCCTGGGCTCTTTCCATTAGGCAAAGAATTCACTGTGGATTCTATCTCAGTGACAGTGATGGGTGCTTCTAATGCGGAGCATTGTTCGTCTGTCAGTGCAGGCAGTCCAGAAGCAGTCAGGTATGTTTGAATGGCTTTTTTCCGTACGGCCTGGGCCTCTGGGGTCTGTGCCGAATTTAGGTTATATAATGTATTGTAATAATCCCGGAATCCAGAGGCTATCTGGGAGGGCCTAACCGTGTATTCACTTGTGAGGAGGCGTAACTTATGCACATACATGAGTGCTCGTTTTTTCCTAAGGGCTCTAGCCAGCATACGGCCACATTTGTTGCCATGCTCATAGTATTTGTGTGATAAGTATCGCATTCGCCTGCTTGCCTGTCTGTCCAGCAGCCGAGAGAACAATTCTCTCAAATCTGTCAAAGCCCTCAGAGTCTCCGGGTCACTGTTCTGCTTGTGCCTAAGTTCCGCCTGCTGAAGCGCTTGAAGTACCCTGTCAAAGTCTGCTTGCCTAGCTTTCTTCAGTCTAGATCCCTGAGAGATCAGTTCACCTCTCACCACTGCTTTATGGCCCTCCCACACAATCCCCTTACTCAACCCCTTTGTAGTGTTTTCTTTAAAGTAGTGGGACAGGACCTCTTTAACCTCAGAAACCACTACAGTATCGTCCAACAGAGATTCGTTTAAGCGCCATGACCAAGTCCCCCGGCTGCTCTGTGGCAAAACCAGGGAGGTCATTACTGGGGCATGGTCAGAGATTGTTATATTTCCAATGGACGAGGTCTGCAGCAGCTCCAGAGCCAAGTGATCTACACAGATCAGGTCTATAGGGGTATAGACATCATGTGTTTTTCAATAGTAGCTGTAGTCCCTGTCAACCGGATGGAGAATTCGCCAACTATCTAGGAGTCGGTGAGTTTGTAGGGTTTTACGAAAGTGCTTTAGAAAAGCGTGTGAATGAGAAGGGCGCTTGTGCGAAGTGTCTAGCTGTGGGTCAGGGCTGATATTAAAATCGCCTCCCAAGATTAGGGGGCCCTCTCTAACTTCTGCCAGTCTATCAAGGGTATTGTCTATGAAGGTGAGTTGGTTTGAATTAGGGGCATAGATCGTAGCAACTGTAATCTTCTGCCCAGCTATGGTCCCCTTAAGGAAGACATATCTCCCCAAGGAGTCTACCTCATTGTCAATTACTTGAAGGGGGCAAGACTTATGTATGGCAATAGCCCTACCTCTCGATTTCGCAATAAGTGAATTGCTGAGGAACCATTGGGTATATATGTGATTGGGCAATTTGGGCAATGAGTGTGGAGTGAAATGCGTCTCCTGTAAAGGAACCACCTGAGCCCCTGAGCGCTTAAGTTCCCACCATAATTTACTACGTTTGCATGGGGAGCAGAGACCTCGCACATTATATGAAATTACCTTAAGTGATGCCATAGGAGGAGCTCGGGATGAGCAATTTTCGCTGTGGTCTAGTGGGCACAGAACGGGAGGCGGAGCCGGAGGCAGTCCCTACAAAAGAGTATACAGTAGAAAAGAGTAAACAGAAGGGAGGGAAGAAGACAAAGTTAGAGAAAGTAAGACACTTACAAATCGCAAAGTACATTAATGTGAACAATACCACAACGTGGTACACCTGTGGGCCAGATATCGAGCCTCTCCCCGCTAGGGAAAAGTGTCCGAGACCTGTCTATATTTCCAAAAAAAGGAAATATATACCTTAAAAGGTATGGCCTACGTGGGGGACGTGGACCATCACGAGAGGGAGGGGAGCGAGGGCCAGCCCCGATCCACCGCCCTCTCCTGATCAATAGGCAGAATACACTATACAGTGTATAAGAGAGGGGAGTTTCCATAATAACAAAAACAAAAGTTCGCAGCTCAATCTTGAGGTGGGGAGAAAAATCAAAAAAGATAAAATAAGAAGGGGGGGTGACCTCAAAAAAGAGAAAAAAGTGCGAAACAGAAAGCTGGATAAACAGGGCGTCCATAACTAAAGCCTGACATGGTAAGTTCAGAGCCATGGCTTCTATATCCCTTCCTGGGGTATTCTCATAAGTTCAAAGCCGAGCTCCTGATCAGGGGCAGCTATCCCAGGATAGAGGATCACGCACGACATCGTGTGCATATGTGGCTCTGTCCCAACTGTAGACAGCATGCTTATGCTAGTGGTTAGGGGCCCTGTACAAAAAGGGAACAATCAGATGAGGTCCTGTAACAGATGAGGAGAATATTTCTCTCGGAATGCAGATCAAAGATAGGACAGTTTCCTTTAGTGCCTTGGTGACACAGGAGCCATGGGGGAGGAAGACGCAGGGCGTCTGCGGCTCCTACGGTTGGCCGTAAGCCAAGGCTGGGGGAGTTGCAGGTGAGGATGATCACTCGGGCCCCTCCAGTTTGGGAAGTCCACTGGCTCAAGACCCAGGGTCTCTAGGAAAAACGGAAGGTCGTCTTTAGTGCGTAACGTGACACTCTTCCCCTCCTTGGTTGCTTGCAAATAGAAAGGGAAGCCCCAGCGATAAGGCAGACCTGCCTTTTGAAGGGCCTCTAGTAGGGGCCGCAGGGCTCTGCGTTGCCTGAGTGTGCGTCTTGAAATGTCCTGGTAAAAATACAGGTGTGCTCCGTCAAAGTCAAAGTATTGCTTCCCACGCATTTTCTGCATAATTCTGTCTTTTAGTGTATATTTATGAAGCTTACATATGACATCCCTTGAATTGTCTGCATCTTGGGAGGGTGGTCTGAGGGCCCTGTGAGCTCTGTCTATCTCCACAGCAGCCGTGGCAGGTAGTCCCAGTATTTCTCGGAAGACATCTTCCAGCGTGGGGATAATATCTTTTGGTGCCGTAGCCTCCGGTAAACCGCGTATGTGGATATTTGCTCTCCTACTACGGTTTTCATTGTCATCGAACTGACACAATAGGGCTTCTATTTTCTGATCCTGAGAGCTGCATCTGTCCTGTAATTTAGCAATAGTCTGCAGCACCTCATCCAGCCTCTGCTCCACAGTTTCCACCCTGTTTCCCAAATGATTAGTGTCTGTCTTGAGCTGGGCTATTTCTTCCCTGAAGGCCTTCTCAACCCTGGCAGTGACTCGCTCCAGATCTTCCCTGGTGGGGAGGGACCAAATATGGCGTTTTAT
Organism: Lithobates septentrionalis; assembly: GCA_037952835.1. Taxonomy (NCBI): domain Eukaryota; kingdom Metazoa; phylum Chordata; class Amphibia; order Anura; family Ranidae; genus Lithobates; species Lithobates septentrionalis. Next base: position 780,047 of record JBBDGP010001260.1, on the reverse strand, counting down.
GTCTCCTTCCCCTAGAAAGTCCGCCATGTCAGGGCCCTGATCATGGAAGGCAGAGGATCCCGGGGAGAGTGGAGGGGCTGTGTCACTCACCAACCGCGGAGAAGGAATCTGGGAATTCTGGTGCTGCTGTTGCTGCTGCTGCTGAGCCAGGGCCTTCTGTGTAGCTTTTGTTACTTTGCCAGCCTTCGGCGTCGGCGCCATCTTGGAGGCCTCATGTCCGGGCCCAGCGTTCGGGCCGAAATATGTTTCCAGCTGCTCCTGCCGTGAGCCCTCCGCTCTCGAGTGTTGTGAGAGAGCCCGCCGTCCTTGTGACATGTTCTCCGGTGTTCCGGAGGCGATCTCTACCCTCTATGCGGCTGATAATGCGGCGGTGTATTGGGAGCTGAGGTAACACGCGTCCTCACTCCTCCATAGCCAGGCCACGCCCCCTCACTGCCTGATTTAAAGTTATTGTAAGGGTAATTAATATATTTTTGTTAAATAACAAACATCATACTTATAATAAAATATTTAATCCTACATATCAGTTAATACCACAATGGGCAAGCCGACATAAAGGTTAAATGGAGGGCGCTTCAAAATGTAGACCTTACAGTATACATAAACAAGTGACACTCTCTTAATGATTGAACTATCAAAGTGACACATATAAATAAATATAAATATGAATAGATATATGCTTATTAATGTGCAATAGTGGTGATAACCTCTACTCCTATAACATTTACCTGGTGTGTTATAGCATGCACATAAACTTAGACTAAACACTGATAGTAATGTTAACCACTATAGTGCTATATGCAGCAGCAATGAATAAGAACACCTACAAGTGTTTCAATTAGTGCTGTAAAAATAACATAAGAATTCCAAAAAGATTTTTTAGGCAATATCCAAACAGGTTGCAAGTGACAAAAAATGGTGACAAAAAAGGTGAGTATCAAATGTCCCACACAGATGATTCTTAGGTGATCCTATGTCAAATGCTGAAAATCAACGTGCTTCTTTCACCACACCACCGTGCTAGTGAGACACTCTCCAGACCTGCACTCACCAAAGAGACATGCCAGCACTCTCATGCACGGCAAAACACGCTCTCTTTACCACACTCCAGGGTAAATGGTGTATACGAGGTCCAATGATGGTATTCAGTAGGTCCACATAAAAAGAAAATAAGTGCTCCAATAGTGTAATTCAGCAAACAATAATTTTATTAAAAATCACTGCACCCTTCACACATCGCACTCACATTAGTGTAATAAAAACAGGCAGCAAAAACGTGTAGTTCACAGCAAGCCTCAACTTGTGGATACAATCAATAACCAATGGTCACGGCGGACCCGAGGTGTGCAGCTGCTGGGTATAATCTCACCCCTCCCTCGGGAAGCCTCCGTCCTTCGGAACACTCGTATTCCTCTCCTTCTGTGTGGCTGACAGCATGAACGTCACACGTCACAGCCACGCCCCGACATGTTTCGTCACAGATCGACTTATTCATGGGATAGGCTGTGTACCCTGCCACTCAACCCTTTTATCTGCTCTCAAGCTCCCGCCCGCCGGGTCACGTACTGCGCATGCGCACACCTCGCGTCCCCGTGCGCCGGATACACTGACACTCCATACAGCAAATTGCGATTGGGATTCAGGCACATAGGAGTCATATACCACTAATATATGTAATCTATTGTGATAATATATTTATATCAGATAGGATTACAGTGATAACATTAACCCTTAACATTTAGAGACCGCAGCTACGCTGATCTCTCAAATAGTTAACCTGCTGCATGAATAGTACGGCCATAACATACAGCAGGACTATTGGAGGGCCCTGACACTGAAATCGTCCATTGTTAGATCTAGGACCATTTCAGTCATGATACAGAGTGAATATACATGAGTGGGTATACGACCACATTCCTCATATGTAACAAACATTCAATATTATTCAAATGCTTAAAAATACTGAATTAAATTTTAAAATTCATAAAATTAATTATGAATATAAAAAACATATATAAAAAATTTAAAAATAATATGAACTCCAATACTATATACCACTTAAGGGATAATCATAAATGTATAAATGAATGGACCTTTAAAACAGAGACAATCACGTCTCTACTAGATAGCTATTTTTTAAACGGATACCAACCTAAACGAACTTAATGCATATATAGCTCGAAGACATTTTTCCTCTTATTTTAAATTTAATCTTAAATTTAATCTCATCCCCCAAACAAGTGCTAGGTGCCGGTAAGAAGCCCACCTTAAATGGGTATTCTATATATCCGGGGGGATCATTACAACCGTATAACAAACATACCACATATCTGTCAGAGGATGGTTCCCTTCTCCCCCTTCTTAGGGACCAATTTATCACCCAAACAAAATAAATTTACAAGGTATGCAAAATTAATTAGGATTGTAAATTAATAGGGGAACCTCTAAATGCATATAATATGCTAGACAGTGTCCCTATTCTTCCTACCACAACATATAAATGAGTGTATACCAATATCCCTATTCTTCCTGTCACAACATATAAATGAAATGGGGGAATGTCATAATCAGATTCTAAGAACATCCCTAGATGAACATAATTGTAATCACAAGGACAAACAGTTAGGCTAAACATTATGCAAGGTTAGACCCAAAAGGTAAGGCCCCGTGTACCCTCAAACTGCAAGGCTGGAAGGGGTGATGAGTAATTGAAGTGAACCAGTCTAAAAATTATTAATGAAACAATTTAGATCCAGTTCTATGTTCAACCCTCTAGGTGCTAAACTTTTCAATAAAAAGATCCATCTAGTCTCTCGTTGAGATAGGTCCCTAACTCTGTTGGACCCTCTCCAGGAGGGGTGTACAATGTCTAACCCACAGAATTGTAATAATGATGGATCTTGTTGATGTCTTTCTTTGAAATGTAGGGAGACACTATGGTACCTATAGCCATTTCTTATGTTGGTAATGTGTTCCGAAATCCTAATCCTTAGCAACCTCTTCGTTCTCCCCACATACAAAAGACCACAAGGGCACCACATAAGGTAGACCACATGTGACGAGTTGCATGTGCTGAATTCCTTAATTTCAAAGGATTCCCCATCCCTGTTAGTTACAGTGGTAATTCCTCTGTGGTTGACTCTAACAGTCCTACAACAGATACACCTCCTGCAGCTATAGAAGCCCCTGAAATCGAATTTCAGTTGATTTCTCCCAGGCGGGTCTAGTATCCTCTTAATCACATGATCACCAAAATTGGGGGCCTTCCTATAAATGAATATAGGCCGATCCGGTAATACTTCTCCCAAATGCCTATCCTTACATAGAATGTGCCAATATTTGCTGAAAATATTCTCAATATCCTTGTATTGGCAATGGAAACCAGAAATGAATCCAAATTGGTGCTTATTGTTGTCGGGTGCATTCTCGGATTTTTTCAGACATAGTTCTCTAGGTACTGATGCCACCTCCTGGGTGATCTTATTCAGTTCATCTTCTCGATAACCTCTTTGTAAGAATTTTCTTTTTAGAACATCTGCTTGTTCAAAAAAGTCTTGCAATTCTGTGCAATTCCGGCGTACACGTAACATCTGCCCTTTTTCTTATCCAGGCTGGGTGGTGGCCGCTTCTTATTGACAAAAAACTATTCCGATCAGTCGGCTTGAAATAGACTTTGGTTTTTAGTGAGTTACCCTGTCTCTCAATCGTCACATCCAAAAAATTAACCGATGATTCACTGATCTGATGTTCCAATTTAATATTGTTGGTGTTATTGTTGAGTTCTTGTAGAAAATCAATTACCGATTCCTCTGTCCCCTCCCATATAAACAAGAGGTCATCAATGAATCGACGATAAAATAAAAGTTGGGGTCTTCTCTGATTGAATACCTTTCTGTCCTCCCATTCTGACATAAACAGGTTGGCGAGGCTGGGGGCATATTTAGCTCCCATCGCCACGCCAACCTGTTGGGAGTAGTAATGGCCATCACACCAAAAATAATTATGGGACATACAGAAATCCAATGCCTGTCCCAGAAATCTTTTCTGTACGCCAGGGATGTCATCTCTTTTACTAAGGGCCCAATTAAGGGCCAGAGCCGCATCTTCGTGTTGTATAACAGTGTATAGGGAGGCCACATCGGCCGTTACCAAATACACTGTCGATGCGGTCTCTAGTTTAACATCATTGAGTAATAACAAGAGGTCACTAGTATCTTTCAAGTAGGCCCTGGTGTCTTTTACACTTAACTGGAGAAATTTGTCTAAGAATTCCCCCAATCTCGCCGTGACGGAGCCAATCCCGTTAACAATCGGTCGAGGTGGTGGGCACTGTAAATTCTTATGTACCTTAGGTAAGGTGTATATGACAGGGATCCTGCACGCACTGGGGACCAGGTATCTCCTTTCTTTGACATTGAGTGCATCTGTCCTAAAGCCCCATTCCACCAAAGCTGATAGCTGCGTTTTATATGCATCTGTTGGATCAGCAGGTAGCTTTCTATATGTAGTTCTGTCCCCTACTAGTTCTAGCAACTGGTTCAGGTAAAATGATTTATCTAGCAGCACCACACCCCCTCCCTTATCAGCTGGGCGTACTATCAAATTCTTCCTCTCTTCAAGGGATCTAATACCCTCCCTAATATAGTAGGGGTTAACATTCTTGCGTGGAGTCAGCTCCTCAATATCACTCAGTACCAGGCTCTTAAAAACCTCTATGTAATGATTGCCTGGATTTTGGGGATTGAAGATAGATTTATTCCTCAATCCCGTGTCTATCCTATTTGGAGGTATCCTAGATCTCTCTGAGGATTCCACCGGATGACTCAGGAAATATTTTTTAATATTCATAGTCCTGATGAATTTCTGCGCATCAATATACACATCGAACTTGTTCATTGCCCTTTTAGGGGCGCATTTTAAGCCAAGATTCAAGATATTCAGTTCCTTATGACTGAGTTCCACACTACTTAGATTGTATATCCCAGTTTTTACACTTCCCTCGGTCGTTTCCTTGGGTTTCTTGGATCTTCCTGCCCTACACCCCCTCCTTCTCCTTGAATGGGCATACTTCCCCTGTCGAATCCTGGAGGGTGAGCCTGTCTTCCTCCCCCTCTTTGGTGGGGGCCTCTGGAATTCCCTCTCGGTGTTCCCCCTCCCCTCCCCCGTTGACCTAAAAAAGGAGCATAACTAGAATGCTCTTCCCTGTCCAACGGTGAGAATCTGTTATATAGGGGAACATCACCATAATCTTCAGAGTATTGGTGAGGCAGGGGGCGATGTTGCCACTGTCTGTAATCTTGTGGCCCATTATTCCTGTAATCTCTGGGTGATGGATAGTTGTTAGAATATTCAGATGGATATCTATCCCTACCCTGGAGTGGAGGTCTGGGAGAATGGTGGTATCCTCTTCCTCCTCTCCCGCGTGAAAGGGGTCTAGGGGAGTAGTGGTATTCCCTTCTGTATTGGTCGCCTCCCATATTCCGTCCTCTCTCATTGGGTCCTCTCTCATTAGGTTTAGGATTTATTCCTTCATTGCCACCTTTACCTCTACTAGCTGTGTTCTTCTTGATTTCAGGCTTAGGGGGGGGATTGTTAGTACTTCCTGCCGTGTTGCTGTTTGTAGCTGGGTCAGCATTGTTGTTTTCTAATGTTACCTGCCATGCATAAATTCTATTAGTTTTGAAATCATTGACGTCCCTATTGTACTTTTTCACTTTCTTTTTTTGGGTTTCTCGGTCAATTTTTTCCAATTTCTTCTTAATATTACTGTTGAAATCCTTCATTTGGTTGGTATCCTTAATGGGTTCTAATTTATCCTGTAGGTCCTTAATTTTTTCATTTAAAATCTTCAGCTTAATTTGTTTCCTTTTTAGTACTAGTGCCTGTAATTCTTTTCCCACTTTATTAAAAAATTCCAGCCATTCCTGCATAAATGACTGGTCATTCAGACCATCCTGTGGGGGTACCTCCCATCTCAAACTTCTAAAGATCAGGTTCTCCCTGCAATAATGCTCAAATGTGAATACGTCCCACCAGGTCTTAACTTGTTTCTCTAGTAACCCCTCAAGGGTTTTTAGTAGCACCGAAAAATCTTCCTCATATTCGATCATTGGTTGATCACTAGAGAAGACAGATTCGGGGCTAAAGTGTCTATTCGATAAGAAATTGAATGCATCCATGGCTGCGAGTGATGTACTAAAATACAAATGTGAAAACCAGGTATCCTCTATGTTTACGCCCTCTACATAGAAAATACCCCCACCGCGCCACTAACTCTCTGACTGTCCTCAACCGGATCTACATAAATGTGTATAAACACTTATAAATTCCTTCAACACCCGTGACAGTGATAAACTCTAAATAAATAAGTGAACACAAAAATGTGTATATATATTGAGCTGCCCCCCTTAAAAAACAATGAATAATAAAATATTTAATCCTACATATCAGTTAATACCACAATGGGCAAGCCGACATAAAGGTTAAATGGAGGGCGCTTCAAAATGTAGACCTTACAGTATACATAAACAAGTGACACTCTCTTAATGATTGAACTATCAAAGTGACACATATAAATAAATATAAATATGAATAGATATATGCTTATTAATGTGCAATAGTGGTGATAACCTCTACTCCTATAACATTTACCTGGTGTGTTATAGCATGCACATAAACTTAGACTAAACACTGATAGTAATGTTAACCACTATAGTGCTATATGCAGCAGCAATGAATAAGAACACCTACAAGTGTTTCAATTAGTGCTGTAAAAATAACATAAGAATTCCAAAAAGATTTTTTAGGCAATATCCAAACAGGTTGCAAGTGACAAAAAATGGTGACAAAAAAGGTGAGTATCAAATGTCCCACACAGATGATTCTTAGGTGATCCTATGTCAAATGCTGAAAATCAACGTGCTTCTTTCACCACACCACCGTGCTAGTGAGACACTCTCCAGACCTGCACTCACCAAAGAGACATGCCAGCACTCTCATGCACGGCAAAACACGCTCTCTTTACCACACTCCAGGGTAAATGGTGTATACGAGGTCCAATGATGGTATTCAGTAGGTCCACATAAAAAGAAAATAAGTGCTCCAATAGTGTAATTCAGCAAACAATAATTTTATTAAAAATCACTGCACCCTTCACACATCGCACTCACATTAGTGTAATAAAAACAGGCAGCAAAAACGTGTAGTTCACAGCAAGCCTCAACTTGTGGATACAATCAATAACCAATGGTCACGGCGGACCCGAGGTGTGCAGCTGCTGGGTATAATCTCACCCCTCCCTCGGGAAGCCTCCGTCCTTCGGAACACTCGTATTCCTCTCCTTCTGTGTGGCTGACAGCATGAACGTCACACGTCACAGCCACGCCCCGACATGTTTCGTCACAGATCGACTTATTCATGGGATAGGCTGTGTACCCTGCCACTCAACCCTTTTATCTGCTCTCAAGCTCCCGCCCGCCGGGTCACGTACTGCGCATGCGCACACCTCGCGTCCCCGTGCGCCGGATACACTGACACTCCATACAGCAAATTGCGATTGGGATTCAGGCACATAGGAGTCATATACCACTAATATATGTAATCTATTGTGATAATATATTTATATCAGATAGGATTACAGTGATAACATTAACCCTTAACATTTAGAGACCGCAGCTACGCTGATCTCTCAAATAGTTAACCTGCTGCATGAATAGTACGGCCATAACATACAGCAGGACTATTGGAGGGCCCTGACACTGAAATCGTCCATTGTTAGATCTAGGACCATTTCAGTCATGATAAAGAGTGAATATACATGAGTGGGTATACGACCACATTCCTCATATGTAACAAACATTCAATATTATTCAAATGCTTAAAAATACTGAATTAAATTTTAAAATTCATAAAATTAATTATGAATATAAAAAACATATATAAAAAATTTAAAAATAATATGAACTCCAATACTATATACCACTTAAGGGATAATCATAAATGTATAAATGAATGGACCTTTAAAACAGAGACAATCACGTCTCTACTAGATAGCTATTTTTTAAACGGATACCAACCTAAACGAACTTAATGCATATATAGCTCGAAGACATTTTTCCTCTTATTTTAAATTTAATCTTAAATTTAATCTCATCCCCCAAACAAGTGCTAGGTGCCGGTAAGAAGCCCACCTTAAATGGGTATTCTATATATCCGGGGGGATCATTACAACCGTATAACAAACATACCACATATCTGTCAGAGGATGGTTCCCTTCTCCCCCTTCTTAGGGACCAATTTATCACCCAAACAAAATAAATTTACAAGGTATGCAAAATTAATTAGGATTGTAAATTAATAGGGGAACCTCTAAATGCATATAATATGCTAGACAGTGTCCCTATTCTTCCTACCACAACATATAAATGAGTGTATACCAATATCCCTATTCTTCCTGTCACAACATATAAATGAAATGGGGGAATGTCATAATCAGATTCTAAGAACATCCCTAGATGAACATAATTGTAATCACAAGGACAAACAGTTAGGCTAAACATTATGCAAGGTTAGACCCAAAAGGTAAGGCCCCGTGTACCCTCAAACTGCAAGGCTGGAAGGGGTGATGAGTAATTGAAGTGAACCAGTCTAAAAATTATTAATGAAACAATTTAGATCCAGTTCTATGTTCAACCCTCTAGGTGCTAAACTTTTCAATAAAAAGATCCATCTAGTCTCTCGTTGAGATAGGTCCCTAACTCTGTTGGACCCTCTCCAGGAGGGGTGTACAATGTCTAACCCACAGAATTGTAATAATGATGGATCTTGTTGATGTCTTTCTTTGAAATGTAGGGAGACACTATGGTACCTATAGCCATTTCTTATGTTGGTAATGTGTTCCGAAATCCTAATCCTTAGCAACCTCTTCGTTCTCCCTACATACAAAAGACCACAAGGGCACCACATAAGGTAGACCACATGTGACGAGTTGCATGTGCTGAATTCCTTAATTTCAAAGGATTCCCCATCCCTGTTAGTTACAGTGGTAATTCCTCTGTGGTTGACTCTAACAGTCCTACAACAGATACACCTCCTGCAGCTATAGAAGCCCCTGAAATCGAATTTCAGTTGATTTCTCCCAGGCGGGTCTAGTATCCTCTTAATCACATGATCACCAAAATTGGGGGCCTTCCTATAAATGAATATAGGCCGATCCGGTAATACTTCTCCCAAATGCCTATCCTTACATAGAATGTGCCAATATTTGCTGAAAATATTCTCAATATCCTTGTATTGGCAATGGAAACCAGAAATGAATCCAAATTGGTGCTTATTGTTGTCGGGTGCATTCTCGGATTTTTTCAGACATAGTTCTCTAGGTACTGATGCCACCTCCTGGGTGATCTTATTCAGTTCATCTTCTCGATAACCTCTTTGTAAGAATTTTCTTTTTAGAACATCTGCTTGTTCAAAAAAGTCTTGCAATTCTGTGCAATTCCGGCGTACACGTAACATCTGCCCTTTTGGGATATTTCTTATCCAGGCTGGGTGGTGGCCGCTTCTTATTGACAAAAAACTATTCCGATCAGTCGGCTTGAAATAGACTTTGGTTTTTAGTGAGTTACCCTGTCTCTCAATCGTCACATCCAAAAAATTAACCGATGATTCACTGATCTGATGTTCCAATTTAATATTGTTGGTGTTATTGTTGAGTTCTTGTAGAAAATCAATTACCGATTCCTCTGTCCCCTCCCATATAAACAAGAGGTCATCAATGAATCGACGATAAAATAAAAGTTGGGGTCTTCTCTGATTGAATACCTTTCTGTCAAGGATACAAGGATATTGAGAATATTTTCAGCAAATATTGGCACATTCTATGTAAGGATAGGCATTTGGGAGAAGTATTACCGGATCGGCCTATATTCATTTATAGGAAGGCCCCCAATTTTGGTGATCATGTGATTAAGAGGATACTAGACCCGCCTGGGAGAAATCAACTGAAATTCGATTTCAGGGGCTTCTATAGCTGCAGGAGGTGTATCTGTTGTAGGACTGTTAGAGTCAACCACAGAGGAATTACCACTGTAACTAACAGGGATGGGGAATCCTTTGAAATTAAGGAATTCAGCACATGCAACTCGTCACATGTGGTCTACCTTATGTGGTGCCCTTGTGGTCTTTTGTATGTGGGGAGAACGAAGAGGTTGCTAAGGATTAGGATTTCGGAACACATTACCAACATAAGAAATGGCTATAGGTACCATAGTGTCTCCCTACATTTCAAAGAAAGACATCAACAAGATCCATCATTATTACAATTCTGTGGGTTAGACATTGTACACCCCTCCTGGAGAGGGTCCAACAGAGTTAGGGACCTATCTCAACGAGAGACTAGATGGATCTTTTTATTGAAAAGTTTAGCACCTAGAGGGTTGAACATAGAACTGGATCTAAATTGTTTCATTAATAATTTTTAGACTGGTTCACTTCAATTACTCATCACCCCTTCCAGCCTTGCAGTTTGAGGGTACACGGGGCCTTACCTTTTGGGTCTAACCTTGCATAATGTTTAGCCTAACTGTTTGTCCTTGTGATTACAATTATGTTCATCTAGGGATGTTCTTAGAATCTGATTATGACATTCCCCCATTTCATTTATATGTTGTGACAGGAAGAATAGGGATATTGGTATACACTCATTTATATGTTGTGGTAGGAAGAATAGGGACACTGTCTAGCATATTATATGCATTTAGAGGTTCCCCTATTAATTTACAATCCTAATTAATTTTGCATACCTTGTAAATTTATTTTGTTTGGGTGATAAATTGGTCCCTAAGAAGGGGGAGAAGGGAACCATCCTCTGACAGATATGTGGTATGTTTGTTATACGGTTGTAATGATCCCCCCGGATATATAGAATACCCATTTAAGGTGGGCTTCTTACCGGCACCTAGCACTTGTTTGGGGGATGAGATTAAATTTAAGATTAAATTTAAAATAAGAGGAAAAATGTCTTCGAGCTATATATGCATTAAGTTCGTTTAGGTTGGTATCCGTTTAAAAAATAGCTATCTAGTAGAGACGTGATTGTCTCTGTTTTAAAGGTCCATTCATTTATACATTTATGATTATCCCTTAAGTGGTATATAGTATTGGAGTTCATATTATTTTTAAATTTTTTATATATGTTTTTTATATTCATAATTAATTTTATGAATTTTAAAATTTAATTCAGTATTTTTAAGCATTTGAATAATATTGAATGTTTGTTACATATGAGGAATGTGGTCGTATACCCACTCATGTATATTCACTCTGTATCATGACTGAAATGGTCCTAGATCTAACAATGGACGATTTCAGTGTCAGGGCCCTCCAATAGTCCTGCTGTATGTTATGGCCGTACTATTCATGCAGCAGGTTAACTATTTGAGAGATCAGCGTAGCTGCGGTCTCTAAATGTTAAGGGTTAATGTTATCACTGTAATCCTATCTGATATAAATATATTATCACAATAGATTACATATATTAGTGGTATATGACTCCTATGTGCCTGAATCCCAATCGCAATTTGCTGTATGGAGTGTCAGTGTATCCGGCGCACGGGGACGCGAGGTGTGCGCATGCGCAGTACGTGACCCGGCGGGCGGGAGCTTGAGAGCAGATAAAAGGGTTGAGTGGCAGGGTACACAGCCTATCCCATGAATAAGTCGATCTGTGACGAAACATGTCGGGGCGTGGCTGTGATGTGTGACGTTCATGCTGTCAGCCACACAGAAGGAGAGGAATACGAGTGTTCCGAAGGACGGAGGCTTCCCGAGGGAGGGGTGAGATTATACCCAGCAGCTGCACACCTCGGGTCCGCCGTGACCATTGGTTATTGATTGTATCCACAAGTTGAGGCTTGCTGTGAACTACACGTTTTTGCTGCCTGTTTTTATTACACTAATGTGAGTGCGATGTGTGAAGGGTGCAGTGATTTTTAATAAAATTATTGTTTGCTGAATTACACTATTGGAGCACTTATTTTCTTTTTATGTGGACCTACTGAATACCATCATTGGACCTCGTATACACCATTTACCCTGGAGTGTGGTAAAGAGAGCGTGTTTTGCCGTGCATGAGAGTGCTGGCATGTCTCTTTGGTGAGTGCAGGTCTGGAGAGTGTCTCACTAGCACGGTGGTGTGGTGAAAGAAGCACGTTGATTTTCAGCATTTGACATAGGATCACCTAAGAATCATCTGTGTGGGACATTTGATACTCACCTTTTTTGTCACCATTTTTTGTCACTTGCAACCTGTTTGGATATTGCCTAAAAAATCTTTTTGGAATTCTTATGTTATTTTTACAGCACTAATTGAAACACTTGTAGGTGTTCTTATTCATTGCTGCTGCATATAGCACTATAGTGGTTAACATTACTATCAGTGTTTAGTCTAAGTTTATGTGCATGCTATAACACACCAGGTAAATGTTATAGGAGTAGAGGTTATCACCACTATTGCACATTAATAAGCATATATCTATTCATATTTATATTTATTTATATGTGTCACTTTGATAGTTCAATCATTAAGAGAGTGTCACTTGTTTATGTATACTGTAAGGTCTACATTTTGAAGCGCCCTCCATTTAACCTTTATGTCGGCTTGCCCATTGTGGTATTAACTGATATGTAGGATTAAATATTTTATTATTCATTGTTTTTTAAGGGGGGCAGCTCAATATATATACACATTTTTGTGTTCACTTATTTATTTAGAGTTTATCACTGTCACGGGTGTTGAAGGAATTTATAAGTGTTTATACACATTTATGTAGATCCGGTTGAGGACAGTCAGAGAGTTAGTGGCGCGGTGGGGGTATTTTCTATGTAGAGGGCGTAAACATAGAGGATACCTGGTTTTCACAAACATCATACTTACCTCCACTGTGCAGCTCGTTTTGCACAGAGTGTCCCTGAACCTTCTCTTCTGGGGTCCCCCAACGGCTCTCCCGGCTCCTCCCCACATCAGATAACCCCCTTGTAGAAGCGCTCTCCCGGGGTATTACCTTGCGGGCGCGCTCCTGAGTCTAGCATTCAGCGTCCATAGAGGCCGAATGCAGAACTCGGCCCCGCCCACGTCCTTGGATTTGATTGACAGCAGCGGAAGCCAATGGCTGCGCTGCTATCAATTTATCCAATCCAATCAAGAGCTGGGGGAGAGAGAGAGACAGCGCGTCCCCGCTGACTGAATGAAGGGGTTCAGGTAAGTAAAATGGGGGCCGGTGACTGCCAGGTGTTTTTTCACCTCAATGCATCCTAAAAACACGAACCTTTACAACCTCTTTAACTCCCTAAATGCTTAATTACTGAGACTCAATCACAAGAATTTTGTTCCATGTATGGCCAGCTTAGGAGCCCTTTCACACTGGGGCCATCTGTGCGTTAGCGGTAAAGCGCCGCATGCTTTTTTTGGCCGCTAGCGGGTCGCTTTTAACCCCAAAGAGGGGGTTAAAAATGCCAGTGTTGCAGCGCTTCCAAAGCCCTTTTCTGCTGCTTCGGCAGCACTGCCTAGTCATTGCAATGGGCAGGGGGGTTTGGGGAGCAGTGTATACAGCGCTCCCAAACCGCCCCAAAGATGCTGCTTGCAGGAGTTTTTCTAATGTCTCGCAAGTGCAACACCCCAGTGTGAAAGCCTCCCCCACTGTCAGAATACAATAGCTCGGCAGGAAGGATTCGGATGGGGAAATTGAGTCCATTTTTTTTTTTCATTGATCCAGCTGGTTTAACAAAAAAACAAACTATTATCTATGGACTCCTTAAGCAAAAAAAATGTGGCTGTGGTATGTGTACCTCCCCACCTGCTGCCTCTGCAGCTAAAGGGGGACCAGTTGGAAGGCCGTAAAAACACAGCTCAACCGTTTGGTTTTACTGCCAACCAACCTTGTGTGAATGAGTCCTCAGGTCCCATTTACACTTGTGTTTTAGGGTGGTAAAAACAGTTGAGCAGCATTTTTACTGCTTCACCCCCCCACCCCAGTCACTAACTTGCCTGTCGAGGCAGCAGAGAGGGGTGTACGCATCCTGAGAAGCAAAGCATTGAATTAAAAGAGAAGTATGGACTTATAAAACATCCAAACAATTATACTTGCCTAGGGGGCATCTGTCTCCCGCTGGCTTTGAAGTGAGAACTAAGTGATCAAATACCACTGATTGCTGAATTTTCTCCTCCGCTTTGAGCAAAGGGCCGTGACTGTCAGTCTTTAGTTCTCTGCTCTTTCCTTCAGCGCTCACTGGAATGCAGGGGTGTGGAGAGGGCGGGAGAGGCTGGCTCAGACTCAGGACTGATTGCTGAGATGCTGTGCCGTTCTTGGCACCTGGGTGGATCCTGACCAATCTTTCCTATGCTTGGAATGGCTAAGTGACGTCAGCCGATAGCAGATATTAGCCTGCTGTCCGCTGAAAACAGGTCACAGGAGTGCAGAGTGAAGTGCACCCCTGTGAATTACAGAACTATAGCCAAAATAGCTGTGGCTACACTTCTACTTAAAATCCCCCCATGAGTGGCCAAAATTAGAAAAAAAAATAGTGTGCCCCCCCCAAATTCACACCAGACCCTTATCCAAGCATGCAGTCCGGCAGGTCAGGAAAGGGGGGGGACGAGCAAGCAAGTAGCCCCCTACTGAACCACCATAACAGGTCACATGCTCTTAAAATGGGGATGGGGGCTTTGGGGCAGGGGGGACTCTGCCCCCCCAAGCACTTTGCCCCCATGTTGATGGGGACAAGGGGTCTCTTCCCCACAACCTTGGCCGGTGGTTGTGGGGGTCTGTGGGCGGGGGGCTTATCAGAACCTCGTCTCCCCCATGTGAATGAGTATGGGGCACACTCATTCATCAAAAAAATGTGTAGTGTGAAACTAGGAGGCAGTTTTCTACAAGTTCTTTATTAAAGAAAAAAAATTAATTACCCCCCCCCCCCCCCGTGTAGATCCAACGTCAATCACGATGCCTCCACTGCTGATCTGAAAAAAAAGCTCCGCTCCCAGAGAGGGCTGTTGCCGAATGACGGCTCCGCTGCCTCCCGCCGCTAAATAACATCACAGGGTGGCCTGCCCTCTTGTGACGTCACTGACCCAGCATGTCCCGGTTGTGACGTCACGGGAGAGGCATCCGGTGATGTCACCGGGTGGCTCTGCCCCTTGGTTTATTTAGCAGCGAGAGGCGGCGGAGCTGTCATTCTGCAGGAGCCTTCGTTGGGAGTGGAACTTCCTTTTTTTTGGGGGGGGGGTCAGCAGTGGCAGCAGGCATCCTGATTGAGGTTGGATCTACGCTGGAGAACAATTTATTTTACATTTTTGTTTTCCTAAAAAAGGACTTGTCAAAAACTGCCCCTTGTGTTTATTTACACTCTTAACTGTTTTTTGATGAATGAGTAGGGGTACCTGGTACCCCATATTCATTCACATGGGGGAGGGGGCAGGATTTGGGGGGCTTAAAGGGGCTTCCAGATTCTGATACCCCTCCTGCCCGCAGATCCCCAAAACCACCAGCCAGGAAAGCTTGCTTTTGTGGATACAGGAAAGAAAATCGCTCCGTCTATGGCCGGCTTAAAGGGTTACTAAACCCTCGCGGTTTTTTTATAAATAACAAACATTTCATACGTTTTATTTTTTTAAAATTTATTTTTATTCAATTTTTAAAAAGACATACAAACAAATACAGCTTGGTTGCTTAAATTGTACAGGTATACCAGCAGGTACATCAGATGATCAAAATGAGTTACCACCATGGCACATAGACAGGGTACATATATCACTTTCCTCCTGCCAGGAGGTAGACTACGTTCAGAGTGGTAAACAGAAAGGGGGCCTACCAAAACAGATAATGCTTAACCAAGATCTATCTATATTCAGCAATCCTATGATATAATAGCTAGAATTAATCCATAATCACTAGGCGATATTCAATTCCTCCATCCACTTACCCCAAACTTTATCAAATTTCAACTGGCAACCTCTATTAGCATAGGTATCTTTATATAGCGGGAGGCTCTCATTAACCAGACGTTTCCACTGAGTGCTTGAAGGGGGATAAGGTTTTTTCCATTGCATTGCTATGATTTTCCTAGCATAAAATAATAACAACCCAATCATCGTGCGTTTAGCTATTGTGGGAACCAAGTTTTCTATTAGGCCCAATATGCAGATCTCCATTGACAGTGGTAAATTAGTCGATGCAACCTTATTGGTTAAAGCAAGAACCTCCCCCCAAAATTGTTGTATCTTTGGGCAATGCCAAAAAACGTGAGAAAAATCTCCTGGGGTGGAGCCACATCTCCAACACTCAGGAGAGTGGGCAGAGTTCATCAAATGAAGTCTGTGTGGGGTGAAATACGCCCGGTGTACTATTTTGAATTGGACTAGTCTGTCTCGTATAGAAACTAGCGACCTGAAGGGAAAGTCCCAAACATCATCCCAGTCGTCTAAAGCGGGAATATCGCGCTGCCAACGGGACCAGAGGCCGTCCAGCGGTGGCAAAGACACATGAACCAGATGCGCATATAAGCGCGATGTGGGTTTCTCAGTACATCCGGATCTAAGTGTCTTCTCCAGCTTGGACTGAGTTAGGATACAGGAGGAGCGTGGGAATTGTGCCTCAAATGCGTGCAAAAGTTGAATATAGCGGAACTGATAGTGTTGCGGTAAGTTATACTGAGAGGAGAGCTGGGGAAAGGAAAGCAATGAAGCCTGTGACACCACCTGTGAAATTAATTTTATGACATATCTGGTCCATGCCTGAGGGTCTGTAAGTTTATGGAGATGTGATAAATTGGGGTTTAACCACAAGGGGGCATTGGGGGAAGTTTCAATCTGATTGTATTTTTCGATGACTAGGCCCATTCTCCAAGTGCGCAGGGTGGTAAGCATGGAAGGGGTTAGTGAATATGGGGCACGTGGGCCTCTATAGATTAAATATCGAAGGGATTCCCAAGAGCCCACCACCGTGGCCTCCAGAGCGGAAGCCGCGTTGGTTTTATCGGGGTTTAACCACCCCACCACCGTCACAAGCTGTGTCGCCAGGAAATACTTTTGGCAATCCGGAAAAGCCATGCCACCCTGTGACAGTGGCCTCATCAATGTCGACAGCTTGTATCTGGGTGGGGAGGGGCCCCAGAGAAACTCTGAAAATCGTTGATTTAATTTAGTGAAGAAGGATTTAGGGATCCATTGCGGGGAATGGCGGAATAGATAAGTGAATTTGGGAATGACCTTCATTTTGAGGAGATTAACCCTTCCCCAAACAGACAGGGGCAAATTACTCCATGCTTTAAGTTTTGCTTTCATATCCCCCACTACCGGCTCTAAATTTAGTTTAAGGAAATCTGAAGCTTGAGCGGAGACATGGACCCCCAGGTATTTAAAGGTGTAAACCCATTTCAGCGGCTGTCTGGGGAGGATGTGGCTCTTGCTGCCTGATCTATTGGAAACAAAGTAGATTTTGACCAATTAACCCGAAGGCCCGTGACTGTGGAGAATGTATTGAGGACTGACAATGCACCCTGGAGTGATGGACCCGCATCCCCGAGAAACAGGACCATATCATCAGCATACAGGGCTACCCTCTCCTCCAGCATGCCAATACGAAGCCCCTTTATATGAGGCGACGTACGAACGGCCTCTGCAACCGGCTCTATGGCTAAATAGTTTGGTTAAAATTTTAAGATCATTATTTAATAAAGCAATTGGTCTATATGAGGCACATAACTCTGGGTCCTTAAGGTCCTTATGGATCAGGGTAAGGTAAGCCTGATGCATTGAAGGGGGCAAATCACCTTTGGACAGACAGACAGTGTACAGTTGAGCTAATATGGGTGCTAATAGTGCTGCATGTGCTCTATAGAAATCTATTGGTAGGCCGTCAGGCCCTGGTGCCTTTCCTGTGGGGAAGGACCGTATGACATTTAGAATCTCTGATGGCGTGAATGGACGCACCAACGACTCCCGCTCCTCATCCGACAACCAGCCAAGAGCCAACGGATCTAAGAGATTTTGCAATGACTCAGGCTGGAAGTCGGGGGGGGGGGGGAGGGCAGAGGTATAGAGCGTTTCATAAAAGGCATTAAACAGTTGTAGAATTTCTGACTGAGAAGTCACCGTGTCCCCAGCTGGAGACCGCAGACTAGAGACCACTGTAAATGGATGTTCATGCTGCGCCAACATAGCCAGAAAGCGACCATTTTTGTCTCCCTGCTCAAAAAACCGCTGTCTTCCTTTATGCATATCCAGTCGCGTAACCTCCGTCAAATGTAAATTTAGTGAGCTCTGAGCGGCACTTAGTGAATCGAAGTGAGCTATTGTAGGGTCTGCGCTATAGGTCACTGTTTGATCCACTACTATCTGTTGTAGCCTATGGGTTTCCTGGCCTTGCTGCCTCTTGATACTCGCGATTATTTAAATGTATTGCCCTCTAGTGTAGGCCTTGAATGTATCCCAGACCACCTGTGGAGACATGTCATACTTACCTCCACTGTGCAGTTTGTTTTGCACAGAGTGGCCCAGATCCTCCTCTTCTGGGGTCCTCAGCGGCGCTAGTAGCTCCTCCTGCATCGAGTGCCCACATCGGAGAAGCACTCTCCTTTGGTGAACACCTGTGCGGGCGAGCTCCCGAGTCCTGCTTCTGCGTCCATTGACAAAGAAAGCAGGACTTGGCCCTGCCCTCCGGTGTCCGCGTCGTTGGATTTGATTGACAGCAGCGGGAGCCGAAGGCTGCACTGCTATCAATCTATCCAATCAGTACACGAGACACCAGCTAGAGCTGGTGTGCTCGTCCCTGGGGAGAAGAAAACCAGGTTCAGGTAAGTAAAACAGGGGGTTGCAGCACTACACAAGGTTTTTCACCTTAATGCAAAGAATGCATTAACCATGAAGATTTATAACCCCTTTAAGTCTTCACTAGTTGGTCTACCTGACCGTGGTTTGGTTTCAACAGAACCCCTAATTTTCCACTTCACGGTTAGAGTTTGAACACTGCTGATTGACATTCTCAATTCCTTGGATATCTTTTTATATCCCTTTCCTGTTTTGTACAGTTCAACTACCTTTTCCCGCAGATCCTTTGACAATTCTTTTGCTTTCCCCATGACTCAGAATCCAGAAACGTCAGTGCAGCACTGGATGAAAGATGCAAGGGTCTGTCAGAAGTCCAGAAACTCATTGACCTTTTATACACACACACACTAATTACAAGCAAACAAATCACAGGTGAGAATGGTTACCTTTAATAACCATTCAAACCCCTTTGTGTCAACTTGTGTGCATATTATCAGGCCAAAATAACCAGGGTATGTAAACTTTTGATCAGGGTCATTTGGGTAGTTTCTGTTGCCATTATGATTTAAAAAGAGTAAACACAGTTGGTTGATAATAAATGGCTTCAGCCAAACACTAACCATGAGTGAAAGAAAAGTTTTTGTGTTATTCATATTCTCTGAAAAATGGCCAAGAAATCATAAATTCTGCCAGGGTATGTAAACTTATGAGCACAACTGTATATAATCTATCAATCAGAGAGGTTTGAGACCCATAGAAGTCTATCATTAAAACTGTAGAAGCAGAGAAATTATTTTGTTGTAGCCAATCATAGACATAGGACAACTGAGATACTACAAAATAAAAAGAAAATTTGTTTGAGCCAGTTCAGTTGTGGGGTAGTCTGCATCTCTGTTGAGACTTGATCAACATTTGGAAGTACATTTTTTTTTAATGCCTCACCTAATTCCTGAAAATGTGACTCATTTTTTTCTGGTTCTAGCATGTTTTTTGTAGGTCCAAAAATTGATATATTTTGTATTGTATGAGAAATATAGTAATAATGTGTTTCTTTATAGTTACAGAGGCTGACAATGTAAAGCCACTCGAAGGAGTGAAAATCTTGGACTTAACAAGGTATGAGTAAGATAATAAAAAATATCTATTTTTTTTTAGTATGCATATAATTGCCATATGTTAGCTTATTTGCTGTTCTTAACCACTTCAATACTGGGCACTTTCACCCCCTTCTTGCCCAGGCCAATTTTCAGCTTTCAGCGGTGTCGCACTTTGAATGACAATTACGCGGTCATGCAACACTGTACCCATATGACATTTTTTTCACACAGATAGAGATTTATTTTGATGGTGATTAATCACCAGTGGGCTTTCTATTTTTTGCTAAATAAAGGAAAAAAGAACAAAAATTTTGAAAAATAAAGCGCTTTTCTTTTTTTCTGTTATAAAATATTGCAAATAAATAATCTTTCTTCATAAATTTAGGCCAACATGTATACTGCTAAATTTATTTGGTGAAAATAGCCCAAATCGGTGTATATGTATTTTGTTATAAAGTCAACTAATGTGGTATATATATATATATCTGAAAATCGATCTGTCCTGATGTACTGACGACCTATCCCATTTCTTGAGGCCCGAAAATGCCAGGACAGTACAAATACTTCCAAATTAACCCTACACATTCCAAGGTATTTAGTAAAAGGCATGGTTTTTGAAGTTGTAATTTTTTGTCACAATTTTTTTTTTTTTTACATATTGTCACCAGTGCAGTACAGTGTCATCATATAACTGGTGTGGTGGTGATCAGGGACACTGACTGGTGACAGTATGTAAAAACAAAAAACAAAACATTTTACATTTTATTTTTTTAATTTTTAAAATATTTTTTCTTTGATCTACTTTAATTTGTTTTATTTTTTTACAATTTTTTTTTCTACATACTGTGACCAGAGCAATACATTGTTACGTTAGTAACAGTGTACTATTCTGGGGAGGTGATCAGTCTTTTTTTTTTTATACACTATGATTGCTTATAATGCGACGTACACACGGTCGGAATTACCGAAACAAATGTTCGATGGGAGCATGTTGTCGGAAATTCTGACCGTGTGTAGGCTCCATCAGACATTTTCCGTTGGAATTTCCAACAAACAAAACTTAAGCTCTGGATCGCAAATTTTCGGACAACAAAATCCGTTGTCGTAAATTCCGAGCGTGTGTACACAATTCCGACGCACAAAATTCCACGCATGCTCTGGATCAAGTACGAGACGGAAGCGCTTGTTCTGGTAAAAATAGCGTTTGTAATGGAGATAGCACATTCGTCACGCTGCAAATTTTAAAATCTTTTAATGCAGCGCATTCTCTTCTTCTTTATAATGCTAGAATAATGAAGTTGTTTTGCTGCTGATATTCACACAAATTCTGACAAACTGATTTCTTTATTATTTCTCGTGATCTCCAGAAAAATATTAGTTATTTTTTTCGTCAGATTTCCATAATGTTTTTTATTTATTTTTATAGTGATTTTATTTTTTGTTGTTTTTTTTTTTTTAATCAAGAACTCCTGTTTTTTCTTTTTCTAGTTATCTCCATAATATTTTTTTTCCTTTTGTGTGTCAAGTTATCACAACACCAATATTATCTTGTATTTTTTAACCTCAAGGAGGTTGGTTGGTGTCCCTTGTTAATTTGACATTGTATTTAGGAAATGTACCGGCCTACTTACAAACAAACTGTCCTTTTTGAAGTAAAACACATAGGCAAGTATTTGTGAATCAGAAATAGCCATTTATTATGGGTAATAAGAAAATAAAGAGGAAGGCAACGCTGGAGAAACTGGTGAAATTGGCAAAGCCTTTGTACCCCAGGGCACACATCAACTATTTGACAGGCAAATTTGGGAGCCTGAGGAGTCCATATAATAGTGAGCACAATCCAGTCCAGGACTCCAAGAGATCAGGAACAGCAGCAGATGACATATATGTCCCCAGGCTGTGGTCATACAACAGCCTGCGTCTTTTGTCAGACCAGACTGAACCCAGGCCATCACACTCTTTTCTTCCTTCCACTCTTCCTTCCAGGCTGTGGCTGTGGTATTGGAGTGGTGGCAGGAGGTGGAGGAGGACAATGGTCGAACTCACACAGGTGGGTTTTGGTTTTGAGTTGGCCCCTCAACCCCTTATTTAGGTTCAGATACATAATTTCCTCACAGATGAGGCGTTGGCCCTCCTCCATTTCTTGCATTTTGCATGCAGCCATGGAGGCAAAGGCCTCTTGAAGAGTGGGGGTGGTTCTGAGGGCAGCATTAGCCTCCCGAATCAGCCCAAGCGCTGCCTCCTCCACATTCCTCCCCTTCCTGGGCCTTTTGGTTGGAAGGCGGAGGGGAGGGACCTGGGATTCGGTCAGGCTGCTTGGCTGCGCCACCTCCTGGCTGCCACATTCCACAGCCTCCTCCTGGTTGCCACATTCCACAGCCTCCTCCTGGCTGCCACATTCCACGCCCTCCTCCTGGCTGTGGCTTTCCTGTGTATGAAAAAGGGACATAGTTTTAGTTTTTTGTTCATCAATCACACACAATTTTCAGCTCATGACTGTTGCAAATTGAATGTTAACAAATAAAATAGAAAAGACTATCATTCTGAGCCCAGCATTTTTCATTCTTGTCCCAAACATTTTTGGCCACTACTGTCTATTGGTATGTAAAACACTTTATAAAATCATCAATTAGTGATCAATAATAACATCTAGTTAACATCATTAATTTTGCGACAAGAAATATGTAGAACAATGCTATACCTGGCTCAAGCTGGGCTCCTCCACTTCTTCCTGGCTGGAAGGCCCAGGTTGGACGTCGGAAGCCTCAGCTGGGGTGGAAGGAGAGTGATTGCCTGACTTCAGTCTGGTCTGACAGAAAACAAAGTCTCTCATAGTACCAGAGCCTGGGTACATAAATGTCATCTGCTGCTGCTCCTGATCTCTGGGAATCCTGGACCTTATTGCGCTCCCTATTATAAGTGCTTCTCATGCCACCAATTTTGGCCTTCAAATAGGGGATGGTTGCTGTGGGGATCTGCGGCTTCGCCAACTCCAGCAGTTTCTCCAGCGCTGCCTGCCTCTTTTGTTTATGATTATAATGCGGGTATTTCACCTGCCACAGACAGGGCAGCTCCCTGTACTTGTCTATGAATAGGGGGAGGAAGTTGTGATCATTGAAGCCATCCATTTTCTCTGCAAGACACAACACAAGACAAACCCTAATGTCAGGCTAAACTCTCCTAATCTTGCCCAATATAGGCCTCAATCTATAAGCAGTATAGGCCACTGATGCACCAAGTTAAAATTGTACCTTCGTTATCACGATCGGCGCTTCCGCTACTCCTTCTTCCGCTCACAGATCGTACGTACGATGCACGCGTGACCTTCTATCTAGTATATTCCCCGCCCCTTCTCTTTTGGCGTAGTGGGAGAGCACATGGCGGAGAAAGAGCAGGTGCATGCAGACAGCAGCAACAATGAAAGCCCGGAGCCACGAACGTCCCGATCCCGGAGGAGATTTAAGGCCTCAAATATGTCCTTTGTAGAGATGGTGGAGATGGTGGACCTCTTGAAGAGGGCCGACTATGATGGGAAGCATGGACCTTACCCAAACCCAAGTGTCAAAAAGGCCAAGATCATGGCTAAAGTTGTGAAAAGTCTGCACAGGAATTTTGGCGTCCGACGATTCAAAGATCAACTGAGGAAACGATGGTCAGACCTGAAATTGAGGGAGCAGGATCAGTACAGAAAGATCAGGAAACTGCTTCTAAAAAGTAAGTATTTGTCCTGTGTTTCTATTATTATTATTACGTTCGTGCTGCTTTCTTTTTCTTTACTGTTGTACAGTTTAAAATGGCAACTTTCAGGTTCGTGGGCACAGTAATTGTTCATAGTAAACATCGTTCGTTCGCCCACTAATAAGATGTTTTTGGCAGATCCAGGTTAACTACATTTGTTCAGGCCTATTTGTATTAAAATAAGTTTAGTACATTGTTGTCTAGATGGGTTTGTAACTAGAATGAAATGTAAACTTGATTCAGTGTAAGGAGAGAACAAACTTTTTAGGGTGTCCCACACAGGTGCTCTAGTGGATACTAGGGTGTCTCCATGTGTGAAAATTGTACAAAAAGGTAAATATTCCAGCTTTAGAAAGGGAAAAAAAATGTCTTCAGCTTGGAACTCTGCCCAAAAAGACAATTGTACGACACTTCCAAGCAATGTTTCAGATTCTTATTTCTGCCCTCAAATATCTGTGTGCTAAGTATACTTTTTTTTATTTACATAGGGAAGAAAAGACTCAGGACATAAGAGGACACCAGGGACCCCCAACCTCATGAAGAAGGGAAAATACCAATACCACAACCAGAGGATGTGGAGGAAGGAGAGGTTTATGAAGTGGGCGAAATAGTGACCACAACAGGTAAGTGTCTGAGACCACAGCTTCAGGTAATAGATGTATGCCTGCATATTTATAATACATGGTGTGTTTTTTTATTGTAGGTGATGTGGATGTTGTGGAAAAATAAACTCATTTCACAAGTGCAAGTGCACATGTCCTCATCGGGGAGATCATGGTGTGCAATCAGGATTTACAGAAGATCAAGGAAGACATCAATGATGTTGAAAAAAGACTCAAAAACATCATTGATCATTGTTTGAATCTAAAACACACCTAAATTCTTGCATTTGTTGATATTTTTAAAATTTTTGAATCTTTTTTGAAGTATTTTGAAAGCCAAATTTTGGAGATGCACACAGTGTGTCAACATGTGCTATCTGCCATCACGGGATATCAATGTACGTGTTTTGTGGGTGCAACCCCTTCCTCGCAACTCAAGTAGCTGAGAGGAAGAGGTTGTACCCCTGAAACACGTCCATTGATCCCCCATGATGGGAGCTAGCACATGTTGACCTTAGCCATGGGATCAGGAGGGAAATCATGAAGGCAATATCAACACAGTTTGGATATACTAATGTCTGATATTGCCTTCAATTTATCAAAGTTGAACTTTGTAAGTTCCTGAGTTGTGTATTGTTTTATGGTTTTAAAAACATGCCTGTTTACTACAAAAAAGGATATTTCTAATGTCTAAAAAAAAAAAAAAAAATTCTTCTAAAAATATTTTGGTTTGTTAAAAAAAAACCTTTTCTAAACGCACATGTGAATATGCACAGAGTAAAAATTAGCAGTTTTTGGACTAAGTTGGTGTTTACAGTGCCAATGGTGGTTATTTACTAAAGGCAAATCCACTTTGCACCACAAGTGCACTTTTGCAGTGCACTTGGAGTGCAAAGTGGATTATTTTCCTTTAGTAAATATCCCACAGTGCTTTATAATTTGCAACAATCAGGCCATTTTTGTGACTCCCAAGAATTAATTCATGGTGTTGAAAATGATGAATATTTTTTATCAGTAATGCATTACATACATTAACAACAAAAACAAGGTGTGTGTAGCAGACCCACAACATAATAGTTTGCTGAAGAAGAGATTGTCACCTCATGTATCAAATAAATTACATTTGCACTATTGAAGAAAATGGCCAAAAAGAAAAGCCCATTGGATAACCTAGGAGACAGCTAAAAGAAACACAAGCAGTAAATCAAAGGAAATATTATTTCAGTTTAACTAAAAAAAATATTTTTAAAATGTTTCTTAAACATTTTCTGGCATATCAATGGCCCCCCCTACCCGCAAAGTACTCAACATATATCTGTCTTTCTTCGCTGGTGCTTTGGGGGGGGGGGGGGGGGGGGTGGCAAGCCAGGACGGCCAGCTTCAAGTGCCATCAGGGTTTCTTCTTGAAGTCTGGCCTCAGGCCCAACTGAGGCCACATAGTTCATTGAATTTCTCCTTAAACAGTTGTGGAGAATGCAGCATGCAAGGATTATATGGTTAAGTTTATATTCCGCCATGTTGATTGCCGTAAGGAATAGGCAGAACCGGCTGGCCATTATCCCGAAAGCGTTCTCCACCATTCTTCTGGCTCTGGCCAGCCGGTAGTTAAAAACCCTCTGGTCCGGGGTGAGGGTCCTCATGGCTTCAAAACGGTCAGCTGGTCAGAACGAACTAAGAGAGAGCACTAAAAAAACAGAAAGGCCTGAGAAGAGTGAGCTGAAAATCAGAAACGAGAGGACAAGAACGCACTAGAAATCAAATCCGTGCTATAAAATATGCACTAAAAAACAAATGTGAACTGACTACACGCACTGAAAACCAGATACGGACACACAAGCACAAACTGAAGAGCAGTAACGATCTGAAAAGCACGAGGCTGAAAAGCGTGAATCGTCTCTCACCAAACTTCTATTAGCAACAGGATAAACACGAGATTAACAGAAGGAGCCTGAAGGGTGGTGCACTTGGTATTGAACTTCCCTTTTATAGTGTCGTACGTGTTGTACGTCACCGCGTTCTTGACGTTTGGAATTTCCGACAAGATTTGTGTGACCGTGTGTATGCAAGACAAGTTTGAGTCAACATCCGTCGGAAAAAAAACACGGATTTTGTTGTCGGAATGTGCGATCGTGTGTACGCGGCATAACAGTGACTGTTCATTCAGTGTTTACTATTGTGATTAGCTGAGATTGGCCAAGCTAATAACATGGTACAGAAAATTAGCTGTGATAAGGAAGGGGGGATGCCACGGTCATTAGACTAGGAATAAAATGTTCATTTAAATGGAAGGTGAGACTTCAATTTGAGGGTTTTTGAGTAGCAGTCTGGTTTGGTACCACTGTATTGGTAGCCTCTTACTATTGATTGTTGAGTTTCAACAAGCAAGATTTGAATCAATGATTCTCAAACCTCAAAGAATTTTTGGACCCCTGCTTTCTTACATGAGGAGGCCTCCACCCTTTCCATGTGGAAATGACAATAAGAAGCTGTTTACAGCCTCTTGAAATTTTGAAGGCTGAGTTATTAATGAGGCCAAAAAGTCTGAGGGGCGTGACCGGATGGACGTGTGTGTGCGGTGTTGAGGTATGGAGTGAGCGAGCGAGTGTGAGGACGCTGTGTGGTTTCCCCCACCCCCCGCTCCACTCACTTGGATAGTCGGGCACTCCCCTCGGCGGTGTGTGCTGGCTGGATGGACGCTGTCGGAAGGCGTGGAGAAAGACTTGGGCATCCGATCGCCTCCTGGTTTCTCCCCTAGTCCTCCTTGCTCTCAGCCGGCTGTGTGTGCTGAAGAAACTCCAGGAGCGACGTCACTCCCTACACGCCAACGGGTATTACTCGGGTATCGGACCGAGTGAGGTGAGAGGTGGCTGGCTGCGCTCAGTTTCCCCCGGGAGTACACTGTCAGCTGGAGCCCCGAAGACTCCTTAAGTGGGTACAGTAAGTGGACTGCGACATATAAAACCACTCCTCATTGCAAGTATTACAGGCTGCCGCTGGCTCATATTAACCTCTGGTAATGCGTTTTTTTTACCTGTAAAATCTAAGTTTGTTATACATGTCAGTATCTTTTGCCTCACTGAGACAAAAACCCGCAGCTTTCAGCAGCAGCGAAACTAGAGCAATATGCTCACATTCCCGCTGTGACTCCCCCAAAGAAGGGGTCACAGTTGAAAACACACCAGGGGGGGCACTCGAAAGGAAGAGTCAGGGCCAGCCTCAGTTACTGCCATCAGGTGCTACCCCGGCGGTTCAGCCAACTAAAATGCACAGTAACAAAGGATTGGGGTCAAGTGATCAAAATATAAACGCAAACATTGAGGTCAGTACTGACTCAAACTTGCCCTTAGAGAAAGAGCCAGCCCTTACAGATGTATTCATGGCAGTAGGGGTATGTAACTCCTCGCTAAAAGAACTCTGTGAACAGATGAAGGGAGTAAAAGCGGACCTGTTACTGGTCAGGCAAGACCTACAGAAAACTGCCGAGAGAACAACAGCACTGGAAGAAAGAGTAGGCCTGCTGGAAGATGACATGTCCCCACTGATAAAAGAAATGAAATGGATGAAGGAACAGATAACCAAACAAGCCTCCAAATTGGACGAAATGGAGAATAGGAACCGAAGGGACAATGTGAGGCTGGTGGGGTTACCTGAAAAAAGTGAGGGCGCTAACCCGATGGAATTCCTAGAAAAGTGGTTGGTGGACCTGTTTGGGAGAGAATCATTTTCAACCTCTTTTGCAATTGTAAGAGCCCATAGGGTCCCTTTTTAGGGCTCCTCCGGCCGGGGGTTACCCTAGACCTCTACTTATGAGGTTTCTTAATTACAGGGACAAAGTGGCGCTGCTTCGGAAAATAAGGGAGGCAGGAAATGTCTCCTTCAAGGGTGCTAAATTATCTTTTTATGCTGACTTTTCACCTGACTTGCAGAAGCACAGGGCAGAGTTTATTCAGTCAAAACGCACCTTACAAAAATGTAACCTTCCGTATGCCCTCCTCTACCTGGCGAGGTTGCGGGTGACAGCTCTGGGGGGAACCCTGTTCTTTGACTCTCCGGCTGGTGTGGAGAAGTGGCTCGAGGAGAATAGAGAGAAATTTTTAAGCCCCTTGTAGAGTGTTAGGGGAGGTATGATAGGCTTGGGATATATCAGCTTATTGAGATACATATATGTTTTGTTTGTTTGAGACAATCTCCAGGAATTTGATAGAATGTGGAGGCCGTGGGGGGTAAAGGTGGGCTACCTCAATGGAGAGCTCGGAGAGCAGCAGAGTGGGCCATAGTCTCAGTAGGACAAGATCGGTAGGAATATGGAATTTCTGATTGTATCGGGTGGCTTAGGGTGGTTGGTTGTGATAAGCTACTTAAGGTAACAGTAGAAAGTATGTAAATCCTGTTCTTGGGTCGGTAATTATAATAGGTGGTGTTTGGGATAAGGGGGGGGCTGATGGGGGGGAGAGGGACGGAAGGGGGTAACTTTGTCTCTATACTGGTATGTACAACACTGGCTTTATTATTAGGTAGTGGGTGTGGGGAGCCCACTAGTCTAGCATTTTTCTTATTGGTTTTCCTTTTCTTTTTCTTGTTTTTTTGGGTAGGGTGGCACACTGTACCTCTATTGTATTATTAGCCCAGATACCCCGGTTAGCAAGAATTAAGGTTTATGTTCTCAGTTCGGTAAAAATGGGTCTTTGAGAATAAGTAATTAGGGATTTTAGTAAGTGTATTTAATAAAGTTTCATACAGTGATTTCTCAACTGGAAAAAAGGAAAAGCATATACCGCAATGATGTGAATTTGCGAGGGCGACAGTTAATGAACGTTAAGCTGATTCTGCCCTCTAGCGGTATTCGCTGATGTGGAAGAAAAAAAAAAGAAAAAAAAAAATGAGGCCAAAAAGTGCTTATTCAGGGGTTCGAGGTAAGTAGTTTACTAGGTGTGTGGCGGCACAGCGCACTACAGAATTGCAAAAACATTTGATCCTGGGGCACACCCAGAAAGCATGGAACAAGTCCACATCTAGGTGGCCACATTTAGGGCAGCAGGAGGAGGATGTGTAGAATAGTAAAAAATCGGAAGCATCATTTCACAGAATACCGTGGATTTGACTGTGCTCCAAGATAAATCTAGTGATTTTAGAAGAGTGTCAACTAGAAGGTGTGGGAAGCTCCTTGTCCATTTTGTTAAGGCCAGTTATTGGACAGGTGTAATCCAACAGCTGCCCTAAGAATTTAATAAGAATAGAAATGTATTTTCTACTCGGATTAGGATATCCTAAAAACGTGTCCAATGAGTTTCCCCAATCCTTCCGGGAATTTTTCAATTGTTGAGGCAATGTAGGATTTCAGTTTTATGAAAAGGAACGGGTTATTGGATAAGCATGGAAATTCCTCTAAAGCTGTAACAACATCTGTAACAACATTGTCAACATCTACCTAAAACTTTACTTAGCAAAGACCTTCACGGTGCCATTCTTTAAGAATAGGAAGTTTAAAGGACTCCAGGATGGCATGAGTTGTTCAAAAGGGGAGAACCATGCAACGTGTGTGGATTTTATGCCATGTCAACTTTATAGGGTATAAGAGAGGATTCACTGACACCTCGGCAGGCAGGAGTTCCTTATGTATATGAAGAACATATAACAAGTTATTTCTGGGGGTCATCTTTTGGTCAAGTTTATTATCGGTGTACATGGAGGTGCTTTAAATCCAGTCCCTGATGTATCCTTTTTTATTTTTATTTTTTTATTTTTTATGAACCTTTTTTTTCATTTCTTAGTCCCTGATGTATCTAGTTAGAGATGCTAAGTTCTAAAGTTCTAGATCTGGAAAATTAAAGTGCTACTAAAGTCTTTTTTTAGTTAAAAAAAAACAAACATGTTATACTTACCTGCTTTGTGTAATGGTTTTGCACAGAGCAGCACAGATCCTCCTCTTCTCAGGTCCCTCGCCAGCACTCCTGGCCCCTCCCTCCTGCCGAGTGCCCCCAAACAACTTGCTATGGGGGCACCCGGGCTGAGCTGTTGCTCTGAGTGTCCATTAAAGTGGTTGTTAACCCACTTCTATTAAATAATCCCATCCTCTCTGCACCATTATAATAATTGTCCCTGTGCCTGTGTTCTGTAAAACATCTGCCAGATTGTACCTGTATGAGCTCTGCTCCCACTGCTCAGCTGATTCCTCTCCTCTCTTCTGTCTCCGGCGCACAGCTGCAGTGGGCGGGGCTGAGCCCTCCCGCTGATGTCAGCTGGGGAGGAGGGGGAGAGAGGAGAGAGAGAATGCCGACAATTATTATAATGGTGCACAGAGGATGGGAGAATTTAATAGAAGTTATGAGACAGATATGAGGGCAGCAGGAGTGGGGGGGGCACTGGTACGAGCAGTGACAGGCAGAGAGGGGGGGGGGGGGAGAAGGACACAGGAGACAGATAGGCTGCGGATGATGGAGGCACGCAAGTGGACCACAATGTCAGGGCTCAGCAGCCATGATTATCTTGGTCAGATATGCTGTATAACAGACTTTAAGGGAACAGGATCTTTGTTTAACTTTTTTTTGGGTTAACAAACGCTTTAAGACACGAAGCCACGGCTCGGCACCGCCCCCTCTCTCTCCTCATTGGCTCACTGACTTTGACAGCAGTGGAAGCCAATGGCAGCCCAACTGCTGTCTCAGCCTCCCAGGAGGGAGAGTCCCGGAGAGCTGAGATTCTCTTGCAACATTGCTGGATCGAGATAGGGTTCAGGTGAGTATTAGGAAGGCTGAGGGGGGCTGCTGCACACTGAAGGGTTTTCATCTTAATGCATAGAATGTGTTAAGATAAAAAATCTTCTGACTTTAGAACCACTTTAACCACTTCAGCACCGGAAGGTTTTACCCACTTCCCGATCAGGCCATTTTTCTCAAGCAAAAGATTGCCGCTCCAATCTCAAATCCATATCAAGACACCGCCCTAATGGAACTCACAGGTGCTGGCTCTGCACAAGCTTGAGGAAAGAAAAAGATCCTGGACGGCCGCACACCATAGAAGGCATCTTTATTAATATGAAGAAATAAAATCCAAATGCAGTCACCTCATGTACAGGGAGGAACAGGAAAGATAGCTAACATGTTTCACGCCCCATCATGGCGCTTATTTATAGCTCAGGAAGTTGATAGCCAGTAGCCAATAGCTGCCCTAGCGTCGGTTTTTGTCCGTTGGACTAGCATACAGACGAGCTGATTTCTGGGTCCGGAGGAGTTATGACGTAAAGATTTGAAGCATGTTCCAAATCTAAAGTCTGTCAGATTTGCGACTGGAAAAGTCAGCTGAAGGTCCGGTGAAGCCCACACACGATCAGATTGTCTGCCGGATTTGGTCCGTCGGCGTCTGTCGGACCAGTCCGGTCGAAAAGTCCGACCGTGTGTACGCTGCATAAGAGATGGTTCTTTCAAAGGAGGAAGAATAGGGAAAACTTCATCCTTACGCCTTCCAGGGGAAACACCAAAAAACAATGACGCCCAGCAGGTGGGGGACAGGCTCTCAGCATTCATAGACAAGTGGTGAGAAGTCACCTCGAACAAGTTTGTCCACCAAGAGAAAAAAAATCCTGCGAGCCACAATAATCCTATGCCAAAAGATAATCACTGCCCAGCTGCATGCGTAGATCACGTCTCATATATCGTGCAAGTAATTCAAATGAAAAAAATATGCTGCGCTAGAGTAATTGTAATAAATACCCACTCTGAGTGAATCACAAAGTGATAAATGCTAAATTATAAATCCAAAATAAAATATATATAAAAATATATCATATACAAAATAAAATGTATCAGTAAATATAAACAAACCCACTAAAGTGCAACGTGCATAAACCAATTAAGCAAATACATCAAGGTACATAGAAAAGTTTAAAAGGTGCTTAGTGCCCCATAATTAACGTAATGAACAGTCCTGCTTAAACAATGTTGCAAGTGATCAGTGATGAGTGGAATCCTGTAGATCAATGTCAGAAAAAAATGTGTATAATGAGTGTCCGTGGATATTAACTTTCCAGCATGCTCATAGTATTCTTTGTGCTGCAAACCATGCTCCGGTGCAAAGCAGTGCCCCCCCAGGTATTATGCTCACCTCAGAGCGTGTTACTCAGCTGTTATACCAAGTCAAAACACGCTTTGGAGCCACCCCAGGGCTCAGTGCTGATCACCAGATGTCAGGCTCCAATGCGGTTCCAAAGATTTATATGAGGAAAAAAGAACTCGATGGTGTGATATCATTTTATAAATTTATTAAATAAAAATACGCTCCCCACGATGGGGTACTCACACTATCCAGGTGCGTTAGTGCACCGCTCTATTAAAAGCCTCCAAAACAGTAAATCGGTTCAGGGGTATGGTATGCATCTCATCTATGTCAGATCCTCTGCTCCTCGCTCCATCCTGGCCCCTGGCCCCTCGACACAGGGATCACGTGTCTTCATCAGGGGGATATGATTGGACGGCCGCTCTGCAGTTTAAATACGGTCCTCGCGGGCATTTTGTCATGGACCGCAGACACTAGTGCTAGGCTCCATACCCCACCAGAGCGCTGAATGCTCAAATCAAACCCAAAGGATAGCTGATAGCGAACAAATCATTCACAGAGTGAAGTGACTGTAAAGCACAAATTAATACGTAATCTAAATGGCCAGATTATTAGCCAGATAATTAGCCAGATTATATACAATTATTATTCATATCCAGGACGTAGATTGATGTTCAACATACCATACCCCACTATAGTACAATCCCTAAAAACACCTGGCTAAAACATAATATAGTATGAGTGCATAAATAAATAAATAAAAAATCAGATATAGTAAATAAAAATAAATAAATAATTCATCAATATATCACGAATAACTGCATACATGGAAACCGAATTGCCTGCAATCCAAATTTACCAACAATCGGACAAACAATGAATGTAGTGCCATGTATGGTGAAAACAGGAAGTGTCACAATCTCTAGATAAATGTATAAAATATAAATTTAAATTACATAGAAATGTATGCATTCCAAAATAACCATCGATTGGTCATACGATCGATATTGTGCCATATATGGCAAAATATCATCATATCTACTTGTGAAATTATATAAATATTGTCTAACTTTATTAATAAACAAAGAGATATATGTGGCCTGCTCACATGCCACTAACTAGTGGATCATATGATATAAAAATCACATACGTATATAAAAACATATAAAAGCTACCTGAAGAGTTACATAGGCAGGCTGAAGCTGTATGTAGAACACATGCCATGCCGTCATCTATGCAAAATTAACGTGTGTGCAATAGATAAAAAATTATAATAAAAATAATATGATAGGCAAAATATAGGAACCCCTCTTTTTTGGGATACCTAAGATAAATATGTTCCAAATAAAAAGGCCTGAAAAATATACTTTGTTAAAATTATATATACACATGTATATACCCATATACATGCATACATATACGGAGGAAAAATGGAAAGATGGGAAAAAGACCTCTGGTTTATAGTAACCAGGGGGTCAATCATTAATAAGAAAACACCTGAGGTTCGAACTCCTTGTTCAACCCACCAGGTGACAATGAGCCAAACTGGTGTATCCACCAGGATTTACGCTTGCTTATTTCTCTAGTAAAATTAGAGCCCCTCCAATGACGTTTTGGCGCCTCTATACCCCAAAATTGCATCCCTGCCGTGATTTGATTGTGTACATCCTTAAAATCTATGGATAGATAATGCTTATCAAATCCTTTGCGTATGTTCCTAACGTGTTCTTCCATTCGGTCTTTTAGAGCCCTTGTGGTACGACCAACATAAATTAAATCGCAGGGACATTTTACCACATATACAACCCCTACAGTATTACAAGAGATAAAATCCCTAATGGTGTACATCCGATTGGTATAAGTGTTATAGAACTCCCTCACTCTCCTGATATTGGTTTGAACTCTTATGCAACTATAGCATCTTCCACAGCCATGAAAACCCTTTAGGTCCCAAAACATTTTGGTCTTTGCAGAGGGTGGCTCTACAACGTTGTGCACCAGTTTATCACGTAAGCTTGGTGCTCTTTTGTAAATAAATTTTAGCTTATCCGATAAAGAGCCCCTAAGATGGATATTTTTGTATAATCCTTTCCACCTCTTTATTTTGCAGACTATAATCTAGTACTCTGTAGGTATCCATATCTTTATTGGTTCCTCTGGTTTCCGTTCTTTCCATCAATAAATCTTCTCTATTCAAATTCCTGACCTTAGTTCTTTCGCTTTCAAGGAACTCTTTATGATATCCTTTATCCCTGAACATCCTACTCAACATATCAGACTAAGCCTCAAAATCTCCATCCTGTGTGTAGTTTCTCCGCATTCTCATATATTGACCTTGCGGTATGTTGTCCAGCCATGGTCTGAAATGGCAACTTGTGATGGGGATATACCAGTTGTGATCAGTTGCCTTGAAAAAGGACTTGGTTTCAATACCCCTTGCAGTATTACATATCTCCAAATCAAGGACATTTTTATTTTGTCCCTACTGATGTCCCAAGTTAGAGAGATATTCCGATCATTATCTTTCATAGACTCCAATAACGCAGTCGGAGACTCCATACTTCCTGTCATGGACATACTACTTCCAGACCTGCAACAGGGCTCAGGCGCATCCCCGCCAACAGGTCCCCAGTAGCGAACAGGCATGCGCCGATCGTGGAGATCATGCGCGCGCACACAGTGACGCGGCTTTGGCGCCCAGTGGCCTTTAAGAGGGGCTTCCACCGTTCAGCTCTTGCTGTCTGATCTGCAGCTTCACCTGTGACCTGTTCCTGTAATCTGCATCTGATCACCTTCCGACCTGGCTCCCTGACTACGCTGCTGTCTCCAATCCTGAACCTTGGCTTTCCTTGACCCTGATCCTGTTTACCTGCCTGCTTGATCTCCTGCTACCAGAACCAGCCTGAACTTGACCATTCCTTGCCTGCCGATTCTGTTGAACTGATCCGCTGTGTATGATCCGGCTTGTCTGACCTTGCTTCTGCCTGCTGTGCGCACCCACGTGCGCTTGCTGCTTCTTGGCTCACCTGCAGCCCGCTGACCTGCATCCAGCTTACCTGCACCTTGCTGACATGCATCCAGCTTACCTGCACCTTGCTGACCTGCATCCAGCTTACCCGCACCCTGCTGACCTGCATCCAGCTTACCTGCACCCTGCTGACCTGCATCCAGCTCACCTGCAGCCCGCTGACCTGCATCCAGCTTACCTGCACCCTGCTGACCTGCATCCAGCTTACCTGCACCCGGCACTCCAGCCGGTTCCAGTGCCTCCCAGTGGACATCATCTCTAGTTCCAGAGAATCCACCAGGCACTCATACCCCACTGTGCTCCTGCGGTTACTGTCCTCAACTCCAGTGACCTAGGAACCAGGGCTGTACGAGAGGTCTCCCTCTGCACGTCGAGGCTCACATACGAGGTACGTGTATGTGAGCCCGACGTGCACGTCCCTTCCAGATGATCAATAAATCGTCTATAAACCTTTTATATAGTATGATATCCGCATGCTCGTAACCGAGAACACCTTCTGCCTCCCACTTGGCCATATAAAGGTTTGCCACACTAGGGGCAAATTTTGCACCCATAGCGACGCCTCTTGTTTGTAAATAAAACTTGTTATCATACCAAAAGAAGTTGTGTTGTAAACAAAAATCCAAACATTTTAGGATAAACATACGTAAATTTTTAAGTTTGTCCTCCACACGGTAGAACGAGGCTATTCCATAGAATTTTCCAACACCCCACCAACCAGATACTTGATGATGGCACTCCCCAGAAAAAGAGGAAGCAGAGGGATTCCTGTCATCACTAGAAAACCTACTAACCCAGAACGTCATTACGGCAGTCCCACAAGACGAAATAGGTGAGAGGATTTACTCGCACATATTTGCCAGGAAAGAACCCTCCGGGAAGTACAGGCTCATTTTGATCCCAAAACCCCTAACAAGAAAATAAAATACAAAAAATTTCGGATGGAATCTATCTACTTACTAAGGAACTTACTACAGCCAGGGGCCTTTATGGTCATGGTAGACTTGCAGGATGCCTATCTGCACATACTGATAAACCGAGACCACCACAAGTTTCTAAGATTCGCGATACAGGGTCCAAAGGCTACCCTGCACTTCCAGTACACCTTCTTGCCCTTCAGAATTTCGTCAGCACCCAGAATATTCACCAAAATATTGGCAGAGGCACTAAAGGTCTTAAGACTAAAAGGAATAGGAGTCATACCATATCTGGATGACCTCCTCTTTTTCACCAGTACAAAAGAGACCTTGGCAGCCAACCTCCAGTCAAGTCTCAACTATTTAAAGAAATTAGGGTGAATAATAAACAAACAAAAGTCCAACCTAATTCCCAGTCAAAGAGTAAACTACCTGGGGTATGTGCTAGATGCAAGAGAAACAAAGATCCTTCTACCACAGGACAAGGTAGCAAGACTAACGGAAGAGATCAAGACCTTATGTCTCCCCAACCCAGTTACCATCAGGAAGAGCATGAGGGTGCTGGGCCTCATGACCTCCTCCATACCAGCCATCACTTGGGCACAACTGCACACAAGACCGCTACAGAACTTCATTCTGCCTCAGTGGGGTGGGAACCCACGCTCCATGGAGACCTGGGTCACAATTCCCCAAGAGGTCAAATTGTCGCTGCAATAGTAGCTCAAACCACACATATACAGTCAGGGCCGCTACTGATGCCAGCACCACAGGCTGGGGAGCACACTTAGCAGAACACCTGGCCCAAAGCTCTTGGAACCAGGACTGGTCTCTTGCCTCATGAGAGAGATAGAGGCAGTACGTCTAGCGCTGAAATCCTTCAAAACACAGATCAAGGACAGACATATCCAAATACAAACAGATAACACTACAACCGTAGCATACATAAACAGACTGGGGACCAGATCGCCTTAACTCATGTCTACAGCAGACACAATCCTGAAGTGGGCGGAAGCAAACTTAGAGTCAATATCCGCCATACACCTTCGATTGTATAGCTCAGATCTGGGGAACACCTTCGGTAGACCTATTTGCATCAAGACACAACAACAGGGTCCCCAGATTCTTCTCCCTCTCCCCAGGGGACAGGTGCATGGCAGAGAATGCCCTGGCACAAGACTGGTCATTCCCACTACGTTATGCTTTCCCCCCAACAATCCTAATCCCCAGGGTCATCCAAAAAATCAAGAAGAAGGCCACAGTTATCCTAGTGGCCCCCCTACTGGTTGCAAAGTTCAGCCATTTAATGAATATGAGCAGTAAGCCGCACCTCCTATTACCAAACAAAGCAGGAGCTACTAACGCAGGGGCCAATCCGGCACCCGAACATCGAAATCCTAAAGCTTTCAGCCTGGCTCCTGAAAGGATAATGTTACAAAAAAAAAGCCTGTCAGACAAAGTGGTGAATACCATCTTAGCCAGTAGAAAGAAAGTCGCACAGACAATATACGAAAAGGTTTGAAAAAAGTTTGTAGCTTGGTACTTGGAAAAAGGGGGGTGGGGGGAAAAAAATTATTCCGACCATCTTGGACTTTCTACAACAGGGTGCTGATAGGAATATATCGTACAACACCTTAAAGGTACCGGTGGCAACCCTAGCCCCCTTCCTTGATGTAAGGCTAGCAGAAGACCCGCTCATAAAGTGATTCTTCCTCTCAGTCAAAAAATCAAAGCCCGCAAGGGCTAAGAAATTCCCCTCATGGGACCTCCAACAGTATTGAAGGGGTTCCTCTCCACTCCTTTCGAGCCTATAGACTAATGCTCAGATAAAACATTAACACTAAAAACGATGGTATTGGTATCCCTGGTATCAGCAAGAAGAGTCAGCGAGGTTCAGGCACTGTCAATCCTAGAACCATACTGTACGATTCTGTTAGACAAGATAGTCCTCTTGCCTGACCCGGCCTTGAAAGTCCCCTCAACATTCCACAGGTCTCAGAACACTATCATACCCTCCCTCCCAGCTAACCTTCATAGCAACAGAAGGGAAACATATGACAAAATAGATGGCAGAAGAATCCTGATAGCCTATCTAGAAAGGCCAAAGGACTGGCGAAAGACCTCATCTCTTTGTCCTATACTCAGGGAAAAATAAAGGTCAGCAAGCTACACAGAGCTCTATAGCGAGATGGATCAAAATGGGGATCGCACTGGCATACCAATCCTACAACCTACATCTGCCAGAGGGAATTACAGCCCACTCTACCAGAGCATGGGCCTCCTCCTTCGCAGACAAAAAGCTGGGGCTACACCGGAGCAGATCTGCAGGGCAGCGACATGGTCGAGCTTTAAGACCTTCGTGAGGCACTATCGCATCAACTGCTTGTCCGACCAAGATTAAACTTTCTGTAGGAAAGTGCTCCAGGCGGTGAACCCCCCCCCCCCCAGTAAGTATTCCTTGCTACATCCTCTCAGATGCTGCCCTGGAAGACTACTTGAGAAAACAGAGTTAAGTACCTGGTAACTCCTTTTCTAGAAAGTCATCCAGAGCAGCACTAGTTCCCTCCCTAAACAAAAATAAGAGGAGGAGGAATAGGGAATATTTTCGGAATTCAGTA
Source organism: Lithobates septentrionalis (assembly GCA_037952835.1). Taxonomy (NCBI): domain Eukaryota; kingdom Metazoa; phylum Chordata; class Amphibia; order Anura; family Ranidae; genus Lithobates; species Lithobates septentrionalis. Next base: position 741,178 of record JBBDGP010001260.1, on the reverse strand, counting down.
GAAAAGCATGATAATCACCTGTTGTTTTCCTGTCCGTACTTTTATATTACTGAGGCATGCAGGTATGTGCAATCTTTTTATAATGGTGGACATTGTGTTTCCTGTAGGAGGAGCCTCTCTCAGATGCTGCCCTGGAAGATTTCCTAGAAAAGGAGACACCAGGTACCTAACTCTGTTTTTGCGATACGGCACTGCGTCACTTTAACTGACAATTGCAACGCTGTACCCAAATAAAATTGATGTCCTTTTTTCCCCACAAATAGAGCTTTCTTTTGGTGGTATTTGATCACCTCTGCAATTTTTTTTTATTTTTTTTGTGCTATAAACAAAAAAAAGACCGTTAATTTTGAAAACAAACACAAATATTTTTTACTTTCTGCGTGCCCGCCACCAGCCACCTGCGTGCCCGCCACCAGCGTCACGCGGGCACTGCTAAAAGGGGAGGAGCTCCGATGCCGGCGGTGAACACCGCCCTTGACAGACGCTCACTTCCCCCGCTAAGCCGAGTGAGATAGCGACGTCACATGCTTGACGTGATGGCGTCAAAACCAGACGGCACACGAGAAGCAGGAGGCGTGGCGCCAATGCGCTGTGAGAGAGCCCCCCCCAAGGCAAAGCACAGGGGGACGGAGGGGACAGAAGCACGCAGAGCGCATCGCAGCTCCCGGCAGAAGACAGACCCAAACCCAGGACATACAACCTCAAAAAAAGAGAGGGACTCAAAGCACTGTGATCTGTGCTGAATCCTCTCACTGATGTGCAAAGGAAACCAGTGTCTCTAGAGTCACAATTTCCTTCCTTGTTTTGATTATGCATTATTTTTGGTCTCACTGTCTCATTTGCAAGCATTGTCAACATATTTCTGTACCATTATGAACTCATTGGAATGTATTTACTGATCAATCAGACGACTGTGGGGCACTTGGCTACTATACTCGGATGTACCCCAGTTGCCTGTATTGCATGCACACTTTCAATAGTATGTATGAACAAACATGAAATTACATTTATTATAATGTGTTTTACCCATGTGGTTTCTGTTATTGATTTGTTTCATGATTTTATGACAATGAATGTGTACTTTTATTGAATTTATCTCCACCATGTCTATGGCCTCAATTAAAGTCCCAAACTTCCCATTACCTTATATGATCAGGAGAACCAAATCTATTTTGTTGAAAGACTACTTTGCATCATGACTTAGAGCAACAATGGGGGAGAAGAGGAAAGATATTGTTTGGCTTGGACCATACCTGCAATCGCTGTTGTGATGGCAATGGTAGAATGGTTATTGTGGGAAGAGGGGGAGGGGGTGGAACAATGGCAAATGTGTTTTGATACAATCTGCCATAATTTTAGTTTATAGATATGGGTCTGTAAGACAACCAGTGTGGGATTTTTTCCCTGGTTTTAAAATTAGAGTGGTGTAGGCTTCATTGAATTCTGGATATGTAGTGTTATGATTTAGAATAGAGTTCCATGAGTACCGGGGAGATTTTCGCAGATAGTTTGTAGGAAGCCATCCAGTCCGAGGGTTTATTGTTGTTGGATCTCTAAAACAGTGATGAATGAGTTCAGTTGTTCTCACTGATATAGGTGGGTTTAGATAACCTAGCTTGGTCTATCAGTTGTTGAAGTAGGAGTGGTTGAGAGGCTTGAGCGGTATAAAGTTGGGCATAGTAATGCTCAAAAGCTACAATTATGGCCTAAGTGCAGTTGGTGCTAGTTTGGAGGTTGGGATCTGTTATTTTAGGAGTATGACATTTAAGACTGTAAGGTCTGGTACGTTTGGCTAGAAGAGGGGCTGATTTTATTGCCCCAGCTATAAAATTTGTTGTATATAGTTTTTGTTTGTATAAGAAGCTACAAAGGCATTTGAGTACTACTGCTTCTTGACATTTTTTCTTTGCATCAAGTAAGTTCTGTTATAAATGTTGTCTATAGGTTCGAAGAACATCGTTTGTAAATGAGAGTATTGATGTGCAGCTTTTTTTTTTTTCCTGGCAGTGTTGTAGGATATGATATGACCCCTGAGAACAGCTTTTGCAGTCTGAAAAATAGGACAGGTGTGTCCCTATGGGAAATTTTGTTATGGGGTTGTTGGCCCAGTGTAACTGAAGAAAGGATTTTCAAATGTTTAATGTTTTTTAAAACTTTCTGTTCTGTAAGCATACAGTAAATAATTTAGGTCAGGTCATAATTTTTGTTGCTCTGCAAGAAAGAAAATCTCTAGTGTAAATGAACCCAACCTCAAATCTGGGTTTAAAAACCCCTTTAACTATTTGATGACTGTTAAATGAAAATATTGAGGAGAGCGCAATCTCTAAGGCGTCTTATCTGAATTTGTGATTAGGACTTTATTTAACCAGCTAAAGAGCTTTCCCGCATGTAAACGTCATTCACATAATTGTGCTTAAATGCTACATGCTTTTATAGCTGTGTACACACGATAGGATTTTCCGACAACAGAACCTCAGATTTTTTTCTGAAGAATGTTGGCTCAAACTTGCATACACATGGTCACACAAATGTTGTCGGAAATTCTGAACGTCAAGAACGCGGTGACATACAACACGTACGATGAGCCGAGAAAAAATAGCCGGTACGGCTCTTCTGCTTGATTCCGAGCATGCGTGGACTTTTGTGCGTCGGAATTGTGTACACAAATTTAAGAACCTGCTCTCAAACATTTGTTTGCGGAAATTCCGACAATAAATGTTCTATGGAGCATACACACGGTCGGACTTTCCGACAACAAGCTCACATCCAACATTTGTTGTCGGAAAATCCTATTGTGTGTACGGCCCATAAGTGTTTGTTATAGGTAAACATATCCAAAGACTATGGGGGAGATTTACTAAAACTAGATAGTGCAAAATTTGTTGCAGCTGTGCATGAAAGCCAATCAGCTTCTAACTTCAGTTTGTTCAATTAAGCTTTGACAAAAAAAAAACCTGAAAGCTGATTGGTTTCTATGCAGTGCTGCATCAGATTTTGCACTCTCCAGTTTTAGTAAATCTCCCCCTATATGTTACTAGTCGTTTCTCGATGGTGGTGGTCTGGGCGTTTCTACCATATCCTCTTTTTCAGCCCCTTTGGAATTGGATTATGAGTGGGGGCCACTTTCAGTAGCTGTATTGCCAAATTCTGTTAGTAAGGCTGGCCATACACTATACAATTTTCTTGTTTAAGTTTCCTTTAGATTTACCAAAACCATATAATATGCGGTCAAACCTAAACCCTTTCAACTGGTATTCGATCAGGCAGCCCCCCTTGCACTACATAATTGAAGGTAAATCTAAAGCATATTGAATAAGAAAATTGTATAGTGTATGGCCAGCCTAAGTGTTATTAGGTGTTGCTGCTTTCTATGCATGCGGCACGCATATTTTTATGAAAAATACCAAACTGAAAACTTTTTAAGCCTATTGATTGTTGGATAAGAAATATTTATAATATTGAATAGTCATCCTTCATGGATGTATCTTCATTTCCCAAGTATGTATAAAAATGATTTGTTTAACAAAATTCTTCGGTAAAGTATAAATTCACTTATATTTTATAGGGTACTTGCTGGGCCATTTGCTACAATGATTCTTGGAGACCTTGGAGCAGAAGTCATAAAAGTTGAAAAACCAGGTAATTTTTTATTTTTCTGTTTAGTATTAATGTTGCTTTTGTGAACCTTAACAATGACATAAAGAGAATAAGAAAAGTAAACATGGGAAAAGCTGCAAAATGTGCAGTTGTTTTCGTTGATTAGTCACAAGAGTTCTACTTTAGCCCTGGTTGACACCGATGCGACTTTTAAATCATGCTACTTCAGTGCGATTTGCACTGCAGATTTCATTGCAGCTTAATTTAACAGAAATCTATGCAATGAAATCGGTAAAAAGTAGTGCAGGAACTTTTTTTAGAATTCTTCCAATATGAGTCACAGCTATATGAACAGTTCCATTGCCGGCAATAGGTTGTAATTTTTCATGCGATTTGGAACAGTCAAATCGCATGACAAGTCACAATAGTGTAAACGGGGGATTACTGTGTTACAATAGTCTATCTGCCTTATTCCTAAACGACCGAACACCTCTCAAATGAATACAACTGGCCCTCCATATCTCTTGCCTGCAGTTGACAGGCTTCGGGGGACGGAATGGGTTTCTTGTAAATAAAGTGGGATTATAATGATGGGTCATAATAGAAACAAGAACTGTAACAATCCTTTATCTTAAGGTAGAACTAATGGCAAAAGGTTTTTTACCTTCTTGCATTGCAGGTATCACCCCTTCCCCTTTTACTTACCTGAGCCCTCATTTTATCCAGCAGCTCTTCTCTCCCCTCATTTTCTGGTCTCACTGGCTTTATGAGTGACACTTGTATTTATAGACCATGGGTCATATGCAGGCTACTTTCAGGTGATTGGACACTTATCTCCAATTTTTTGCTAATGTTCTTAGATGATAGACCTGTTCTCATCTGGAGAAGTAACCATTTAATTATTTTGTCTGATGTTTCTAATGACTGCTTTCTAATGACTGCGTATTGCCCTGGGCTATCTAGCAGTTTCCGGAAGTGAAGGCTGTATCTGGAACCCACTGTGTTGGGTTGGCCTGTAATGTATGCTTTGGGCACTGGATTCTGCATTAGGTGCTAACCTTGGCATGAAGTACAAAGTGTGAAGTTAGTCGCAGGGTGCTATACAAGTCCAGGGTTTCTATGATTCCCAGGTCCTGAAGATCCCTTTGGGGGTATACCCACCATGATTGGTGAAGCCTGGACCTCTAGTAGGCCCACCCTCATAGTTAAGGTAAGACAAGGTTTCCCTGAAGGTTAGCAGTGGTTCCTGGCATTTAATATCGCAATCTGTAGTGTGTAGCACACTATGCTAACAAAACGATTCAAGTTTTAGACTTGCCAATGCGGCTGTCCCCAAGGGTGTCCCAAAGCCTCAGTTGGTGGTTACTAACCCAGAATCTGCTGAAAGGAAAGACCAGACCAGTTATCTGGAAGGTGGTATCGACAGATGCCAGCCTTTCAGGTTGGGGAGCAGTGCTAGAAAAGACAACTGTCCGGGGACAGTGGTCAAGAACCGAAAGAGCCTTGCCCATCAACATCCTAGAGATTCGGGCAGTGCGTCTGGCTTTGAAGGCCTGGACTTTCAGGTTACGGGATTGTCCTGTCAGGATCCAATCCGACAATGCCACAGCTCTGGCATATATCAATCACCAAGGGGGCACCAAGAGTCTCTCAGCGCAGAGAGAGGTAAACCATATTCTATCTTGGGCAGAGAGGAATGTTCCGTGCCTATCGGCAGTCTTCATTCCGGGAGTAGAGAATTGGCAGGCGGACTACTTGAGTTGCCATCAGTTATTCCCAGGGGGAATGGTCCCTTCAAAAGACATTTTTTGGGCTGTTTGCCAAAGATGGGGGACTCCGGATGTAGATCTTCTGGCGTCCAGATTCAACATGAAGTTGGTCAACTTTGTGTCCAGGACGAGGGATCCACTCGCATGCGAAACAGATACGTTGGTGACCCCGTGGGATCAGTTCTCACTGATTTATGCATTTCTCCCTATTCAGTCGCTGCCACGACTTCTTTGCAGGATCAAACTGGAAAGAAAGACGGTAATTCTGGTAGCCCCAGCATGGCCCAGAAGGTCCTGGTATGCAGAAATCATAAAGATGGCGTTGGAAGATCCATGGTCCCTTCCACTATGGCCAGACCTACTCTCACAGGGGCCGATATTCTATCCTACCTTACGAACTCTAAATTTAACAGCTTGGCTATTGAAACCCACATTCTGAAGAAACGTGGGCTTTCCGGGTCAGTTATCTCTACCTTGATTAATGCAAGGAAGCCAGCTTCCAGAACTAGAGTCTGGAGGGCTTATGTTTCCTGGTGTGAATGCAAGGGTTGGCACCCTCGGAAGTATATCATAGGCAGAGTTCTTGCCTTTCTACACTTAAGGGTAGAGATGAAGCTGGCATTGAGTACTATTAAGGGCCAAGTCTCAGCTTTATCGGTCTTATTTTAAAGACCGCTTGCTTCACATTCTTTGGTCCGGGGTTTTATGCAAGGGGAGATGAGGCTTAATCCGCCAGTCAGACATCCTTTGAACCCTTGGGACTTGAACTTAGTTTTGTCAGTGTTACAAAAACAGCCATTTGAACCAATACAACATATTCCCTTAGTCCTTCTGACAAGGAAGTTAGTGTTCTTGGTTGCTATATCCTCAGCAAGGAGGGTTTCGGAATTGGCTGCTCTTTCTTGTAAAGAGTCATACTTGATTATTCATGAGGACAGAGTGGTGTTACGCCCTCGTCCAGGCTTTTTGCCAAAAGTGGTTTCAGGTTTCCACCTGAACCAAGATATTGTCCTGCCATCGTTTTTTTCCAAAACCTTGTTCCAGGGAAGAGCAGTCACTACATTGTCTTGATGTGGTGAGAGCGGTCAAAGTCTATTTAAAGACAACTGCTCAGATTCGGAAGACTGATGTCTTATTTGTACTGCCAGAGGGTCCTAAGGACAGGCAGTGTCGAAATCCACTGTCGCCAAGTTATAATTTAGACTTATGATTTAAGGGGTAAGATTCCACCTTTTCAAGTCAAATCGCATTCTACCAGGGCGGTTAGTGCTTCTTGGGCAGTGCGTTACCAGGCCTCAATGGCTCAGATCTGTAAGGCCGCAACCTGGTCTTCAGTACATATATTCACCAAGTTTTATCAGGTGGATGTAAAAAGCTTGAGGATATCGCCTTTGGGTGCAGTGTGCTGCAGGCAGCAGTATAAGTCCTCAAGTCTGGGGGTGCCCTACGGGTTGTGTCTCCCTCCCCTCAAATAGCATTGCTATGGGACGTCCCACATAGTGATTACTATGGTGCTCTGTGTCCCGTGATGTACGATAAAGAAAATAGGATTTTTATAACAGCTTACCTGTAAAATCCTTTTCTTGGAGTACATCACGGGACACAGAGGTACCATCCCTATTTCTGGGGTTTAAGTATATTGCTTTGCTACAAAAACTGAGGTACTCCTGGTAGGAGGAGGGGTTATATAGGGAATGAACCTCCTGTATTGGGTATACCAGTGTCCATCACCTGAAGGTGCCTATATTCCCACATAGTGATTACTATGGTGCTCTGTGTCCCGTGATGTACTCCAAGAAAAGGATTTTACAGGTAAGCTGTTCTAAAAATCCTATTTTTTCAACCTGACTAACTATGTACTGCAGCTGTACCAACAGAAGTCGGCCGGCTTTGGTCGAAGGTGCATGACTGAGAAAAGGTCTGCCGACCAGCTCCTGATCGGCTCTCTCCGCCAATGGCGGAGAGCACTATCCGCTGTGCTCTGGCAGAACACAAAAGAACAGCAGGGGAGATCGCTGTACTAACATTGGATTGTTAGTCCAGTGGCTGCGACCTGAACTCAGTTTTTTTTTTTCGTTCAACCCAGCGGGTGTACTAGGCTTTAGCAAAGGCGGTTTACAAGTGCAAGGGCGCTGGAACAAAGGGGGCGAATGCCATGCATTGTGCGGACGGCCTACAGCTAGTCCCTGTTCTGAAACATTGTTCTATTATGACACTGCTCCCCTCATCTGACTCTAGTTCCCACTCAGGTATGTACCATGCAGCCTGTCTGACAAAAGCAGATTTTTTTGCCACTATGCCTGAATTCTTTGGAGAACTTTCGGCACTGCTAGAACCTTTTGGTTTTCAGAGGCCAAAAACAATACCCGGCCCCTATCCCCACATACCCTTCCAGGAATCAGAGGTGGAATCTCCTTCAGTTGAGGATATTATGGAGGAATCGAGGACCCTGATTTTGTAACAGAGACCTCAGAGGATTTTCCTCCCCCTGGTTTTTTTGGGATACAAACTACAGTTTCTCTCCAGATACTCTCAAATGCTCTCTATTGTGGACTCGTTAACTGCTTGCTGACCATCCGCAGTACTTTTACTCTCTGTCAGAATCCGGCTCAGAATACGAACCTGTAGAAAGCAGCGGCACTCCAAGAGGGAGCTCGGATGATGGAGAAGAGGTCCCTGTTAAGATCAGGTAGCTGAAGTGCCAGGAACACATGATTTTTCTCATATGCAGCAGGATCCAAGTACTAATGCTGCACTAACTTTATGTGTATTGGCAGGCATAAGTAGCCCAGTATTTCCTGGCATTTTACACACCAGCACTGCAGTATCTCATGGTGACATGGAGAGTCCCAGAAGTGCAGCTGGTGAGGTGGCTAGCACTCGTAGCATCCCTCAGCCACCAAGAATTCGAGCACAGGCCCATAGAGCCCATAGTGTCCTTCCAAAGGTGCTTGCAAATCTTAATTGGCAGCCGCCAGATTCAGTAACACCTGTTATTCCCCCAATCACAGCCCAACCCCGAATTCAGGTGGAAACAGCAAATTTAACAACTCCCCTTGATTTTTTTTCCAGCTGTTTTTCATGGAGGATCTGTATCAAGTGATTGTGGACCAAACCAATCTTTACGCACAACATTACAAAAATGAAAGAATTGTGGTTATATTGGTCCATAGACCTGATTCATCATATGCCCACATTCTTTGCTGCAATGGCCAGGAAACGATATGAAACTATTATGCGTTTTCATGCATTTTAGTGATAATACACTCTGTTGTCTTTGGCGTGACCCTGAATATGATACGCTCTACAAAAATTCGGCCCCTCATAAACTGCCTCCCTGAGAAATTTTCAGATATGTATACACATCCGCGTAGAAGAGTGCCTCATACGTTTCACTTCCCGCCTTGCAATCAAGCAGCATCTCCTCAGCAAATGTGCCAGATATAGGGTCAAAATGTATAAGCTCTCTGAGAGGGCGACAGGCTTTACATACAAATTTTGAGATTTTGAGGGAAAAGACAGTAAAGTAGAGCCCCCCAGCTGCATAGACTACATGGGGAGCAGTGGCAAGATAGTATGGGACTTGGGTCTCTGCATCAAGGACAAAAAATGGCCTGGTGATTGAGCAGCCAAACCTTCCAGGGCTTAAGTGGTTAAAGGAGTTGTAAAGGCAGAAGGTTTTTAATCCTAATGCATCCTATGCATTAAGATAAAAAGCCTTCTGTGTGCAGTAGCCCCCCTAATACTTACCTGAGGGCCATCTCTGTCCAGCGATGTCCATGTGTTCCTTGGCTGTCCGAGACTTTCCCTCCTGATTGGCTGAGACACAGCAGCGGCGCCTTTGGCTCCTGCTGCTGTGAATCAAAGTCAGTTAGTCAATCAGGAGAGAGAGGGGGCAGGGCCTAACGGCAGCTCCGTGTCTGAATGGACAAATGGAGCTGCAGCTCAGCTTGGGAGGGAGGGGCCAGGAGCAGTGAAGAGGGACCCGAGAAGAGGAGGATCTGGGCTGCTCTGTGCAAAACCAACTGCCCAGAGCAGGTAAGTATAACGTGTTTGTGATTTATTTTTATTTTTTTTTAACAAGACTTTACAATAACTTTAAACCCTTTAGGGATATCCCATTATATGACCTCTCCTGCAAAGTGGCCTGCTAGATTACTATCACATGTCTCTAAACTAGTTTCATGCTCTTTTTACCACTTGCAGTCTGGGCCAATTTTGACATTTCTCCCATGTTAAATCGGCATTTTTGCTCAAGCTCTCCTTTGGGTGAGTAGAGGAGTGTGAATCATCTGCCTCCATGTAACTTTGTACACAGAAATAAGGTTGGTGTTCTATTTTGAAAATTAACTCAAATCAGGCTTTTTCAATAAGAGTGCAAAAGACAAGAAAATAAACATAATGCAGTAACACAGACACAACAGCAAGTGGAAATCCTCTTTTTTTCTCTGATTATAGAAGTCAGAACATGGGTTACTATGGGAGGAGGTGCAGAAGGGGCTGCCTAATGCCGCGTACACACGGTCGTACTTTTCGTCTACAAAAGTCGGACAGCCTGTCGGACAGACTTCCGGCAGACTTTCGGTGGACTTGCCGCGGACTTGCGGCCTACTTTCTAACGACCGGACTTGCCTACACACGACCACACAAAAGTCGGTCGGATTCGTACGTGATGACGTACACCGGACTAAAATAAGGAAGTTCATAGCCAGTAGCCAATAGGTGCCCTAGCGTGGCTTTTTGTCCGTCGGACTAGCACACAGACGAGCGGATTTCGGGGTCCGTCGTAGGTACGAAGTAAAAGTTTTGAAGCATGTTTCAAATCTAAAGTACGTCGTATTTGAGGCTAAAAAAGTCGGTTGAAAGTCCGGAGAAGCCCACACACGATCGGATTACCAGCCAGCTTTAGTCCATCAGCGTCTGTTGGACTTTTGTAGACGAAAAGTAGGACCGTGTGTACGCGGCATAATTCTTCTACTTGTCCACGTTACACATTTATCTATCCCTAGAACAAATCTGTCAACAAGCTTGAACTTTGCCTTTCAGGTCCTTTGGCAGCTACAATCACTTTTCTCATCATATGAAGAACTATAATGGCTTAAAAAAGACAAGACTGGGTTATTTAATAACATTCATCTTGAACATTTTAACCATCTATATTGACCATTATTATGTGATAGTAATGTGACTATGATAGTGAAAAATTTGACTTTAAAGTTCACCTGTTGTTTTAAAATAAGTACATAACTTCTCACTGCAGTGCATTACTACCTGTCTATTTCAGGCTGCAGTTACCTGCAGTGGTAGTGGTTGGTAGCTGCCCCCTCCCCGCCACTACCTTTCATTAAAGTGATTGTAAAGGTTTTTTTTTTTTTTTTTTTTTTAAATAACAAACATGACCTACTTACCTGCTCAGGCAAATGTATTAAATTATATCTGACACTTTCACCTTTAAAAACATTTTTAACTGCAGTTAGAGTTTACTTATAGCAACTTTAAATTCTATGTATTGGGAAAACTGTTTTTTTTTTCTTTCTTTTTTTGAGTAGGGAAGGGTTTAAATGCTTGTATATTATTGCTGTACCCACTGAGTAGATCTACCCTCCCAACCAAGTCAAAAAGTGATGGGAATTCCAACATTTTGGCTATACATACGCTTTAAGGCTAGGTTCAGCTTGCTGCCATACGATTTTGATACGACTTTCAGTGCGATTATGTAGTGAAACTTGAATGCAACTTTTTTGAGGTTTCTATTATTAATAAAACCAAATTCACACTGGAATCGCACCAAAGTAGTACAGAAACCTTTTCCAAAATCACTCTATGCTAAGTTACAGTGATGTGGATTGGACACTCCTGAAAACAATGGGATTTCTCTTGTCATGCGATTCTGTGTGACCCAAGTCACATCTGAAATCCCACTAGTGTAAACCAGGCTTAAATCCAAAGAAAGAAACAAAAATTGAGAAAAGGGGAAACTTTGAGGGCCCGTTTCACACTATTGTGTTCTGCGAGAAATGTTACATGCGCTTTTTTGGTTCATTAGGCAGCCTGTTTAAATGAATAAACTGCCTTTAAGCAATGCATGTTACTGCATGGTACGCATATGCCCTAATGGACCTCAGTTGTGTGAATGGACCTTAAATCTAGCAATAGACAACTTAAATTTTGGCAAACTTCTGTTGATTCAGATGACATTTGAGCTGAGGGGAGCCTTGCAAGCTCCACCTGGCTTGACAAAAGTCGTTTTAACAAGGGACTATGGAACCAGGTGGTAGACCAATCAGATGCAGTCACTGTTCTGCAGCGCAATCGTAATCCGGCAGCCACAAGTGTCACAGCTGTCTGAATACAATAGCTAGCAGTGGAGATTCCTTTGTTATTGCTTTTTAGCATGGATGATGGAATCGACTGATTTCTCTCGTTCATCCTAGCCTTAAGCCTCGTATCCACGTTCGGACTTTCCGACAAAATGTGTGATGACAGGCTGTTGGCGGTAAATCCGATCATGTGTATGCTCCATCGGACAATTGTTGTCATATTTTCCGCCGACAAAAGTTGGCTAGCATGTTTTAACATTTTCTGCGAACAAATGCCTGTTGTCGGATTTTCCGAGCGTGTGTACACAAGTCCATCGGACAAAAGTACAAAGTACAAACATGCATGCTCGGAAGCAAGGACGAGCCAGAAGCGGTCGGTCTTGTAAACTAGCATTCGTAATGGAGAATTAACATTTGTGACGTGCCAAATTATGAAATCTCGAAATGCAGCGCACAATTCTCTTCTTCTTTAATGGGATAATAATGAAGCTGCTTTGCTGGTGATACTGACGGGGGAATTGCAAACAAATTTTCAAAGGCTTTTATTTTCTAGTGATATCAAGAATAATATTATTATGCTTTTTTTTTTTTTTATTTGGTCAAGTTACCACAACACTATTATCCCGTAGTTTTTAAGATCAAAGATACAACTATGTTGGTGTCCCTTGTCAATTTTACATTGTATTTTTTTAAATGTAACTGCCTACTCCCAAGCTGTCATTTGAAGTAAAACACGTAGCCAAGTATTATTCTCCACAATTTTTTTTATTGTGCATTAAAAAAAAGAAAACCATTAGACATGCTATCTGCCAATAGAAATTAACCAAAAAGTGCATTCTATGCATCCAAAAATATAGAAAATATACCAAATCAAATCATTATTCAACCAAAAAAATAATGTCAAAGCAATAACGCCAAGGCCAAAAATAAATATTATCTCCTCTGATTCCGCAACAAGCCTGGTTGACAAGTGGCCGTTCAGAAACGAACTGAAAAATGCAAAATGAAAAGTGCGAATCAACACTCGCCAAGCTTCTACTAACACAAAATTAGCAGAAGGAGCCCAAAGGGTGGTGCTGAAGAGCTGAAAAACAACGTTAAGTACGTCACTACGTTCGTATTTGTTGGCCGAAAATTCCTTGTTGTTTGTATGCAAGACAAGTTTTGGCCAACACCCTTCGGACAAAAGTCCACAGGTTTGTTGGCCAACAATCCGATCATGTGTACGAGGCTTTAGTGTAAACCTGGCCATAAATGGATGTTTTTTTTTTTAATTTGTTTTTTTAATCAGCTAGCCAACTGATCAAAAGAGAAAAAAAAACACACATTCAAGGTGTATAGAAGAATCCTCTCCGCTGTACTGTTGTATTCTGACAGCAGGACTCCTCTACTGTCGGAATACACTGATTATCGCTTCAGTCGAATGGCTGCATGTACTGATCAAACACAAATTTCCCAGCAATCCTGTTCAAGGCTCGATTCACACTAGCGCGTTTTTTGATGCATTTTGCATTTTGCAGAAATGCACGGGAATTTTTTAACATGGGTTCCTATGGAACATGTTCACATCAATGCCTTTTTGTTTCTCTGCATTTTTGGAAAGGGTCGGGGACTTTTTTTCATGCAAAATGCAGCGTTTTGCATGTAATGGATTTCAATGGACAAGCATCAAAAACGCAAGTGCACCGTTTTTGCAGCGTTTTTGATGCGTTTTTGATGCGTTTTTGCCGTTTTTTTTTTTTTTTTTTTTTCACATTTTTTTTTTTTTAATTTTTTTTAAGACTGTAAAAAAAAATGTAAAAAAAAAAAAAAAAAAAAAAAAACGCAAAACGCAAATCGCGGCAAAATCGCGGCAAAAACGCGGCTCAAAAACGTGGCAAGCATGAAAAAAAACCCTCCAAAAACGCTCAAAAGCAACATGCATAGGTGTGAATCGAGCCTTAAGGGGTTGTAAAGGTAAAAGTTTTTTCTACCTAATGTATTCTATGCATTAAGGTGAAAAAACATCCGACAATACCGGCCCCCCCAGCCCCCCGTTTTACTTACCTGACCCCGCAAAAGTCCCGCGCTCGCCCCCGACATCCTCTTCGCCGCTCAGCCTGGCCGTTGATTGGTTACAGTGGATGGATTGAAAGCAGCGCAGCCATTGGCTCGCACTGCTGTCAATCACATCCAATGATGGGGGGTGGGGCCGAGTGATACAGTGAGCTGCTATGGCCTGCACAGATGTCTCTTAAATCGCCCCCAAAGTCAGCTAAATTCGCACGATTTCAAACCCACATTCTGTGTGAACCTAGGCTCACTTATACTGTCAAATTCTTGACTGGCAGAGATATAGTTTACATTTATATGTTTTCTATATAGGAGGGTATGTTAAGGCCTGGTTCACACCTATGCATTTTTTAGTGCGTTTTCAGTTTTGCAGAAACACACTACAGTCCATTTAACATGGTTTCCTATGGATGTAGTTCACATCTGTGCATTTTATGGAAAGGGTCAGGGACTTTTTTCTGGTTTTTGGTTCCATCAACTTCAATGGCTTAAAAACATGTATTGAAAAACACAAAATGCACCTGGAATATGCGAACTGCAACCTGCATAGGTGTGAACCAGGCCTTAGTGGATTTTAAACTTACTAAAATCAAATGCTTTTTATAAAACTTTCATAATCTTATTTCTGTATTTTTTCCTGTAGGATCTGGAGATGATACAAGGTCATGGGGACCTCCTTTCGTAGGAACTGAAAGTAGTTATTTTCTCAGTGTGAATAGAAATAAGAAGGTATTTATACTGCCAATTCAACTGTTTAATATATAATATATATTCTTGTTATTTTAGTTTGTATTTTATTACTGTTTAATGTAGTTATGCAATCACAGAAAAAGTAGACATTCATACAGCAGAATTGCTAACCTAAAGTGACAGAAGGAGGACTATACTAATACTTAATTTGAATATTTTACTTGAAGAATTTTGAGGCTGATGTATAAAATGTAAAAAGAAAAAAAAAGTAAGTAAAATGAAAGTTTTACTTGAGATTAATAAATTCCAGCTTTCATTTTCCAATGTAGGTTTAAAGTGTATTCAAACTCAAATGCAAACATGAATTTTATTGCAGATTGCAATCCCTATATGTGGTGGTTGCATTTGTTTTATTTTTTTGTAGGCTTTTTTACTTTTATTTTCATCTGTTGACCCAGCCATTAAGTCTGTTACTTTTCAGCTTTCTTTAACAGACCAAGCTTTCCAACAAAAGTGGCAGTTAGGTGGTTGAGACAAATCATTTAACAAAAACAGTGTTTACAATGGCCAGCTTTTATTCATTAATGTAATACCTCTAGCACGAAAGAAAAAAAAATGTTGCTTTCACTGCTTAAAAAAACGTTACATAGAGTTTGGCTTTAATTTGTAAGTCAAGTCCATCTGGATTTGCTTGTGCATCCATTGCTACCCTCTCCACAGATTGACAATGCTGCCCAGGGGTGGCTTCATTGTTCCTCCATAGAATTGAGACACCCTAAGACAGGAAGTTTGTTATTTACAGGATCACAGGTGAAAATAAAAGATTTAAGGATTGGTAAGCTGTGTTTAGATACACTTTATTAAATATAAGTATCCTTTATATGTGATTTTACTTTGGTTGCACCAGTTTTATTAGTTTTTAGAGTTGATTGTCATGTGTTTGTGTGTATGTAAATTTTAAAATAAACCTGTCAGGTCAGATGTTGCCTAGAACAGTAAGACCACTTTCACACTGGGGCAGTTTTCAGGCGTTTTAGCGCTAGAAAAGCGCTACTGTAGTGCAGACTGTAAAGCGTCTGAAAACTGCCTCCTATTCTCTGCAATGGGTGCTTTCACACCCGGGCTGTGCACTTGTGGGATGTTAGAAAAAGTCCTGCAAGCAGCATCTTTGGGGCGGTTTTGGGAGCGTTGCATACAGCGCTCCCAAAACGCCCCTGCTTTTGCAATGAATGGGCAGCGCTTCTGAAGCGCCTGAAAGCGCTTCAGAAGAGCCGCAACACAGGAGTTTTTAACCCCTTCTTTGAGGTTAAAAGCACCCCGCTAGCGGCTGCTAAAACTAGCAGCGCTTTACCGCTAACGCCCGGTGCTTTCAGTGTGAAAGCAGCCTAAAAGCTCCCATCCGTCTGAAGCTGCCATTGCCGGGGCCCCAGAAAGTGGTACTGGAGCAGAACACATCACTGGCTTGCTTACAGCAAAAAGCATGGCTAATGACTAACTTCCTGACCAATGACACCACAAAGCAACTTATTCACTCCTTGGTTATTTCCCGCCTTGACTCCTGCAACTCTCTCCTTATTGATCTACCCTTGTGCAGGCTAACCCCCTTTAGTCCATTATGAATGCTGCTGCTAGATTAATACACCTCACTAACCGATCCGTGACTGCTGCTCCTCTCTGCCAATCCCTTCACTGGCTTCCCCTACCTCACTGTATAAAATTCAAAATACCACAACATACAAGGCCATGCACAACATCTTCCCCAGGTACATCGCCAACCTCATCTGCAGATATCGGCCAAATCGTCCCCTCAGCTCCTCCCAGGACCTCCTGCTCTTTAGCTCCCTTGTTACCTCCTCCCATACTCGCTTTCAGGATTTCTCCAGAGCCTCTCCCATCCCCTGGAACTCCCTGCCCCGGTATGTTCAATCAGTCCCTAACCTGTCCATCTATGGAGATCCCTGAAAACTCATTTATTCAGGGATGCCTATCTCACACCCACTTAAGAACTGTACCCAAACCACCCCCCATCAAATCATCCCCCCCAGCTATTCCCTTTTGTATCACCACCCCCTCCCTTTAGAATGTAAGCTCTACAAGCAGGGCCCTCCTGTCCCTTCTGTATTGAATGGTACTGTAATTGTGCTGTCCCCCCTCTACATTGTAAAGCGCTGCTAAATCATGTATAATGATAAACAGTGGTATCATGTAGTCTCAGCCATGCAAGGCCACATCTGTCCAGACTGGTTCCTTTTTATAGTAGTGTATATATTAACCACTTCAGTTCCGGAAGGATTAACCCCCTTTTTGACCAGGCCATTGTTTGCGATACAGCACTGCATTACTTTAACTGACATCTGCATGGGCGTGCAAAACTGCCACGCTGTACCCAAATAAAATTTGTGTCTTTTTTTCCCCCACAAGCTTTCTTTTGGTGGTATGATATTTACAAAAAGATGTGTCAGTTTTTTCATTTATTTTCCTGACACATGAGCCTGAAGCACCTTTAAAGAGCACCTGCCACTTTATCAGCTATAGAAGGACTTATTTATATGTTAAATTTGAGTATGTGTGTGTGTGTATGTGTGTGTGTGTGTGTATATATATATATACACACACGTTTTTTCTGATATATATTTATTTTCATATGAATTGTTTATTTTTTCGTTTGACTGATGGTTGAAGCACTTTGAACGCTGATGAATTTTTATAAGATCAAAATATAGGGAATGGCGCTGTGTTATGAAGAGGGAGTATTGGTGTAAAATATTTCTAATTCAATTCAATCACATTCGATTCAATCCCTTCACGAATGTGAATAGAATAGTGTAATAATCAATTAAATAAATAAAAATATAATAAACCAAAAATAGTGTATATTATAAATGTAAAGTGATAAGAACTTGATTAGTGCAAAAGGGGATTGTCAGCTGTATATACATACAATAACGCAGTTATAATCCCATATAATAAGCAAACACAAAAAATCATACACTATCAACACTATAAACCATATGCTGACAAAACTTATATAGATCCAATCCTCTGTTTGAAAAATACAAAGTGACAAGTGCCAAGTTGTGCTGTATAGATACCGTGGTATTCAAACTACTGTGCAATAATGTGCAAAAAAACGCTAGAAAATATATATAATTATTTATAAACAGATCCTCAACTGACTATATATCGAAAAAAAGTCCCATATGATGTGCAATGTAAAATGTTCATAAAAATGATATGACGTGTTTCCCAGGAAATCTCTCCTTAATAGTAGAAAACCGTGCATTAGTTATTGGCAATCTCCTCCTGATGTGATTGCACTCACCGGAGCGCTCTGCCCCTGCAGGGGTATGAGCATATGATGTTAATCCTCAGGTGTTAATCTCCTTCCGATTCCACAGGTGTCGGTGTCCTTCCACGTAGCCTGATCCGGATAGTCCACTCACAAGGGGGAAGAGGGGGGACTCGCTGTCCCTTGTTGCAAAACAATTCCCAGCCGGACATCCACTTTAATGTGTTGAATAAAAAATAAAAATATTCCACATAGCGTGACTCTGTTTTAATTAATTTATTTGTGCTAGAAAGTCCAAACACTATGATTGAATCAACACTAGCAATTAAAAAATGGATAATTATAAAATGGTATTCTTTAAAAAAGTATTTTTAAAAAAGAGGAGAGGGAGCTCGCAGGCTCTCTAGCTCTCCATGCGACCCGGGGAAGCAGCGCTGCCTAAGACCGCCGCTTGAGTTCCACCGGTCGAATTTCCGGAACCACGATGCTCGGATGTGACGTTGTGCGTTAGGGCTTGACAAATTTGCTTGGAATCTAGGAGCCAGCTAAAAAAGTTAGGAGCCAGGTTTTTTTTTTTTTTTTTTTAAACGACCGACAAAGCTTTATTTTCAATATAAAAATTAACCAATCTTAAATTTACACAGAGACGACTAGAACTAATGTGACTGCTTTTATTTCCTGCCATGCAGGGACACAAGACCACCATATTCCCGCTAAGGGTCCAATCAGGTCCGCCTGAAAAACTGACAGGCGAACCTGATCAGACAGCCTGTGTGAAAGGGGCCAAGCAGGGAGATGACAAATAATAAATTCATTTTAATTAACCACTTCCTTCCCGCAGGACGACTATATACGTCCTGTCTTTGAAGAGAAATACCGTTGTTATGGTAGCAGCTAGCTACCATAACCCCGCTATCTTCTTCAAGAGCCGGCGGTTCTCTTTCAGATAAAAGTGGTCTCTGCAGCAGATTAGCAGCGAGATCACTTTTATCGGCGGCAGGAGAGGGCCTCCCCTACCGCCGCTCTCCGGTGCCCTTCACCGCTTACCGTGGCCGTCGGTAACGGCGGAGGAGATCCGGATCTGTCCCTGACCTGACATGGAGACGAGTGAGAGGAAGATGGCCCCCCCGCCCATCTCGAAGTCATTGCAGGGCGGAAGCGACGTCAAATCGTCACTTCCACCCATAGCTCTTGAAGGGACATTTTATATATTTTTTTTTTCAAATGACAATTTTTTTTTTTTTATGCATTTTAGTGTAAATATGAGATGTGAGGTCTTTTTGACCCCAGATGTCATATTTAAGAGGACCTGTCATGCTTTTTTTCTATTACAAGGTATGTTTACATTCCTTGTAATAGGAATAAAAGTGACTTTTTTTTTTTAAAAGAACAGTGAAAAAATAAAAGTTAAAATAAATAAGAAAAAAAAAAATTAAATGTGCCCCATCCCTTGTAATAGAAATAAAAGTGACACAATTTTTATTTTTTTTTAAAAACAGTGTAAAAATAAAAAATAAAAAGTAAAATATAGAAGAAAAAATAATAATTTTTTTAAATGCACCCCGTCCTGCCGAGCTCGCTTGCAGAAGCGAACGCATATGTGAGTAGCGCCCGCATATGAAAGCGGTGTTCAAACCACACGTGAGGTATCGCCACGATCGTTAGAGCGAGAGCAATAATTCTAGCCTTAGACCTCCTCTGTAACTCAAAACATGCAACCTGTAGAATTTTTTAAACGTCACCTATGGAGATTTTAAAGGGTAAAAGTTTGTCGCCATTCCACGAGCGGATGAAATTTTGAAGCGTGACATGTTGGGAATCAATTTACTCGGCGTAACATTATCTTTCACAATATAAAAAAAATTGGGCTAACTTTACTGTTTTCTTATTTTTTAATTAAAAAAAGTATTTTTTCCCAAAAAAGTGCGCTTGTAAGTCCGCTGCGCAAATACGGTGTGACAGAAAGTATTGCAATGACCGCCATTTTATTCTCTAGGGTGTTAGAATAAAAAATATATATAATGTTTGAGGGTTCTAAGTAAAGGGAAGGAGATGAGCAGGCAGTGAAAACAGGTAGGGAAAGCTCCATTAGCATTGGTGGATGTCTTGTCATACCAACGGCCACCACCAGAGGGCGCCCGATTGCAAAAGGAACCAGGAACCATAGGACTGCAGTAGGCCGCAAAGCCGGGGCCTCAATTACCGGCGCGGCCCAGCGCGATCGCGGTGGGAGGGGGGGGTGTCGAACGGACACAGGATACCCCAGCTGTGCCGTCCCAGGCGCCAGGTCGCTAATTCTAGTCGCAAATGTGACCTGGCGCCCGGGGTTTGTCGAGCCCTGTTGTGCGTGCCAAGATAGTCCCGTCTTGCGCGTTTCGTCATACGGACAGCAGAAATATTTTACACCAATACTCCCTCTTCATAACACAGCGCCATTCCCTATATTTTGATCTTATTTTCTTGGGGTTTCACTGAGGTGTTCCCTACTCACATAGGGGGGCAGCAGTCGTTTAATACTCTGAAGCGCGGATCCATTGATATATCATTACTGATGAATTTTTACTATTAAGAATTGTTTTATTAATGGTCTGAAGCACTTTAAAGAGCACCTGTCACTTTGATTTGAAAAAATTGTTCCTTTTTAGAATTTTCTTTCTGGCAATTCATTTGCACAGGGTTACCTGTTTTTTTATATGTATAATGCCCCGTACACACGGTCGGACTTTGTTCTGACATTCCGACAACAAAATCCTAGGATTTTTTCCGACGGATGTTGGCTCAAACTTGTCTTGCATACACACGGTCACACAAAGTTGTCGGAAAATCTGATCATTCTGAACGCGGTGACGTAAAACACGTACGTCGTGACTATAAACGGGGCAGTGGCCAATAGCTTTCATCTCTTTATTTATTCTGAGCATGCGTGGCACTTTGTCCGTCGGATTTGTGTACACACGATCGGAATTTCCGACAACGGATTTTGTTGTCGGAAAATTTTATATCCTGCTCTCAAACTTTGTGTGTCGGAAAATCCGATGGAAAATGTCCGATGGAGCCCACACACGGTCGGAATTTCCGACAACACGCTCCGATCGGACATTTTCCATCGGAAAATCTGACCGTGTGTACGGGGCATTAGTGTGTAGCAATATCCAGTGGTTGCACACCAACACTGTGTGATTTATAACTTTGTGCACGTATTGAGTTGGATTTATAACCTCATTGGAACTCACTGAGGTTATTTTTATATAATATTTTTTTATATAATATTTGCAAACATCATCTCACAAAGCAGCGCCACACCCACTATCCATTCCTTTAAAATCGAACACCACCTAGGTGGTGGTTTTACAGTGGAGGCAGCAGCTTACTTATATTCAGGGTTAGGAACCACACTAACATTGCGCGGAACCAGCGTCAGCATTTCTTTAGGCCAGTATGTATTCTGCTACATGTTTTTGGTAAAAAAAAACAAAAAACAATACGTGTATATTGATTGGTTTGCGCAAAAGTTATAGCTGCTACAAATTATGGTATATTTTTATTTATTTATTTTAATTTTATTATTTATTATTATTTTAATTTTTACTAGTAATGACGCCGACCAGCGACTTATAGCGGGACTGCGATATTGTGGCAGACAAATTGGACACCTAACTGACACTTTTGACACTTTTTGGGGACCAGTGATACTAATACAGTAATCAGTGCTAAAAAATATACACTGTCGCTGTACTAATGACACTGACTTGGAAGGTGATTAACTTCATGGGTAATCAAAGGGTTAACTTTATTCCCTAGGAGTGACTACTGATTGTGGGGGATGTGCTTAGCAGGAACATAGGATCAGCACATTCCCCTCTCACAGAACGGCGATCTGCCTTGTTTTATATAGGCAGACCGCCGTTCTGCCTTTCTCCTAAACGATCGGCGGACATCGCATCCGGCAGACAGGCTGATTGTCCAATCACAGCGGGAGCATTTTGCTCACTTGGTTTCTTGGTTTGTTAGAATGCTAAATATTTATTAAGCAATATTATCCATCTTGATATATATATATAAATATATATTTCTTTTTATTGAAAGATTTTACATATGCATAGCATACAAAATAAAAATACAAAAAAACAAAAACTGCAGGTACAGAATACATTTTGATATTCAAAAGTGAAGCCCAGATTTGGATTTTATTGCATAGTTACATTGGTCCAGCTTTATGCCAATGTAAGTGTGTATATGTCATACCTGTGGAAGCAGAGAAGCACTGTAGTAGTCACTACTACCAAAGTGATCACCTGTACTAAAGTGGGTCCTGTGTTGAGTGGCTACCCTATTGACACAAGTGCCATTCACTGAATGCTTTACATTTTTCTCAATGAGTTAAAGCCGTTTTCTGATTGGAAGAAGTGGAGATTCTGACATCACCACCCTGACTCTCCACCTTGTCCAACCAGAGAACACCTTGCATTCACTGACTAAAACTCAAGGCTTTCTGTGAATAACACCTGTGAGTGATGAGTGAGCGTTAATACATATTTCATAACCATCCTTGTGTTTTGTGATCGCAAATGGAAAGCAGTGGGCTCACCGCTGCTATCAATGTCACTGGCTTAATTGTTTACTAATATATTGTATTTTATCATTTTCTCAGAGCATAGCTGTGAACATGAAGGATCCCAAGGGCGCAAAAATTATTCAAGAGGTACTGTATTTTGAACAAATAAACATCAATTTATTTAATGAAGTTTTAATTGTGTTGTATGTAACTAACCTGATCTATGCTACTGCACTATGGGACCTATTGACAAGGTAGCATTATATGTCCTAACCATGCTACTTATGCCACTGATTTAATAATACAAAGTATATCTATAGTGTGGTCTTTGCTTGCTAATGTTCATTCTAAAGACTAGAATGAAGAAAAAAATGGAGACCTACCATTTCCTTTCACATGGCCTTGAAACACATGGCAGCCCTGTATTCTTAACAAGTGTGTCTTGCAGGCTTCACACTGTGCTCTGCATGTTTATAAGTACATTGAAAATGCCAGTGCAGTATAGACTGTATTTTAAGCAATGCAGAGAGGGGAATCTGCAACTCCTTATAAACGGGCTCATCTCTGTGGGTAACATGCCTGGGTATAATTTACAATGCTTATACTGTATGTACGTAAAAAACAAACAAACAAATATATATATATATATATATATATATATATATATATATATAATATGCAGTATCTCACAAAAGTAAGTACACCCCTCACATTTTGTAAATATTTTATTATATTTTTTCATGTGACAACACTGAATAAATTACACTTTGTTACAATGTAAAGTAGTGAGTGTACAGGTTGTATAACAGTGTAAATTTGCCGTCCCCTCAAAACAACTCAACTAGGGCTGAAACGATTAATCGATAAAATCGATAATAATCGATAATGAAAATCGTTGTCAACGATTTTCATTATCGATTAGTTGGTCTGCGAACGGCACACACCATCCTCCCTGCCTTACGTCAGCGCGGTATTCTCAGCCACGCTCGCTTTGCTGCCTCGAGCGAGAAGAGAGAGAGAGGAGAGAAGCAGCCGGTCACGTGAGCGCTGAGCTGCGATAAGGTAGCAGCTTGCTTATAAAATATAGTGAACCTGGCATTCATCTTGGTATTTATGGGAGGACAAGTGCCCCATCACTGGTGTTCCTGGGGGGGGGGGAATAGTGTCCCAGCATTGCCCCATCATTGCTGCTCCTTGGGGAGGGGGTAGTGCCCCATCATTGCTGATGCTGGGGGGGATAGTGCCCCATAATTGCTGTTCCTGTGGGGGGAATAGTGCCCCATCATTGGAGTTCCTGGGGGGGGATAGTGCCCCATCATTGGTGTTCCTAGGGGGGGGGGGGAATAGTGCCCCATCATTGGTGTTCCTGGGGGGGAATAGTGGCCCATCATTGGTGTTCCTGGGGGGGGGGAATAGTGCCCCACCATTGGTGTTCCTGGGGGGATAGTGCCCCATCATTGGTGTTCCTGCGGGGGGGATAGTGCCCCATCATAGTGCCCCACCATTGGTGTTCCTGCGGGGGGGGATAGTGCCCCATCATTGGTGTTCCTGCGGGGGGGGAATAGTGCCCCATCATTGGTGTTCCTGGGGAGGAATAGTGCCCCATCATTGCTGTTCCTGGGGGGGGAATAGTGCCCCATCATTGGTGTCAGTTTGAGAAATACACAGACCTCTCCCACCCACACTCTGGTCTGGAGCCGCCATCACTCCTTCCCACACTCCGGTCCGGTTCCTCCAGCCCGCTATGGTCCGCTCCCTTGCCCCAGCCCACTCCCCCCTTTTGGGTTTGGTTCTTTGTCCAACCAAACTCCCTTTCTATTGCAGCCCCCTCTGGTCTGGTTCCTCTCCCACATGCCTCTTTTCCAAACTCCCTCCCAACCTACTCCCTCTAACGCTTGGTCTCCAAACTAGCTAACTCCCTCCAACCCTCCAGTACGGTCCCCCCCTCTCCCATTCAGGGCCAGACCCCTCACTGCATTGTCAGTAATCAATGAGGAATTTACTTTAATAGTTATGTTGTGATGCAGTTTGAGTGTAACACTCAGTTTTGTCATTATTATTTTAAATAAACTAATTTTTTTTTTTTTAATGATTTTATCCGATTAATCGATTAATCGAAAAAATAATCGGCCGATTAATCGATTATGAAAATAATCGTTAGTTGCAGCTCTAAACTCAACACACAGCCATTAAAGTCTAAACCGCTGGCAACAAAAGTGAGTACACCCCAAAGTGAAAATGTCCAAATTGGGCCCAATTAGCCATTTTCCCTCCCTGGTGTCATGTGACTCGTTGGTGTTACAAGGTCTCAAGTGTGAATGGGGAGCAGGTGTGTTAAATTTGGTGTTATCACTCTCACTCTCTCATATTGGTCACTGGAAGTTCAACATGGCACCTCATGGCAAAGAACTCTCTGAGGATCTGAAAAAAAGAATCGTTGCTCTACATAAAGATGGCCTTGGCTTTAAGAAGATTGCCAAGACCCTGAAACTGAGCTGCAGCACGGTGGCCAAGACCATACAGCAGTTTAGCAGGACAGGTTCCACTCAGAACAGGCCATCCATGGTCGACCAAAGAAGTTGAGTGCACGTGCTCAGCGTCATATCCAGAGGTTGGGAAATAGACGTATGAGTGCTGCCAGCATTGCTGCAGAGGTTGAAGGGGTGGCGGGTCAGCCTGTCAGTGCTCAGACCATACGCTGCACATTGCATCAAATTGGTCTGTATGGCTTTCGTTCCAGAAGGAAGCCTCTTCTAAAGATGATGCACAAGATAGCCTGCAAACAGTTTGCTGAAGACAAGCAGACTAAGGACATGGATTACTGGAATCATGTCCGGTGGTCTGATGAGACCAAGATAAAATTATTTGATTCAGATGGTGTCAAGCGTGTGTGGCGGCAACCAGGTGAGGACTACAAAGACAAGTGTGTCTTGCCTACAGTCAAGCATGGTGGTGGGAGTGTCATGGTCTGGGGCTGCATGAGTGCTGCCAGCACTGGGGAGCTACAGTTCATTGAGGGAACCATGAATGCCAACATGTACTGTGACATACTGAAGCAGAGCATGATCCCCTCCCTTCAGCGTCTGGGCCACAGGACAGTATTCCAACATGATAACGACCCCCAAACACACCTCCAAGATGACCACTGCCTTGCTAAAGAAGCTGAGGGCAAAGGTGATGTATCGGCCAACCATGTCTTCCGACCTAAACCCTATTGAGCATCTGTGGGGCATCCTCAAACGGAAGGTGGGGGAGTGCAAGGTCTCTAACATCCACCAGCTCCGTGATGTTGTCATGGAGGAGTGGAAGAGGACTCCAGTGGCAACCTGTGAAGCTCTGGTGAACTTCATGCCCAAGAGGGTTAAGGCAGTGCTGGAAAATAATGGTGACCACACAAAATATTGACACTTTGGGACCAATTTGGACATTTTCACTTAGGGGTGTACTCACTTTTGTTGCCAGCGGTTTAGACATTAATGGCTGTGTGTTATTTTGAGGGGACAGCAAATTTACAGTGTTATACAAGCTGTATACTCACTACTTTACATTGTATCAAAGTGTAATTTCTTCAGTGTTGTCACATGAAAAGATATAATAAAATATTTACAGAAAAGTGAGGGGTGTACTCACCTTTGTGAGATACTGTGTGTGTGTGTGTGTGTATATATATATATATATATATATATATATATATATATATATATATATATATATATATATATATATATATATATATATATATTATATGCAGTGTGTAAAAATCACTATTTTATACATTGCCTAAGCATTCTATGGAATGCTTGATTTCACGCATTGCTTGTAAAGTATATATCACATGACAGAAACCTGTACTGACTGGAGGTGTCACTGTTGGACTAGATTATTACAATTTTTTTAGTTGTACTGTGATAGGAAAAATTAAAAAGGCAAATGACAGCCTTCAAAAATCAAGGGATTTTTTTCTTATTAGGAGGGTGAGTATGACTGTGCAAGTGATTGCATTATGCCATAGTGGCCAGCTGTGCATCTATAGTGTTTATACCAAAGATAAAATAATTATAAATGTAGGTGGATCTGGATGTATTGTTGACCTCTAAGTAGTGAGCAGAATGGCTCCCCTATCTGTCCTTAAAGGAGAAGTCCAGCCTAAGCTTGTTTGGCTGGGCTTCTCCTGTTAGTCACTGAAGTGCAATTCGTTTTGCACTCCTGTGACCTGTTTTCAGCAGAGAGCAGACTGAAGTCTGCTCTCTGCTGACGTCACAGGAATCAGTCCAGGCACCTTGTCATCCCGACAATGTAAGTCTTGATTGGCCAGGTGCCTGGACTGATGCCCATCTCAGCCTCTCAGCGAGCCGCTGAGAGCCTGAGATGGCCGCTCCCCACCCCTCCACAGCTCAGCGCTCCAGTGAGCATGGAGGAGCAGAGAGATGCTGATTGACAGTCTTTGCTCGGGGAGCTGAGAGAACCGAACCATCTGTGATGTTCGATCACTTGGCTCTCAGTGTAGAGGCGCCGGGGAACAGATGCAGCATTGGAATGATGCTGCATCCACCTAGGTAAGTATGATGGGGTAAAAAACCCCAAACCCAAACTTCTCTTTTAAAGCAAACTTGTGCTTAGACAAAAAGTACAGTACAGGCAAATAGCAAACAGCAAAACATGTAAGCACATACCCTCACTTGCAGGCTCTACAATGTTGTCTTCTTTAATGAGCGACTGAACAACCCATTGGCAGAACAAGGCATTGTCACGTTTGAGGATGAGTATGCTGTAATAAAGGGTTAGACTTTATTACTTAAAAATTCCTGTTTAACCTTACAGATATATAGGGATTATACAATAATTTCGGTCAACTTGAGAGTACAGTAAAACCTTGGTTTGAGAGTAACTTGGTTTGAGAGAGCTTTGCAAGACAAGCAACATTTTTAAATAAATTTTGACTTGATATACAAGCGATGTCTTGATATTCAAATAGTGTCATGTCACAACTGAGTATAAAAGAGAAGAGAGGCGCCTCTAAGTGTAGCAATATGGTTACATTTAATGAAGGTACAACATTTAGCAACATATTGCTACACTTAGATGTGCCTCTCTTCTCTTTTATACTTTGTATTTCCTGCTGGATTTTGCTTCTAATCAATCCCCTTGTGGAGGCTTCCATTTGTGGATGGACATTTTATGGTTACACAACCACCAATCACATTGCTATAATCTTTTTATATGAAGTATAAACTGAAGGACCTATGAATAAATGTTTGTGGAACGAATCATTTGAGTTTCCATTATTTCTTATGGGGAATTTCACTTTGATATACAAGTACTTTGGATTACAAGCATGTTTCTGGAACGAATTGTGCTCACAATCCAAGGTGTTACTGTATAATAATAAAAGAAATGTATTTAGCTTGGTTAAAATATGTATTACAGATGATAAAAATAGATAAATACAGGGGAGTTCACAACTTCTTGATTTGAAGTTCCTGGAGGCGATAGTCCTTGATTCATACCTCTTTTGAATCCAACTCAATTAGTCCTTGGTCTTCCAATCCTATATATAGCAGGCTAAAAACTAGTTAAAACTGGTTTGAGCCACACCATAGAATAGAATGAGATATATATATATATACACATATATATATAGTAGTTAGATGTGATTACTTGTACACTAACATAATTGATAACATTAAACTATTACTATGTTTCTTGTAAATCAATAACTATTAAAAACCTACACTACAGTATGTTTATGCAAATTACTTTTAGAGCGTTGCTCTTTGGATATTGGTTGTGGGAGGGCTTTATCATATCCTGGGAGGATAGAGCCAGGCACAGAAGAAATTGTCTGATAGTTTGTACTCTCAGCTGTTTAGCTACACTATTATTTTAGTTTGTTTAAGGCACACCCAGGTGTACTTTAACCACTTCAAGACCAGCATGTTACACACTTTTCCTGTCCAGGCCATTTTCAGTTCTGTGATAGTATGACTGACAGTTGCCCTGTCATGCAACACTGTACCCAAATAAGTCAGGAAAATGGACACTATAATTGTGATCTAATGTATTGCCACAATGTTTTTAAATGCAGAAACCTGTGGGTATATTAATAAGTGCCTTTAAAAATCACCCACTGAAGCCAAGTGCAAGTGTTCCGTTATTATTGGAAGTTTCCTATAGGAGGAATTTGCATTGCAATGAATTTGCATTGTGTGCAATGACTAGATGTCATGGATGAACCCAAAAACTATTAAAAGCACCCCCCCCTCTCAAAAAACACAATCCATAATTTTGGTGGTCAGTGGCACTTAACCCCCCCCAACCCCCCCAAAAAAATTCCCACAACCATTGGTGGTCAGTGCCATTTTGAACAACCCCTCCATCATTGGGGGTCAGTGGCACTTTAAAACAATCACACAACCTTGGTGACCAATGACATTTTAAAACCCTCCACTCCTATCCCCATCATTGGTGATTGTTGACATACCCCCCCCCCCCCCCAAACAATTCCACAACAGTGGTGTTCATTGGCCCTTCAACCCCCTTTCCTTTCTTTCCACCTACACTTTCTCTTTTCCAGATGCAAGCTAGAGAAATGTTTGATTCTTTTATAAAATCCTCCTTTTTCTCCTCTTCCATTGTGAGAGAAAAGGAATGGTTTACTAATGTAAACTGTACCATTCTGTTTACATCTGTGAACACTCTTGATGCTCACCAGGGCAATTACATGGCACAGAGCTGTTCCAATCAGTGCCTTCACTGTCCAAAATGACAGGATGTACAGATAATCTACCCATCCTAGTGAGGGCGCCATCTGGCCAATTATAACAACTATATTCAAGCTGGAATAAGTGTTTCTATAATAATGTAGATTGTGCCTCTGCTATAAACCAGTGTTTTATATAACATTTTGGACTGGTGGAAGGAGTTGTAATGTGTAGATTTCACACTAACCTGTTTACTGCTTTATGTTTTTTTTTTTTTTCTTTTCTTTTAGCTTGCACAAGCCTGTGATGTTCTCATTGAAAATTACATTCCAGGAAAACTAGCTGAAATGGGTTTAGGTTATGAAGATGTTAAGAAAACAGCCCCTCATATTATATACTGCTCAATCACAGGTAATCCTTTGAAATAGACTTTTTCCTCTTTGTCTACCTCGAGTAGTCCATATGAAACTGTAGAGAAATTTTGCCCAGTTTTTTTTTGAGGAAAATATTTGGCATATTTACAGTTGGGTATAGCATTAATATACTTGTTTGCAGTTGCCTTTACATTTTCTTTTGATAAAGGGGTTTACTTTTCTGACATTCATTAAAGCATCATAATGACTTAATTCTGGCTATTTTTTTTTTCACCTTCCTTGAAAAACTCCAACAAAATTAGGTAGGAAAGAAGACTTGGAAAACAGCTGCGTTAATCATCCTTCCCTCTGCACCTTCGTTCTCATAATACTATACAGTCCTGTGCTGAAAACTTTCTTTAATAGTTCTCCTATAGCATGCTAAATTTAATCTGGCCTATGGGGTTGATTTACTAAAGGCAAAAAGACTGTGCACTTCGGAAAGTGCAGTTGCACACGGCAAGAGCAGTTGCTCCAGAGTTTAGTAAATGAGCAGAAGCTCTGCTAACTTTCATCAACCAATCATGTGCAAGCAAAAATGCTGTTTTTTTTAATTTTCCTTGCAGGTGATTGGGTATTCTTTGCAAAGCGAAGCTTTACCTCATTTACTAAGCTTTGGAGCAACTGCACTTGCAGAGTGCAATTGCACTTTCCAAGGTGCACAGTCTATTGGCCTTTAGTAAATCAACCTCTATGTGTCATAGGAGCTCATACAGGCTTCTGCTGGAAAAGCCTCTTGTGTGAAATAGACATGCAGAAAGTTTGTGTGAACGAGAGGAAAAAATGCTTTGAACTGGAGAACAAAAAGAAGAGATGGGTTAAAGGTACAGTGGCAAAAAAAATTTACAGTTCTAACACTCAGCACTTGCATTACGCTTGCTATGTATATCGTGAATAGTATTTGTTTTGTTGTTAACAAGATTTTTATTGGTTTTTTCAAAGTACATTTTGTTGAAAAAAAATATATGTTTAACCATAGTATAAAGCATGAGAAATTTGTCTTCCACATAATAAGTTTTTTTACAGTAGCAATTACAGAGATGGAATGGTGATAAAGAGAAGCCAGTTAGCCAGACTAATGCCTTGTACACATGGTTGGATTTTCCGATGGAAAAAGTGCGATCGGATTGCGTTGTCGGAAATTCCGATCGTGTGTGGGCTCCATCGGACTTTTTCCGTCGGAATTTCCGACACACAAAGTTTGAGAGCAGGATATAAAATTTTCCGACAACAAAATCCAATCGTTTAAATTTCAATCGTGTGTACACAAATCCGACGCACAAAGTGCCACGCATGCTCAGAATAAATTAAGAGAGGAAAGCTATTGGCTACTGCCCCGTTTATAGCCCCCACGTACGTGTTTTATGTCACGCGTTCAGAACGATCGGATTTTCCGACAACTTTGTGCGACCGCGTGTATGCAAGACAAGTTTGGCCCAAAATCCGTCTGAAAAAATCCGATGGATTTTGTTGTCGGAATGTCCGATCAATGTCCGATCGTGTGTACAGGACATAAGACTGGCCATAGAATGAATTTCACAAAAGAAATTCAATTCAGTCAGTGTTGATGGGGGTATACCTCCTGCCGAGCCATTGTGTTCTCCTGGTGTGGGGTTATAGCCTGGAGGGCACTATTGCTAGCCGCTAGCAATAATCGCATTTAAAATCCGGCAGGTTGGTTGTACCCAAATTGATGCTTGACCCCCACAAAGGGGACAGTCTGGAGTTTTCTAGATGCAAGCGATTTACCCTTTTTGCCGCTTTGAAAATGTGTGGGACTAATTCGAGTTGGATGTTTGTGCACTTCTGAAATTGTTTATTTAGAAGAGCATCACAGAGATCTTTACAAGATGATTTGCCTTTGACCAAATAGATCATTTGATAGACCCTGATCCAAAAGCTTGTAATCTGTATCTTGTAATTTGCCTTTACTACCAATACTTGGGCAGAACTTTTGGCTGTGTTGGTCCACATCCATTTCCAATTCCCCTCTGTTGTGTGTCCATTCAAGTCATCCCATTTGAGAGCATAAGAAGGGAAGGTACTTCTAGTCTGTGTGAGCTGGGCAGGAGAGAATATACCAGTGTAATGAGGCCCTGGCCTCCTGGTCTGTTCGTTAGGGCTCCTTCAGAGAGTGTATGGGAAGATAGGTCAGTATTGTCGTGCATTCGTGACTGCATGACATTTTTATTTTGGAGATATTGAAAAATGTTCCTAGAGTTGAGCAGGGCATGTTATTACTCCAAGGCTCCCATGTCACTGGCAGGGAAGGGGTTTACACTAGGGGCGATAAAGAAGTTAAATGTGTTCCCTCGTGTGCGTTTCTAACTGTTGGGCAGTGTACTGACTGGAGGAGGAGACATATCGCTGTTTCTAATTACTAGGAACAGCAGATCTGTCTCTCCTTTCCTGTCAGAGCGGGGATTTGTGAGTTTACATACACGGACGTCGCACCCGCCGGCCACGCGCTTTGGGTCCTCCGCCGTGCAGCGGGCGCGCGCCTGCTAATGCTCTTACGTACAGGTACAACGATTTGAGCAGGGGAGCCAACCTGCCGCTGAAAATGTACGTGAGCCAGTTGGGAAGTGGTTAAATAGTGGATGCATACTGATTATTTTTGGAAAAAAAAGATATTGTTTAGTATTACTTTAAAAACTCAGGGCATTCAGGTCTAGAGTACCTGGATGACCTTCTTCTGAAGGACCCGTCTCTCTTTCCACTATCTTTAAAAATCCACAAGATATTTCAGATACTTTCAGTTTGGTAATCAGCTTTCAAAAGTCTGCCCTTCAACCTTTCCTTCGACTAGAGTACTTTGGCCTCATTCTAGACACAGCCCAGACAAAGGTCTTCCTTCCAGAAAGCAAACTCATCTTTCTAAGATCTCCTGCTCAAAACCTAAAATTAAAAAGTCAACCCTCAGTAAAATTTTCTGAGAGTTCTGGGCCTCATGGTGGCCTCATTCAAGGTTGCTCCCTTCACCCAGTTCTATTCAAGGCCACTCCCACGCAACATCTTATTAGCCTGAAACAAACACGTTTCTTCTATTAATCTCTCTGCTTCCCTCCCCCCCCAACAGCAAGGAACTTGACAGTGGGCAGATAGTTTCTTGCTTTTCTTTTTTTTTTTTCTTTTTTTTTTAGGTTAGGTTGTGTTTATTAGAAGATTTTTATTTCTCTGTACAAATTAAAGACATATATACAAATGACAGCAAAAATACACAAACTAAATAATGAATAAAAACCTACACCATCCCATCACAGCACAGCACAGATTCATTAAAAAAATGTAAGCGGAGTTTCACCCAAAAGTGGAACCTCTGCTCATTTGTCTCTCCCCCGCCACATTTGGCACATTACGGGTGGGGGGGGGGAGCAGATACCTGACAGGTATCCTGTCCCAACTTCCGGGAGTCCGGGCCGTGGCGCATTACGTCAGCAGCTTGGCTTCCTCCTCCTTCCCCCGCCGCTGGGCCAGTAGGATAGCTCAACAGTGCTTCGCGCATGCGCAGTAGGGACCCAGCGTGAAGCTGTGCCGGGTTCCCTTACCTGCAATGGTGGCAGCAGCCCCCGACAGCTGATGGAAACAGCTGCGGTGCTGACATCGCTTGACTTCAGGACAGGTAAGTGTCCTATTATTAAAAGTCAGCAGCTGCAGTATGTATAGCTGCTGAGTTTTACATTTTGCAGAGGTGGACGGACCTCCTCTTTAACCACTTGACGACCGCCTCACGCCGATGTACGTCGGCAAAGTGGCACGGACAGGCAAAATCACGTACATGGTACGTGATTTGCCTTCCGCGGGTGGGGGGTCCGATCGGACCCCCCCCCGGTGCCCGAGGCGGTCGTCGTTTGTCCAGCGGCGATTGGTGGTGAGGGGGAGACCATCCGTTCGTGGCCCCCCCCTCGCGATCGCCGCCGGCCAATCGAATCATTCCTTTGCTGCTGTATGCTAAACAGCAGCAAAGGAAATGATGTCATCTCTCCTCGGCTCGGTAATTTCCGTTCCGGCCCGAGGAGAGAAGACATCAATGTGAGTGCACCAACACACACACACACAGTAGAACATGCCAGGCACACAAAACACCCCGATCCCCCCCCCTGATCGCCCCCCGATCCCCCCCCAATCACCCCCCCCCCCCCGTCACAAACTGACACCAGCAGTTTTTTTTTTTTTTTTTTTCCTGATTACTGCATAGTGTCAGTTTGTGACAGTTACAGTGTTGGGACAGTTACTGTTACCCCCCTTTAGGTCTAGGGTACCCCCCTAACCCCCCCTAATAAAGTTTTAACCCCTTGATCACCCCCTGTCACCAGTGTCACTAAGCGATCATTTTTCTGATCGCTGTATTAGTGTCGCTGGTGACGCTAGTTAGGGACATAAATATTTAGGTTCGCCGTCAGCGTTTTATAACGTCAGGGACCCCCATATACTACCGAATAAATGTTTTAACCCCTTGATTGCCCCCTTGTTAACCCTTTCACCACTGATCACCGTATAACCGTTACGGTTGACGCTGGTTAGTTTGTTTATTTTTTATAGTGTCAGGGCACCCGCCGTTTATTACCGAATAAAGGTTTAGCCCCCTGATCGCCCGGCGGTGATATGCGTCGCCCCAGGCAGCGTCAGATTAGCGCCAGTACCGCTAACACCCACGCACGCAGCATACACCTCCCTTAGTGGTAAAGTATCTGAACGCATCAATATCTGATCCGATCAGATCTATACTAGCGTCCCCAGCAGTTTAGGGTTCCCAAAAACGCAGTGTTAGCGGAATCAGCCCAGATACCTGCTAGCACCTGCGTTTTGCCCCTCAGCCCGGCCCAGCCCAGCCCACCCAAGTGCAGTATCGATCGATCGATCACTGTCACTTACAAAAGACTAAACGCATAACTGCAGCGTTCGCAGAGTCAGGCCTGATCCCTGCGATCGCTAACAGTTTTTTTGGTAGTATTTTGGTGAACTGGCAAGCACCAGCCCCAGGCAGCGTCAGATTAGCGCCAGTACCGCTAACACCCACGCACGCACCGTACACCTCCCTTAGTGGTATAGTATCTGAACGGATCAATATCTGATCTGATCAGATCTATACTGGCGTCCCCAGCAGTTTAGGGTTCCCAAAAACGCAGTGTTAGCGGAATCAGCCCAGATACCCGCTAGCACCTGCGTTTTGCCCCTCCGCCCGGCCCAGCCCACCCAAGTGCAGTATCGATCGATCACTGACACTTACAAAACACTAAATGCATAACTGCAGCGTTTGCAGAGTCAGGCCTGATCCCTGCGATCGCTAACAGTTTTTTTGGTAGTATTTTGGTGAACTGGCAAGCACCAGCCCCAGGCAGCGTCAGGTTAGCGCCAGTACCGCTAACACCCACGCACGCACTGTACACCACCCTTAGTGGTATAGTATCTGAACGGATCAATATCTGATCCGATCAGATCTATACTAGCATCCCCAGCAGTTTAGGGTTCTCACAAACGCAGTGTTAGCGGGATCAGCCCAGATACCTGCTAGCACCTGCGTTTTGCCCCTCCGCCCGGCCCAGCCCAGCCCACCCAAGTGCAGTATCGATCGATCACTGTCACTTACAAAAGACTAAAACGCATAACTGCAGCGTTCGCAGAGTCAGGCCTGATCCCTGCGATCGCCAACAGATTTTTTGGTAGCGTTTTGGTGAACTGGCAAGCGCCAGCGGCCTAGTACACCCCGGTCGTAGTCAAACCAGCACTGCAGTAACACTTGGTGACGTGGCGAGTCCCATAAGTGCAGTTCAAGCTGGTGAGGTGGCAAGCACAAGTAGTGTCCCGCTGCCACCAAAAAGACAAACACAGGCCCGTCGTGCCCATAGTGCCCTTCCTACTGCATTCGCCAATCCTAATTGGGAACCCACCGCTTCTGCAGCGCCCGTACTTCCCCCATTCACATCCCCAACCAAATGCAGTCGGCTGCATGAGAGGCATTTTCTTTATGTCCTCCCGAGTACCCCTACCCAGCGAACGCCCCCAAAAAAGATATTGTGTCTGCAGCTAGCGCGGATATAGGCGTGACACCCGCTATTATTGTCCCTCCTGTCCTGACAATCCTGGTCTTTGCATTGGTGAATGTTTTGAACGCTACCATGCACTAGTTGAGTATTAGCGTAGGGTACAGCATTGCACAGACTAGGCACACTTTCACAGGGTCTCCTAAGATGCCATCGCATTTTGAGAGACCCGAACCTGGAATCGGTTACCGTTATAAAAGTTAGTTACAAAAAAAGTGTAAAAAAAAAAAAAAATATATATATATAAAATAAAAAAAAATAGTTGTCGTTTTATTGTTCTCTCTCTCTCTATTCTCTCTATTGTTCTGCTCTTTTTTACTGTATTCTATTCTGCAATGTTTTATTGTTATTATGTTTTATCATGTTTGCTTTTCAGGTATGCAATTTTTTATACTTTACCGTTTACTGTGCTTTATTGTTAACCATTTTTTTGTCTTCAGGTACGCCATTCACAACTTTGAGTGGTTATACCAGAATGATGCCTGCAGGTTTAGGTATCATCTTGGTATCATTCTTTTCAGCCAGCGGTCGGCTTTCATGTAAAAGCAATCCTAGCGGCTAATTAGCCTCTAGACTGCTTTTACAATGCCCCCCCCCCCCCCACCGTCTTCCGTGTTTTTCTCTGGCTCTCCTGTCTCAACAGGGAACCTGAAAATGCAGCTGGTGATTCAGCCAGCTGACCATAGAGCTGATCAGAGACCAGAGTGGCTCCAAACATCTCTATGGCCTAAGAAACCGGAAGCTACGAGCATTTTATGACTTAGATTTCGCTGGATGTAAATAGCGCCATTGGGAAATTGGGGAAGCATTTTATCACACCGATCTTGGTGTGGTCAGATGCTTTGAGGGCAGAGGAGAGATCTAGGGTCTAATAGACCCCAATTTTTTCAAAAAAGAGTACCTGTCACTACCTATTGCTATCATAGGGGATATTTACATTCCCCGAGATAACAATAAAAATGATTAAAAAAAAAAAAAATGAAAGGAACAGTTTAAAAATAAGATAAAAAAGCAAAAAAATAATAAAGGAAAAAAAAAAAAAAAAAAAAGCACCCCTGTCGCCCCCTGCTCTCGCACTAAGGCGAACGCAAGCGGCGGTCTGTCGTCAAACGTAAACAGCAATTGCACCATGCATGTGAGGTATCACCGCGAAGGTTAGATCGAGGGCAGTAATTTTTGCAGTAGACCTCCTCTGTAAATCTAAAGTGGTAACCTGTAAAGGCTTTTAAAGGCTT
This sequence comes from Lithobates septentrionalis, assembly GCA_037952835.1. Classification (NCBI taxonomy): domain Eukaryota; kingdom Metazoa; phylum Chordata; class Amphibia; order Anura; family Ranidae; genus Lithobates; species Lithobates septentrionalis. The sequence continues at coordinate 704,513 of JBBDGP010001260.1, read as the reverse complement.
TTAAAAATGTATTTATTTTGTTGCCACTGCACGTTTGTGCGCAATTGTAAAGCATGTCATGTTTGGTATCCATGTACTCGGCCTAAGATCATCTTTTTTATTTCATCAAACATTTGGGCAATATAGTGTGTTTTAGTGCATTAAAATTTAAAAAAGTGTGTTTTTTCCCCAAAAAATGCGTTTGAAAAATCGCTGCGCAAATACTGTGTGAAAAAAAAAAATGAAACACCCACCATTTTAATCTGTAGGGCATTTGCTTTAAAAAAATATATAATGTTTGGGGGTTCAAAGTAATTTTCTTGCAAAAAAAAAAACTTTTTCATGTAAACAATAAGTGTCAGAAAGGGCTTTGTCTTCAAGTGGTTAGAAGAGTGGGTGATGTGTGACATAAGCTTCTAAATGTTGTGCATAAAATGCCAGGACAGTTCAAAACCCCCCCAAATGACCCCATTTTGGAAAGTAGACACCCCAAGCTATTTGCTGAGAGGCATGTCGAGTCCATGGAATATTTTATATTGCGACACAAGTTGCGGGAAAGAAACAATTTTTTTTTTTTTTGCACAAAATTGTCACTAAATGATATATTGCTCAAACATGCCATGGGAATATGTGAAATTACACCCCAAAATACATTCTGCTGCTTCTCCTGAGTACAGGGATACCACATGTGTGAGACTTTTTGGGAGCCTAGCCGCGTACGGAACCCCGAAATCCAAGCACCGCCTTCAGGCTTTCTAAGGGCGTGAATTTTTGATTTCTCTCTTGACTGCTTATCACAGTTTCGGAGACCATGGAATGCCCAGGTGGCACAAACCCCCCCCAAATGACCCCATTTTGGAAAGTAGACACCCCAAGCTATTTGATGAGAGGTATAGTGAGTATTTTGCAGACCTCACTTTTTGTCACAAAGTTTTGAAAATTGAAAAAAGAAAAAAAAAAAAGTTTTTTCTTGTCTTTCTTCATTTTCAAAAACAAATGAGAGCTGCAAAATACTCACCATGCCTCTCAGCAAATAGCTTGGGGTGTCTACTTTCCAAAATGGGGTCATTTGGGGGGGTTTTGTGCCACCTGGGCATTCCATGGCCTACGAAACTGTGATAGGCAGTGAAGAGTGAAATCAAAAATTTTCACCCTTAGAAATCCTGAAGGCGGTGATTGGTTTTCGGGGTCCCGTACACGACTAGGCTCCCAAAAAGTCCCACACATGTGGTATCCCCATACTCAGGAGAAGTAGCTAAATGTATTTTGGGGTGCAATTCCACATATGCCCATGGCCTGTGTGAGCAATATATCATTTAGTGACAACTTTGTGCAAAAAAAAAAAAAAAAATGTGTCACTTTCCCGCAACTTGTGTCAAAATATAAAATATTCCATGGACTCAATATGCCTCTCTGGAAATAGCTTGGGGTGTCTACTTTCCAAAATGGGGTCATTTGGGGGGGTTTTGTGCCACCTGGGCATTCCATGGCCTCCGAAACTGTGATAGGCAGTAAAGAGTGAAATCATAAATTTACGCCCTTAGAAATCCTGAAGGCGGTGATTGGATTTCGGGGCCCCGTACGCGGCTAGGCTCCCAAAAAGTCCCACACATGTGGTATCCCCATATTCAGGAGAAGCAGCAGAATGTATTTTGGGGTGCAATTCCACATAGGCCCATGGCCTGTGTGAGCAATATATCATTTAGTGACAACTTTTTGTAAATATTTTTTTTTTTTTTTGTCATTATTCAATCACTTGGGACAAAAAAAATAAATATTCAATGGGTTCAACATGCCTCTCAGCCATTTCCTTGGGGTGTCTACTTTCCAAAATGGGGTCATTTGGGGGGGTTTTGTACTGCCCTGCCATTTTAGCACCTCAAGAAATGACATAGGCAGTCATAAACTAAAAGCTGTGTAAATTACAGAAAATGTACCCTAGTTTGTAGACGCTATAACTTTTGCGCAAACCAATAAATATACGCTTATTGACATTTTTTTTACCAAAAACATGTGGCCGAATACATTTTGGCCTAAATGTATGACTAAAATTGAGTTTATTGGATTTTTTTTATAACAAAAAGTAGAAAATATCATTTTTTTTCAAAATTTTTGGTCTTTTTCCATTTATAGCGCAAAAAATAAAAACCGCAGAGGTGATCAAATACCATCAAAAGAAAGCTCTATTTGTGGGAAGAAAAGGACGCAAATTTCGTTTGGGTACAGCATTGCATGACCGCGCAATTAGCAGTTAAAGCGACGCAGTGCCAAATTGGAAAAAGACCTCTGGTCCTTAGGCAGCATAATGGTCCGGGGCTCAAGTGGTTAAGAACAGACTACAAATAGTACATATCAGTTACGGGGTTTTCTAAATGAAAAAAATCAAATCAGCATTTCCATATACGATCACATTTAAACATAGCATTGCGTATTAAATATATTTTCTTCTCATATGCAATACTCCTATTAGAATTTAGGACCCATTCAGATATCATAGGGGGAGAGACTGAAACTCATTTAACGACGATCATTCTTTGGGCGATAAAGAGTACTCTACAAACCACCAGGAGTTTATGCTTATCCAAAAGAAAAACAAAATGCCCCAAAATACAGGTCAGTGGATCTCTTGTAGGAGAAAGGTGTTTCTAACACACCCATGGACGTTGGTACCAAACAGATGCCAGCTTTACAGGATGGAGAGGAGTGCTCCGATCTCATTTAAGGGAACATTGTCATTAAGGGATGCACTAAGTTCTCCATTAACATCCTGGAGGTCAAAAGAAAAAAAATAGCTATGCATCATTGGACCCCCATTCCTCAGGGACACTCAATCAGGGTGAAGTCAGGCAATGCCATGGCTGTGGCCTATATGAATCATCGGCGGGTACCAGAAGTCAAGCAGGCCTAATGAAAGAGAGACTGATTATCTCATGGGTGGAGAAACCCTGCTTATTGCTGACGCCTGCTGTTCACATCCCAGGAGTGGGCAATTGGAAGGTGGATTGCCTCATTTGTTACCTCCTGGGCCAAGAGCAATTTGACCTCCATACTAGCAACTTTGATCTCCTATGTCTGAAATGGAGAGCTTCAGTTGTTGACATCCTGGCCTCCAGGTTCAACAACAAGTTACCCCTGTTTGTAGCCAGGACCGGATCCTCTATTGTTTGCATTGGATGCTCTGGTGATTCCCTTAACTCTGTTCCAGTTAATATATGCCTTTGGTCCAGTGTGAATTCTGCCTCAATTGCTCTGAAAAATAAAACTGATGATCCACTTTGCAACAAACTGGCCCAGAGGAACCTGGTACACAGACATACTCAAACTTCTAGGAGATGATCCCTGGACTCTTCCAGACAGGCCAGTTTTTGTGTTTCATGTCCCTCTATTCTATCATGCTTCTTCATCTCTGTTGAAACCCAGGTCTTGAGGGGCAGGGGTGTCTACTGACATACCTGGAAATCCTTTTTTGCCTGGTGTGAACACAGACACTGCAATCCCAGAGATTACTCTGTGCCCCCATTCTGGCATTGCTGGAATTGGGATTTGACCAGAATTTAAGTAATTTTAAGGGACAGGTTTATCCCTTGACCTTAACGCAAAATGATTCTCAAATTAAACCACTCTTACAGCACTCAAAGCTTCCTTGAGATTTAAATTTGATTCTCTCTGCCTTGCAGAAACCACCATTTGCAGCCATCAGAGAACTTCGTTTTGGTGATCTCTCCTGCAAGGTAGCCTTCTTAGTGGCTATCATGTCTTTTTAAGAAGTGCCTATGAGCTAGCGGCTTTCTCTTGTAAGGAGATATTCTTCACAAGGATAAAGTTGTTTTGTGGACAAGACCTACATTTCTAACAAAGGCTGTATAAACCTTCCACCTCAATGAAAACATTGTCCTTCCTTCCTATGTTCCTTGCTCCTAAGCACTCAAAGAAATTGCTGTTCATTGTCTGGACATTGTCAGAGCTATCAGAGTTTATCTGAAAGTGACAGCTTCTGTTAGAAAGATGGAAGACACTCTTCCACAATTGCTAGGTGGATAAGACTACTCAAGAGCTTACAATCAAGAGCTTTCTCTACTATGTTGTCTCTCCACCAGATCGGTGGGTGTTTCCTGGACATTTTTTTAAAATAATAATAAAATTTATTTTATATAGTACCATAAAGGTGGCTTCTCAAAGCGCTTTACAAGGAAAACACAAGAAATGCATAGGATAACATAACAAAAAAGGACAATTAAGTGAAAGCTTGTCTAAAGAAAAATGTTTTTAGATTTGATTTGAATGAGTTTAGAGAAGATGACTCTCTGATGTTCTTAGGAAGTAAATTTTGGAGCATAGCAGGAGAAGGCTCTGTCCCCCATTGAGTGTAGGTGAGTAGGGGGGGCAGTAAACCAGAATTTTGAAGGGGTGGAGGTTACGAGGGGGGAGTAAGTTGAAAAAAGTTCAGAGAGATATTAGGGTGCCAAGCCATAAAGACGAATAAGTAGACGAAAAAGAGGATCTTAAAGTCTATGCAACACCTAATGAGTAGCCAGTGCAAGGACTCCAGGATAGGGGTAATATGATCACTCGTACCAGACCTATTCAGGATTCTTGCTGCAGAATTTTGAACATATTGAAGTCGATTTATAGTGGATTTATTTACACCAGTGAGTAGAGCATTAAAAAGCTGGATGCAATTCTGAAGGCACAAAATATAACTGGATATTAACATTTATAGGTAATAACACCAGAGATTGTTGATCCAGGAAATATCTGATTGCCTTCCGGGGGACGAGGAAGGGATATTTTTCCCTGGTTGTGCAAATTGAACCATGCTTCATAGGGTTTTTTGCCTTCCTCAGGATCCACTGTGGGTATAGGATTGTGTATTAGGAGGTTTTCTATTTATTTTTTCTCTTCTTCTTTTTATTTTTTTTACAATAATAGTTTTATTGGATTTTGCCACAGAAAAAAGATACAAACAGCAAGTATATGGCAGCAGAAGAAAGAATTACAGCCATGTATTGGTTGAACAAGATGGACTTATTGTCTTTTTTTTCAACCTGCCTAACTATGTACTGTAGCTATGTTGCCCAGCTTTGTAAACTTTCATGACTTTTTCAAGTACTATCAGGTGGACACCCAAGTCTCTTCGGATGCTGCCTTTGGCTGCAACAATCTGAGTTGGATCTATTAACCCTTGTTATTTATGGGCCTGTTGGCATAGTTATTTTTACCTTATCCTTCTCATTCATTGCTTGGGGATGTCCCAGGGTTTGTGAATATCAGCCTCTCCCCTTTACTGTGCAATTAAGATATGAATAATTTTGACTTGCCTGCATAGGCGTGCGCACAGGGTGTGCCAGGTGTGCCTGGGCACACCCTAATGCCCAGACACATCCAACACACCCCAGGGCTTTTTTGCTGCCAAAATGTGTGAGAATTCTTTTTTCTAATTGACACTGCTGCAAGTGGGACTATTTGTCATGGATGTGTACAACTCCTGTGGGAACTGCAGCCACTGGCTGCGGAGTAATCAGTCAGTCAGCCGCATTTTCCGATGCTGACTCTGTAGTTCCGGCTACAGCATCCCTGTCAGCTGAATATCACTCCGCCATCTGCTGTCAGAGATGAAGCATGTGAACTTCAGAGAGCATCGGATACTACCTGACTGCTTACTTTACAGCTGTGGCTGCAGTCCTCACAGGAGTTACCCACCATCCTATCCCCTGTGTGCCAGAAGGCAGCTTGCCAAACTCCTCTCTGATGCCGCATTTGCATGAAAACTGTCTCTCTCCTCGGGTTCCTGTCTGGCTGAGTCGGGGCTTTCACAGATCCGGCCTCCAGTACATGTGGGAGGAGCAGGAAGAGATCACCCTCGATCACTTTCCTCCTGTCCAGCACACAGCCCAGCTCTCCCTGGGGATGATGGAAGAGCTCAGAGGTCAGATAGCAGCCTTTTACCTGTGAGAACTGACCTTCTCTGCCTTTTCCACTATACAATTCTATGCTGTAAACCTGCCCTGCACTTTGCAGAACAGGTTTACTGAAAGAGAAAGTAACATTCTTGAACAGGTTAGGAATTCCTGGAACTTCTGAGGTGTTAATTTCTCTTCCTTCACCCCAAAGCCGTGACATCATCACATACCATAGAGGGACATTAACCCTGTATGGTATGATAAGGAGGCTGGAGTGTGACCACAGCCAGTAACTTAAAGAGGAGGTCCACCTTAAAAAAAAATATGAAAAGCCAGCAGCTACAAATACTGCAGCTGCTGACTTTTAATAAATTGACACTTACCTGTTCCAGGATGCCCGCGATGTCGGCAGCAGATGACGAGCAATCACTCGGTTCTTGGCTGCCCCCACCACCATCCTCGGTCAGGAACTCAGGAAGTGAAGCGTGTCTGAACGCTCCGCAACGGACTTATATAGGCGGTGATCCCGCCCCCTATTGCCGTCACAGTCCCTGGGCATGCTGGTACTGTGACGTTTTAGGAGGCGTGGTCACCGGGTGATGACCACGCCCCCTTATGACGGCACAGTCCCAGCATGCCCCGGGACAGTGACCTCATAAGGGGGCGGGGTCACCGCCTATATAAGTCCGTTGCGGAGCGTTCAGAGACCATTCCAGCTGCAGAGAGCGTCGTGTCAACCTCTCTGGAAGAAAAGAAGAAGGCAGAAGGCAGAAGTCCGGACCACCGCTAGCAATTGAGCTGCAGAACATAGCGGAGGAGCCGGCAGAAGATCAGGACACCGGGAGGAGACGCCGGAGAGACCCCCGAAGTCGGAAGAGGACCCCCGAAGTCGGAAGAAGATCCCGGAGCTGCCTAATAAATTATTTTAAAAACCTGTGTACTGTGTTTTTTATTGACGCTTTTTTCCCTAGGTGAATGGGTAGGGGTACCATGTACCCCATACTCATTCACATAGGGTGGGGGGCCGGGATCTGGGGGCTCCCTTATTAAAGGGGGCTCCCAGATTCCGATAAGCCCCCCGCCCGCAGACCCCGACAACCAACAGCCAGGGTTGTCGGGAAGAGGCCCTTGTCCTCATCAACATGGGGACAAGGTGCTTTGGGGTGGGGGTCCCGGCAGGGTGCCCCCCATGCCCTAAAGCACCCACCCCCCCATGTTGAGGGCATGCGGCCTGGTACGGTCCAGGAGGGGGGGCGCTCGCTCGTCCCCACCCCCATTCTTGACCGGCCGGGCTGCGTGCTCGGATAAGGGTCTGGTATGGATTTTGGGGGGGACCCCACGCCGATTTTTCGGTGTAGGGGGTTCCCCTTAGATCCATACCAGACCTAAGGGCCTGGTATGCCCCTGGGGGGGAACCCACGCTGGTTTTTTTCATTTAAAACTTGGCGCGGCGTTCCCCCTCTGGATTCATACCAGACAGCTGTCAGCACTGCCTGTCGCTCATCGGGAAAGGAAAAAAAAGTTTTCCTTTCCCGATCAGCGAGCCAGGCTTGTGCTTACAAAGTCGTACTGAAGTCGTGTCTGTTATTCAGGCACGACTTGCATGCTACTTCAGGGTTTAACATTGAGGTCTATGGAGTACAACTCGCATAGAAATTGGACCAAAGTAGTGCAGGGACTACTTTCAAGTCGGCACGACTTAAAGTAGTGCCAATATGAATGGTAGTCATTGCAAATCATGGAGAATGACTTGTCATACGATTTTGCAGTACAAAATCGTGGGACAAGTCGTATAAGTGTGAAAGGGGCCTTATGCCGCGTACACACGGTCGTACTTTTCGTCTACAAAAGTCGGACAGCCTGTCGGACAGACTTCCGGCAGACTTTCGGTGGACTTGCCGCGGACTTGCGGCCTACTTTCTAACGACCGGACTTGCCTACACACGACCACACAAAAGTCGGTCGGATTCGTACGTGATGACGTACACCGGACTAAAATAAGGAAGTTCATAGCCAGTAGCCAATAGGTGCCCTAGCGTGGCTTTTTGTCCGTCGGACTAGCACACAGACGAGCGGATTTCGGGGTCCGTCGTAGGTACGAAGTAAAAGTTTTGAAGCATGTTTCAAATCTAAAGTACGTCGTATTTGAGGCTAAAAAAGTCGGTTGAAAGTCCGGAGAAGCCCACACACGATCGGATTACCAGCCAGCTTTAGTCCATCAGCGTCTGTTGGACTTTTGTAGACGAAAAGTACGACCGTGTGTACGCGGCATTAGTCTGCATTGTTTGCTAAAAAACTAAGAGTAGGTTTAACCCTTTCGCTGCCAGAGCCATTTTTGCTTTTTTTTTTTTTAAATCATTTTAAGGCTAAAGATTATACAACTCCCAAACATTATTATATTTTTTCTGAAAGCAGACAGCCTAGAGAATTGAATAGTGGTAGTCCCAATTTTTTATGCCACATGATATTGCTGCAAAATTTCAGTAAAAAACACACTAAAATGAATTTTAGGGCAAACAAACGCAATAAACAAACCAAATTGTTGGTAAAATATAAAAGAGAAGGTTGCATGGAGTAAATAGATGCCCAACTTGTCAAACCTTAAATTTGTGTGCGTCCGTGAAATGGCGGCTTCAGTAACCTATATTTTCTATAGGCAACACTTCAAAAAACCCCTGTAGGTCATCAGTTTAGTGTTACGGAGGAGATCTTGTGCTAGAATTATTGCTCCCACGCCGGCGTGCTCGGCGATATGTAACGTGTATCGCAATCAACGTTTCCACTCGTAGGTGCCCCCGACGTGTGTATTTACATTAGTACTTGCGTATATGTTTGGGGGGGGGGGGGGTTTATGTGCTTGAGGTTTAATATTATTTTTTTGAAAAAAACATTTTTTTTGCTTACTTTTTGCTTACTTTTTTTTTTTTATCACATGGGGACAAAAAGTTCCCTATGTGATGATTTTAAAGTGACAGGTTCTCTTCAATGAGACATGCAGGGTCTAAAACATACATGTCACTTTCCAGGTCACAGCAAAAAAGGGAGGAGAGCAGATGTGTGTCCGCTCTTCTCCCTTACCTCCACCTGTCAGCACCTGCCTTGTCACAGATGGGCAAGTGTAACATGGAATACATGGCAGGGGTGCGTGCCATTACTGAGGGTGTGTGGAAGCAATCAGCACAGCCGCCCGAATACTTTCACCTGACAGGCATGAATCTGCTTGTCAGTTTTACACACAATCCTCGTGGCTGCAGCTATCGGATTGTGTGTAAAACCACCCACTGTCAGGTTTGTATGGTGTACGAAAGCAAGCAAAGAAAGAAAAAGGCGCATGGCCTGGTGCATTATCCTTGGTAAAAAGTTTTATTACGAAACAGAAGTAGGTGGAGTACTCACATTTGGTATCCTAAACATCACAATTTTTTTGGTCATAAAGCAAAACCCATATGGGATGGTGAGATGGAGTAATTGGCTGACGCGTTTCGAGGATTTTTCCTCTTCCTCAGAGCCTTATGGAACCGAGTCTGGTCTGTATGTTTATAAGTAGTGGACCGGATGGATGTAACCCATGAGCCTTGGGGGAATAGTCCTCCTACGCTGTTGCAATAGTCTACTCATCTCAGTACACCAATAGATGGTGATGGTATGACCCTTCAACCTGATCCTGACCCGTTGATACGCATCCAGATGTGGGCTGCACTAGACATGCAGTGCCTCAGGGTCCCCTGGGCTGGTGTTACACGATGTGGACAGAGATGTTAGAGTGGTGAGCTTCCCCAGAGGTCTGGGCTTTTAAGAGAGAAACTGTAATGTGAACCTAATGTCTATGGTTTATGTACTTTAATTTGTTATTGGGTAGTGGTAAATTACAACACAGTATTTTCTTTATAGAGTCTTTAATGTAAAGTTTTAATTTCTTTGAGTTGATACGTTTTTTCTATCTTTTGTAAACAATTTAAGAAAGCTTCATTGTATATTTCAATTAAGAGAAAAAAAATCGATTTTATTTTTATTCGTTGTCACTGTGTTGGGCCCATAGGTCAGTGCCTACTCTGCCTATTTGGTAATCTGGCACTGTGTCCAATCACCTGAAGGCTATGAACACACAGCCTGTGCCCTGCATTGTAGTCTAAAGCTGGATACACACTATACAACTTTTGTTGTTCGAATTCCTTCAGATTTACCTTCAGCTATGTAGTACAAGGGCCTGCGTGATTGCATACAAATTGAACGTGTTTACGTTTGACCTCATATTATATGGTTTTGGTAAATCTAAAGAAAAAAATCCACACAAAATTGTATAGTGTGTATCCAGTATAGAAATGGATTTTACAGGTAAGTCAAGATTCCCTTTTTTTTCAGAGAGCTATATTTTGGACCACTCATCTTCTGCAACTAATAAGCAATAGTTTTAGGCTCCATTCACAATATAAGCTAAAAAAAATACCAGAAAAACCCAGGTTATAAAACGCTTATAATAGCGTTTTTGTGCCAGTTTTAACAGCAGGTAGCAGCATTTAGGAGCTTTAAGCTTTTTTTTTCTCCTGGAAAAACGCTCCCAAACCCCCTGAAGATTTTTTTTATTTTTTTTGCTCCAAGAAGCTGAAGCTTTAAAAATGCTTCTAGGCTAAAACAGTGTGCATGCAGTGGTGATCTGTCCATTAGGGGCGCCCGGGCGCCGCCTCCTCTCTCCACGCCACCCCCCTATATGCAGTGGATTCATGCATAGCATGGGTTTGCTTGGGGTGTTAGTGCCGCGCCGCATGGGCAGGGGTGGTGGTAGGGTGTTAGTGCCGCTCCACCAGTGGCCCGGAGAGGGGGGGGGTTGTTTGCCGCCCCCCCAACAAAAAATCCCACCAGCCACCACTGTGTGCAAGGATACATTGGATAACATTATTTGCTTATAGAAGCAGAATTAAATGCTCAAAAACTGCTGCTAGGAGCATTTTGTTAAAGGAGAAGTCCAGCCTGAGCTCGTTTGGCTGGGCTTCTCCTTAGGGTCACAGGAGTGCAATCAGTTTTGCACTCCTGTGACCCGTTTTCTGCAGAGAGTGGTCTGAAGTGCGCTCTCTGCTGACGTCACTGGACGACAATGATGTCTGGATCCGCCAGGTGCCTGGACTGATACCCTTCTAAGCCTCTCAGCGAGCCGCTAAGAGGCTGAGACAGCCGATCCCCGCCCCTCCACAGCTCAGTGCTCCAGTGAGCGTGGAGGAGCAGAGAAAAGAGCTGCTGAGTGACAGGCAGCAGCTCTCCTCTCGGGATCTTCTGTGAGAACCGAGCAATCGGCGGTGTTCGGTGGCTCGGTTCTCAATGTAGAGACACCGGGGGACAGATGCAGCATCGGTCCCATGCTGAATCCACCTAGGTAAGTATAAAGGGGGAAAAAACAAACAAAACCATACTACTCTTTTAACCACTCCAATACTGGGTGCTTTTACCCCCTTCCTTCCCAGGGCAATTTTCAGCTTTCAGCGCTCTTGCACTTTCAATTAGAATTGCGCGGTCATGCAACACTGTACCCAAATGAAATTTTTATCATTTTGTTCAAATAGAGCTTTATTTAGGTGGTATTTATTCACAAATCAGTGTTTTTTTTTTTTTTTTTTTGCGATATAAGTGAAAAAAGAGCGGAAATTAAAAAAAAAAACACATTTTCTACTTTCTGTTTTATAAGAAATCCAATAAAATCAAATTGTGTCATAAATTTAAGCCACAATGTATTCTGCTACATGTCTTTGGTAAAAAAAAATTAAGTTAAGTGTATAAAAATTGGTTTGTGTGTTCACGGACATATGTATGCAGATGATCACGGACATATGTGTGCAGATGATCATTGGGACATATGATTTTACTGTTACATATGTGGGACAGGTGTTTTTACTGTGTGGGGACATGTGTGGGGACAGTGTTTTGGGGACACTATGTAGGGAACATTGTGTGTTTACACTGTGTGGGGACACTGGGCCGGTGATCGGTGTGTAAAAAGCTGTAAAAAACAGCTCATACTCACTGATCACCGGCTGGCTGCAGCGATCCCCTTTCCTCTCCTCACTGACAACTTCCGTGTGAGGAGAGGAGAGCCGTTCCCCTAGCAACCAGCTCTCTGTTTACATCACATGATGCCTGTGATTGGGCACAGTCGTCATGTGATCAGGAGGGCCAATCACAGAGCCCTCCCGCCGATCGGAGATGCGCCGGGTGACATGAGCGCATTGGGATCGTACCTCTGCGAGGGTGCGCATGCGCGCAATCCCCCTCCTTCTGAGGGACGTTCCTAAACGTCCACTCAGAAGGAGGAAGCTCCCACCCAGCCGTATATGTGCAGTGGCTGGGTGGGAAGTGGTTACACTAGTGTGCATGGAGCCTTACTCTTCCTAGTGATTTCTCATTTATTTTATCTTTCATGGCACCCAGCATTAAGACTTCAGCTGCAAAAGAATTGAGACTTTTTGGGGGAGTGGTATACCACCTGGGAATTGAAGAGACCTTATCGCTGCAGACATAGGCATGCACAGGGGGTGTGCCTGGGCACACCCTAATCACTAAAGGGTTTATTTACTAAAACCAGAGAGTGCAAAATCTGGTGCAGCTCTGCATGGTAGCCAATCAGCTGCTAACTGTGGCTTGTTCAATTAAGCTTTGACAAAAAAAAAACTGGAAGCTGATTGGTTTCTATGCAAAGCTGTGCCAGTTTTTGCACTCCCCAGTTTTAGTAAATCAACCCCTATGTGCGGTGACAATTCCCCCTACTGCCCGGGCTTCCCCCCTCTTGTTGGCCCCCCCCACCCCATAGTGCTTCTGGCTTCTCTCCTCTCCCCCTGGCTGCTGTGGGGGATGTGTCAGGATGGAGAGCTGAGAAAGGGGCTAATAAATATGTAATTTACCAGCCCCTTCCTTTTCTAAATGAACATGGAGCCACTCAGCACATAGCACTTTCCATTAATTCACTGCCCTGTTCAGCTGAGGCTGCAGAGAAAAGCATGTGTGTTTGAGCTTTGGGGTGCACACCATAATGCAATAGGCTGTGCACACCAATGGCTGCAGAGCATTCTATGTACAGAATCAAAATTTTGGTCACCCATTCTTGATGATGTTACAAATATTTCTGACCTGAAATGTAATATTAAAGTTTAGCTAAAAAGCATAATAGAACACTGGGAATGAATGGCCAGAAGACCTAAAATATGATTTGCTTGTATTTATATATCTGTATTTGCTATCAGGCCTGCAACAAATTATAGTAATGAAGCTTGTAATTGTGAATGAGCTGGTGGATGGGATCATTTCTGCAGTGAAATGAAGAGGGATATTTGATATATTGAAACATGATGGCCTGTCAATTTTTCTAAAGATGGAATGGGATTCTTATTGTCCCATATAAACATTTACATTGATAGAACTGACCTTGTTTTGGGTCATAAAAGAAGAGAAATCAGGATTTGTGACAGACAGAATTCATTTGAATGACTAAGAACAGAATAGTTTAAAGAAGGGATAAACAATTTTAGTAGGAAAGGATCTTATTTAGGCCATATAATATATGACAGCTGAATGTATTCCATTCTGTTTATGACTTTAGTACCTAGCAAAAAATCAGTTTGACACTGGTGGGGATAAATTATAGCTGTACAAACATCCAGGGAGCTATACATGAGATAAAAGTAACCTCAAGCAGTTCAAACTATTTACAATGGACAATACTTTTATAAAATATTACTGTATGTAACACTTATTATTCTATCATCCTAAACTAGTGTACAGTATATAAAAGCAAATAAATTGTACATTTTCACAACCATATATGATGTGACAAAATCAAAGGACCGTTTCACAAATAATTTATATTTCAATTTTTTGGTAAATGCTGTCACATATATCTCATGCACTCATGTTCCAGGTCTGATTAGTATTCATTGCTCTGTTCAGCTTCCAGATACAATACGCAGTATGTCCTGGCAGCTGAAAAGAGAAAAGGAAAGGTATGAATGTGTTGCTGGAGGGGTAGGAGGTATTCAAGTTGGTTTAATACCTGTTGGTTTGATCAGTGTGGGCAAAGGAACAAGCTGAAGTTTAAATAGTTTAGGTATCCTTGCATAGTTATATTGGCCCAGCTTGAATATCTCATACCTGATTAAACCCTGTGGAAGATAAAAAATCACTGTAGTATTCAGTGCATCTACAGTGATAGCAGCAGTCTACTGTGTTCAGTGCAGAGCCACTGCCCTTCTTTTTATATTATGAGGGCAAACCTAAAAAAAAACAATTTTTTTAAAATCAAACCAGGCAGGCCTTTGCACTATATAGTTGTATGGTTCGCTTACTCATAAGTGTGTACCAGATTTGCTGTCTTGAACCATTCACTATGGTTTATCACATTTGTTCTCACGTTAAAGAAGATGTAAACCCCTAACTAAATAACATTTTGTTTGCTAAAATGCTGCATATCACAAGCATTTATTTTTATAAAATCCTTTTTTTCACTTTTTATTTATCTTTGCTGCATCTGCAGCCTCTTTGCATCCACTTCTGATGAAGACAATAGTGAACTCCACGTGTGTAATGTGTGTTGGCACGGCTGCTTGCAGTGTCCATTAGAGGTGCATGTTAGAGAGTGACAATACAGTAGCACAGTTGGGAGACAGCTGTCACTCCATGACAGGAAATACTGTATCTAAACAAGGACCTTTATGACAGGATCACCAGGAATTAATAAATAAAAAAAAAAACACTTTTGAAATCACATTGCCATTTTAAAGTTTATATGAATTTTTAGTAATTTGATTTAGATTAACCTGAAATGTGTTTGCCATGATAACATCTTAGGCCAGCCATAGACGGTTCAAATCCTCCTTTGTTCCTGCTAAACCGGCCAAGATTTGAACTGTGTATGGGCAGGCTGAATGTGCCATGTTGATTGATCAACTTGGGTACAACCAGCCTGCCGGATTTACTTGTGATTATCACTATCGGCTCCCATAGCCGCTAGCAAAAATCACAACGTCTCAGCAGGAGTGATTCCCCTGTCAGCCATGTCTGTGTTGATGGGGAAATTGTGTCTATGGCCTGCCTCAGTCCTGGTTCACACTGATGCGGTGCGGGATTTGCAGCGATTCCTGTGCGTTTCGTGCACTGCATCACAATCACACTCTGTTCATTTGAACCGCTGTGGGTGTCTATGTTAAGTTAACGACACCCCAAAAAACAGTTCTGAAAACGCAGTGCCATTGGCTGAATTGGATTGCATGGGTATGAAGACCCATGCAATCTGATTCCAGTGCGGAAAATAAAAAGGTTTTTTGCGGATGTGGTGGGGCAGGTATAAACTGAAAACAGTACAGTACAAATAAAAATATAGTGTATGACCATTAACATAAAAACTTGGTTATTGTGGGTATTCTGGGGCAAAGTTTCATTAAGGGCCGGTTCACACTGGTGCGATGCGGAAAACCTTGTGAGTCCAGTGCAGGTTTCCACATCACATAGGACTCGCAGGCAGTTCACACTGCCCTCTGCGATCCGCTGTGGGTGTCAATGCAATGTTAATGACACCCCCAGGTCGGTTAGCAGATCGCAGTGCCAGAGAGGTGTCCACCAAAGACCATAATATTTGTCTGGTGCACAGTAAGTGATTCACACATGAGTTGTTGCTGAATATCCAAGCGGCATAAAATTTCCAAGCGACATAAAAGAGAACCATCCAAATGGAAAATGTCCTTTTATATCCAAGCCTATGTAATAAATCCCATAATGTAAGTTTAGACTGTAATCACCCTTATTGCAGCTTGAGTGATATTATATATCCATCAGTAGCTTAGACTACATTTGGAGGGGATGTTGGTGCTGTATCAATATTCCAGTGAAGAATCTATATAAGTCATGTATTGCATGGATCTTGTGAATGTAATATGCACACAAGGATACCAGCTCATTTCATCACCCAGTATGCATCCCAGTACATTTGTGACATATAGTGGAAAGAACTTTAAAGTGGTTGTAAACCCTTACAATCCACTTTTGACTACAGGTAAGCCTATAATAACGCTCACTTGTAGCTACCCCAGATATCTCCTAAATCTGCACGGTTTAGGAGATATCCCCTGTATCTGCATGTGCCGATGCCATCGGCACATGCGCACTGAAGCAATGGCACGTACGTATTGTTTGCTTCAGTGAGCGTGCCGTTACTGGTGGCGCCCGCACCACATGCTTCCGGATATCGCGGCCCCAGCGCTGTGATTGGCCGGAGCCGCGATATCCGGAAGTAACTCTGGGGAGAAATGTTGCTGGCCGGTGCTGTGTACGGGCACCGCAGCGGGGGCTTCGATCTCAGGTGAGTATTACATAATGAGCTAGTATGCTATGCATACTAGCTCATTATGCCTTTGTCTTGGAGGTCTTTTTTTTTTGTGGGTTTGCAAGCACTTTAACAATACACACAAAATGGAGGTTAATGTGTGATGACATTGGCACATTGTCTTCTGATAGTCTTTTGAAAGTCACCTGTTAAGAAAAAAATCTAGATTTAATACTTACCTTACCATCCTCTGCCCATGGCCCCTGAGGGAGCGGGGGCATCATGTGCCTTTCGGCAACCTCCTGAAGAATACAAAGCAGCCCAAATCTCGCAATGGACTAAGACTTACATACTTACAGAATATCAGTACAAACATACTGGATAGATATGGGCAATTATTCACTTCTGTTTGTTCTGCTTCCTAGTAACAGCTATAAAACAAACATTGTATGTTTATTTAAAAATTATGATTGGTGATAAATATGATCAATATCTGAATAATATAATTGCCCAGTTTCAGTGTCCTGTACACCTAAGATGTGGTTTCATCTACCGCTGCAGTTATCAGGTAGTTTGGTTTTTGTTGCATCCAAACAGGATTAAAAACAGTTGATAGCTGTGTCAAGACAAAATAATCATGAAATCCACTTAATAACGTCAAAGCAAATTTTAATATGGTGAGCCAGTGTAAAATAACATGCACACGTGTGTGCACACACACAGATATACCTCTGTGTCAGACTGGGTTACTTGGGGCTTATCAGTGCAAGCGAGAGGAAAGGCTCGCTTTTTCAAAGTCCGCTCAGACATGTCTAACTGAGCTCCAGGCTTCCAGGGTCAATATGTGGGGACTTTACAGGGCATCTACCGATCTTTTTTTACTCAATGCTAAGAAGAAGGAAGTCACTGAGCCTCACCTATGACTGACCTGCATCTGATATACAGCTTTACTGTATGGCGCACTCTCCTTCTTTCTCCCCAAAAGTGGGATCTCGGCAGCCTGGCACAGAGAGAAAATGGTCCACCAGTGTCCCTCTACATGGTATGGAAGAAAGAGTGGACTCACCTATTTACACTCCGGCTCTGAGTGCCCTTGACTTGCCTGCCTGCTCTGAGAGCTCTGTTGCCTCCCTTGCTGATTCACTACTGCTGCAGACTCTCAGGGACATCCAAGCCAGGCTTGCTACCCTGCTTACCAGGTTGGAGATGGAGCAATGGACCACACAATTTGAAAGTTTGCTGAAAGGGGAGGTAGATGCTATAAAGTCATAAGTTATTAAAGAAGCTAAAATCACAGCTATGGACACTGCGCAAGCTGTGTAGGAATCCCGTCTCATAGTTTTAGAATTGGCCACTAAATGCATCTTTGTGAGATTCACTCACCAACAGCTGAAAGCAGAAGACATCAAAAACCGGAGCCAAAGAAATAATTGGCTCTGCGGCAACCCATGGCTACTTCTGGGGCTGACCTGAAACCTACAGTCATAGCGATTTGGGACAATTACCTGGACTGCAACCCTACGACAGAGCTGAAGCTGGGCCCCCAAGGGCCCTTAGACGGGACTTCTCAAGAGACATGCTAGGCAGAGTACATTTCTTCACGGTGAAGGAAGAGATCACATGGAAAGCCTGGCACCATGTCTCACTGGAATTTGATGGAGATACTGCTTAGTTCCTGATGGATGCGTACTGTGTCACTTTAGCAATGCATAGATCTGTTAAGTCTCTCCTGGATCATTTATGGGACATGTAGTGTTTTACAGATAGGGGCCACCCAATCCACACCATCGTGAAAAAAGATAATAACCAATTCATGCTTGACCCTCAAGACCAATTGCTGGAGCTTTTTAATTTCCTGGATGCTGCCCCAATTACAGCCAAAACTGGCTAGAGGCTGCAAGCGAAGTTGCAGGCCCTGATATACCACCAGCACCACTGCCTCAATGCACCAGGCACTCTTGCTTCCAGTCCTCCAGGGCACCATCTCCTCGTGTGTCCCCCTCCTAAAATGAACTCTGTCAAATTTGCCTTCTGAACTGCTAGTCTTTGCTTATCCTGGGCTCCTGTAATTCTGGCTGGTGAGTTGTTTGTACCTCTCTGCTGCCATTGCTGAATGTTGGAAACTGAACTCAGGCAGTGGGACTACTACTAAATTATTGGATTTTTCTTTTCCCTGTCTGGTTGCTTTTATCTGTAGCTTTCCGGGCAGGAAAAATTAGATATTCACACCCGAGGGACTTTTAGCAGACTGTTAACACCTCCTCCCTACTGAACGATGATTTGAGTAACGACAAATGTTTTATATGTTTTTATTCAATTTTTTTTTTCTTAACAGGAAAAATGTATTGTAAAAAAATATTTACAACATTGTACATGTATATAACATAAAGAATAAAGCCTGTATTGTAGCAACACTTATACAGTTATATAACCTTCATAGACACCTACATAGATCATCAATAGGAGACCACATGAGTCTCACTTAAGTATATCCGGACATGGACCCTAAGACATGAGTTAAAACATAATACATAACATATTTAGTATTAGACTAATACCTATCGCCAATTGGGGAGAAAGAAGTATCGCCAGTTGGGGAGAAAGATTTCTAGCTGCCACCCAGGTCGACCAAATCTTCTCAAACTTTTGAGGGCAGTTATGACCCATTACGACCTATATATGTAAGCCGCTAGAGAGGAAGCAGTGTATTAATCATTGACCTCCAGGCTGCTACCGTAGGAGCATCTGTCAGTTTTCATTTAGTAAGTATTTTTTTCCTGGCATTTTAAGTAGTAAAAAAAAAAACCTGATGTGTAGAAGCAGCAAGCTTGTTCGTAATACCTAGCAAAATTACCAGGCGTTCAATGTTATATGTACTGTACTCACTGCGTTTATGTCAGCAACTACTGCCTGCCAAAAATGTTAAATATACGGACAAGCCCATACCATGTGAATATAATCACCTATTTCGGTTTGACATTTGGGACAATTGGCCTGAGTGGTGTGGTATATAGAAGACAGTCCTTGAGGAGTGTAGTAAACTCTGTGGAGGAATTTAAGCTGAACTAGGCGGTCCCTAGTGGATATCATTAAAGGGAGATATTGCTGTGTGCCTTCATCCCACGCCTCTCTATCAAGGATAGGTATATGTCAGTGCCACTTCTTTTCTTTCAATGTTTTTATTAAGGTTTTCAAAAAGAACATAAGAGCAAGCAGATATGTAAAATTGTCATACATTAGGCGTTGTAAGTGATCATAATACTAACAACTTGTACTAAGTTAGTTAACAGTCATAAATCATGCGTATGAATAGTATCAAAACATGTCTAGGAATGAGGAGTGTTCCTCCGCTTCCCTCGCCACCCCAAGTAGGTGCAAGCTGTGGCGGGGGAGAGAGAGACACATCCCCTTGTATAGATACCAAAATAAAAAAAAAAAAAAAAAAAAAAAAAAAAAATTAAATTATAAATAAATAAAAAAATATATATTATAAAAAAAAAATAAAAAAATAGGAAAGGTTCAGAGGAAGGATTAATTATCTATTGCTGTATGTGGGTGACAGTCTAACAAGAACAACAATGAACTGAGGACAAGGGTAACAGATGTCGCCGCCATTCCTGTAATTAGGTTGGCTGTCTACGTATATCAGCGTATTCACTATATTGACGTAACAGAGGTACACAGAATAAGTGATCAGAACAACGTGAGCAACTATATAGCATATATTAACCTTATTGTTTAGGCTTGTTAAACACTTCTTTGTACCAGATAGACCAGTGAGACCACTCTGCTTGTGTGGAGCGTAGACGGCCTTTGCTTGATGCAAACAAACATTCATAAGTACTGTGTAATTGAGTAGTGGTTATGACTTCTGAACAAGAAGGACTTAGTTTAGAGCGCCAATTACGTGTGATGATCAATTTAGCCGCTAATAGTATGTGTGTAATTATACATCTGAGTGAGTAGGGGAATTTCTCAATTCCCAAATTTAAAATGGCAAGTTCTGGAGAGGGATTTATCTGGATGTGGGTGACACTTTGGATGAGTGTGAAAACATCAGACCAATATTGAGTGAGGAATCTACAAGACCATAGAATGTGTAAGAGTGAACCGTGGGAGCCACACTCTCTCCAACACAATGGAGATCTGGAGGAGTCCATTGTGTGTAGGATATATGGGGTTCGATACCATCTAAAAGCAATCTTATACGATAATTCCCATAAATTGGCTGATTTGGTTGCTTTATATGGCGCATTTAGGGCCACTCTCCATTGCTCTTCTGAGAATTGTGTTCCTAGTTCTATTTCCCATTTATTCTGGGGTTGGGTTTTAGTGAAGAGTGATTTATTTTTCAACGTTTGATAGAAAAGAGATATACCTTTAGTTTGAGGGCTTTCCTCAAACCAATATTTCAATAGTTGGCGAGGAACGTTTTGGAATATTGCAGATGAGTGAATTAGGCAGTGGGTGATTCTGAGATATTGATAATACTCTTTGTTAGGGAGATTGAACTCCTTTTGAAGTGTCGGGAAGGATTTAAGTGCCCCGGATGTGTATAGGTCCGAAGCTAAGGTAATGCCTCTCATTGTCCACGTTGAAGTACTGATGCCCGGTGTTAGAAGAGAGATCGTTTTTAGTGGGATGGGGATTGGTGATAGGGAGCCTCTATGTGGAGATTTGAGGATCAGATGTTGGAAGGCTGACATGGACGCTAATACGGTAGGGGATAGGAGTGTATCTTTCTTGTGTTTGTGAAGTGTACTGATGATCCAGCTGTGGAGGTCCTTGCCTGGAACTTGTAGAGTTTCTAAGTTCCTCCATAGACACTGCGTGTGTGGCTTAAACCATACCTTTAATTGTGCTAATAGTGTGGCTAGGTAATAGTCCCTGAGGTCGGGTAGTCCCATGCCTCCAGCTGCTTTATGTTTGATGAGTTTAGCGTGTGAGCATCTCGCTTTTTTCCCCTGCCATATAAAGTGGTTTAACTCTGTCTGTAGCTTACGGAAATATGATGCGGGTATCGGAATAGGTAGGTTGCGGAAGAGGTATAATAGTTGTGGGAGCTTAAGCATCTTGAAAGATGCCAGTCTTCCCATCCATGAGAGTGTGAATTTGGCAAGGTGCGCTAATTCGGATTGTAGGGTTTGTAGGTAGGGACTGAAGTTTTCTTGGAATAAGGATTTAGGATTGGCTGTGATCTGTATTCCGAGGTATTTTATAGATTTGTCTGCCCAGAGATATGGGAAACGGTCAGAGAGGATAGATTGGGTAGTAGGGGGGATATTAAGCCCTAGGATATGGGATTTGGACTCGTTGACCTTATAATAGGAGATGGAGCTAAATTCCTGCAGTGTTGAGTACACAGCATCTAGAGAAGATTGTGGGTTTGACAACATAAGAATTACGTTGTCCGCAAAGAGATTAATTTTATGTTCCTCAGTGCCTATTTTTATCCCTACAATGTTTGGTTGGGAGCGAATCTTGTGGGCTAATGGTTCCATAAGGAGGTTGAAAATCAACGGGGATAGGGGACAGCCTTGGCGGGTCCCATTGGATATAGGAAAAGTGGAGGAGAGCATTGCCGAGCAATAAACCTGAGCTGAGGGTTTGGAGTAAAGAGCCATTATGGCAGATAGGATGTGACCTTGGAATCCAAATTTTTGTAAAGTCTGCTGGAGATATGACCAGTGAATTCTATCAAATGCCTTCTCTGCATCTAGAGCTAGAAGCAGAGAAGGCATTTTTTGAAGATTGGTGTGATGGATTATATTGATTATACGCCTTGTAGCGTCAACTGTTTGTCTCCCTTTTGTGAACCCCGATTGATCCGGGTGGATCAACGCGGGGAGGATGTCAATAATTCTACTCGCTATTACCTTTGCATAAAGTTTCAGATCATGATTCAATAATGATATGGGGCGGAAATTTTGAGGGTAAGAGGCTTCTTTACCAGGTTTAGGCAGTGTAATAATTAAAGCTTTTAACATATCATCAGGGAAAGAGGAAGAGATTGCAGCTGCATTGAATACTAAAGTGAGAGGATCCAATAAAAGAGGTGTGAATTGTTTATAGTATTCGGCCACAAAGCCATCGGGCCCAGGTGCTTTGTTGATAGGAAGGAGTTTAATAGCTTTTGCTATTTCCTGAGTAGTGAATGGGGAGTTCAAGGTTTCAAGTTGGAGAGTGGACAGAGTGGGTAGATGAATAGATTGTAGAAAGGCTTTTATGTCAGAAGGTGTGGGTTGCTTAGTGTCAGGGTCTCCTTTCAAATTATATAAGGAGCTATAGTATGCGCTAAACGCATTAGCTATATCTTGGGGGTTGAACAATTTTTCTTTAGTGAACGGATGGTAAAGAAAGGGAATGGATGATTTAGTGCGTGACCCTTTAATTTGTTTGGATAGGAGTTTCCCCGCTTTATTACCAGTGGCATATTGGGTAGATTGAAAACGTTTGTGGTTGAATTCAAATTGTTCCAATAGTATGGATCGAAGTTCTAAACGGAGTTGGCCCAGTTTAGTTTTTAGGTGATCGGTTGCTTTTTGTTTGTTTGAGGAGTCAAGATCATCAATTTCTTTAATGAGGGTATCAATGCGCTGCGATCTCTTTTTCTTAGCCCTAGAACTTTGCTGAATAAAAATACCCCGCATGTAGGCCTTATGAGCTGCCCATATTGTTGCTGGGTTAGATACTGAGTCCTTGTTGGTAACGAAGAACTGTTCCAGATGGTCCTTTAGAATAGTGCTGTAGGGGTCTTTCTGTAGAATGGTAGTGTTCATCCGCCAAAGGAAAGTTGGTGAGTTGTGAAAAGAGTCCTCGAAGGTAATACTCACTGGAGAGTGGTCTGACCAGGTTATCGAGTGAATGTGAGAGGCTGAGATTTTCTGAAGCGTCCACTGATCGGATAGGAATAAGTCTATCCTGGAGTATGAGTTATGACACGGTGAGAAGAAGGTAAAGTCGCGTTCTGACGCGTGTTGGCATCTCCATATATCTTGCAACTGAAATTCTTTCAGGAGAGGACCCAAGGAAAGATTACGGCGCCTAGATGGGATGGAGGAATCCAAATTGAAGTCTGGAGTTAAGTTAAAATCTCCACACCAAAGAAGAGCAGTTTTCTTAGGAAGCTGATTTGGTGAATGTTTGGCGCATAGACATTTACTAAAGTAAACAAGGAGTTGTTTAGGGAACAAATTAGTATGATGTAACGGCCCTCGTGATCCAGTATCTTGTCATGCAGTTCAAAGGTTATAGAAGAGTTTACCGCTATTAATACCCCTCTCTTCTTAGAATTCGTGCTTGCTGTGAAGACATGCGGGAACTGGCTATTGGAGCAATTAGGTGGAGATGAGGCTTTGAAGTGTGTCTCCTGCACACATAAAATATCGCAGTGAGATTCTTTAGCCAGTGTCCAAAGTGAAGACCTTTTTGCTGGATGATTGAGGCCTTTGGTATTTATCGTTAGGAATGTGATAGGCATTCTGAATGTGGAGGAGACTAAACTTCCAAGGAGATCTAAGATGTTAGCTTGGTAGGAGTACTGTAGAAGTTTTCAGCAAGTGGTCGCTCTATAGAGTATGTGCTCCGAGGTTAAGCTATATGGTAAAATAAGACTAGAAATGGTCGGCAACAAACAATGACACAAAACTAAAATTAAAAAAAAAAAAAAAAATAAAAGTAAAAAAAAATATTAAGTTAGATAAGAAAACGAAGAACTGTGTGCCAAGTGGCCGAACAGTCGGCCTATCAGGAAAGTGCTGTGCACTTACTTGGCTAACTTGTGGGGAAAAAGTTCAAGTGGCCAGTCAGAGCCACGTAACAGGCCGGGACATAGATGCTGACTTAGTAGGACCCGTTCAGCGATTAGAGGAGTAGCGGGGGCGCTGATTAAGTTGGGCATCAGGATGCGGGATAGAGTGCCTGTGATTCTCAAATGGTGGATTTGTGTTTTCTGGGATTATTCCCCATGAGCGGAGAAGGTGCAAACCTTCATTCAGTGTAGAAGCTGTGAATTTAGCCCCCTTGTAAGTAATCAAAAGCTTAGCAGGATTAATCCACTTGTATGGAAGATTATGGTTTCTCAAAGCTTTGGTAACTGTATTAAGTTCCCTACGTGATTGGAGGGTATATTGTGATAAGTCCGCAAAAATTTGGAGGTCTGAATACGGATCCGGTAGGGATTTCTCGTTTCTGGATGCCCGCATGAGTTGTTCCTTGACATGGTAAAAGTGTATGCGTAGAATCACATCCCGTGGAATGGTGTCAGGAAGGGATGGTGGTTTTGGCAGACGGTGGATACGATCAATCACCATTTCCATATTTTTTAGGTCGGGCAGTAATGCTTTGAAAAGCCCTTTAGCATAGCTTGTTAGTTCGTGGGGTTGCACTGTTTCCGCCACTCCTCTGATTTTGATGTTGTTACGACGTGACCTGTCCTCCAGGTCCGCCAGCTTGCGTTTGATCCAAGCGTGATCCGCAAGATTATCCTCATGTGCATCAACGAGGTCGTTTACGGTCGATGCAAAACCCCCAAGCTGGTTTTCAATTTGTGACACTCTGCCTGAGACTGAGGTTATATCAGCATGTAGGCTCTGCATAATGGATAGCATATCTGACTGCAAAGAATTCCTGAGGGTGGATAGCATGTCTTTGAGTGTAGTGTCTAGTATAGGCTGATTATTAGTTGGAAAGCTGGCAAATGGGTCAGGAGCACTGCAGGGGTTAACAGCATGTGTAAGGTTTAGGCTCACCTCTGGCGTTGCTGTGTTGTCTGTGTCCAGCCTCATCCTAGCTTTAGCAGGGCTGCCTGTTTGTGGAGTGCCCGGAGAGGAGGTGGGTAAGCCTTGCTCAGGGTTGGTGAGCTCCATAAACCCCTCTTCTTCATCCCCAGTTCTGTGGCTCTGTGCGGTAGAGAGCCGTGAGGGGAGAGAAGCAGGCGCTGCAGCCGCGGCGCCATCTTGGATTCGTCCGTCGGCTGGCTGATTCAAATATGCCGTTATTTTCTGAGGGTGCCTTTCCCCTTTCCGTTTGGTAGACATCATGCCACGCTGCAGGGGGGATAGGAGGGTCTCTGGGTGCTTTTCCTGGTCAAAAACGAGGTCCGGATGCGCTGGTGTGAGTCGCTGAATCCCGGGCTGTCACAGAGCTCAGAGGAGAACGTCCATGCTGCTCGGATGCCGGCCACGCCCCCCGTCAGTGCCATTTCTTATTTAATTGAGTAGACTTAGCTCTGCCTCCCAACGTGAGTCTAAGATAGATTGAGGACAGTAGTCTATCAATATTACGAGCCGTTAAATGTCATTCTACTGAGTGGGGTGCTAGGGTGATGGAGCCAGAAAACTGCGCCTGTATTGCATGTTTAAGCTGCAGGTACCTAAAGAGCATCCAGGAGGGTAATTGAAAAGTACTCTTTAGCTCAGGAAAAGGGAGGAGACTAATATGGTGCAGGGTTCTGATGCCATATCTAGCCCATATATGTGGATCTGGTATGGATCTGAGATGTGATAGGATGGGGTTACCCCATAGTGGAGTATAAGGGGAGATGGTATCTGATTCAGTCAGGGTTGTCATTTGAAGGACTAGATAAAAGGAAGGACCCGCTGAACTGTGCAAATTACCCCCCAATCTCTTTGCTAATTGTAGATTTAAAAGTTTTCACCAAGATGTTATTATAGTGCTTATTGCCCCACCTACCTCATCTTGTTCATGTGGATCAGGTGGGATTTGTACCCTCCAGGGAGACTAGGGACAATGCTATCCAGGCTTTTAATCATCTCCACTTGGCCCAGTCGAGGTGTTCTGACACTGCTATCAGCAGACGGGAGAATGCTTTTGACTGAGTAAACTGGGAATTTCAGCAGGGACATTGTGCCATATTGGTCTAAGGGAGAATATGTGTAAGTGGATAAACGCACTCTACTCCTATCCATTTGCAGCAGTTTGGGTCAATGAGGCTGCCTCCCCCTATTTTGCAGTGGTACATGTCAGGAGTGTTCACACTCCCCTATAATTTGTATTCTCTGATTAGAGCCTCTTTTATGCCGCATCAGAGCTCATCCAGATGTTAAGGGCCTGGAATGTGGTAGAGATTCACACAAGGTCGTGGCATATGCTGGAGACCTGCTTTTCTTTGTTACGCAACCTGAAACAACCATACCCAATCTCCTACAGGGACTGCGACAATATACAGCTTTCAAATTACAAAATAAATGCGGGTAAATCTAAAGCTGTGAATGTTCCCCAATCCAGATTGAGTTTTATCCAAGCAAATTTTCTGTTTTACTCAAGAAGCCTTCAAAGTCAAGTATTTAGGGGTTTATATTATTCTGTTCATTACTATTGTTTTTAAAGGGAATTTTCCATCCTAATTAGCCATAATACACTCAGATCTGAGAAGATGTCATTGGCAATAACATACTAAAACTGAACATTCTCCATAGGCTACTGTATCTTCTGCAAACCCTTCCAGTTTATATCCCCAAGGCCTTCCTATGCTCAGTTAAGGCAGAGTTTCTTACTTTTCTTTTGTCCCTGGGCTCACAAGGATTTCCTACCATTTCTTAGCCCTACCCAAAATTTAGAAATGCATGGGGTTTCCAGACCCCTTCAAATACCACCAGGCAGTTAATCTTTGCAGAGCCTTAAGCTGGATTAAACATGCACCTTCAAAATGGTGGGTGGGCTTTGAATGGGATTTAGTCTCAATCCCTTTACAAACCCTACCTTGGCAATATTCTTCACTCCCACCAGCAAATAAGCTCCATCCATTAACTGGTAGGACTTAAGGTGCTTTCAAAATCAGGCTTTGCCCCGACTCCCTCCTATGATTTCTCTGGCATGTCACTAGTTATTGGGGCCTACCACATTGTATGTCAGACTCCCCACAAACAAATTTTGGCTTAGAAATGTTATGACTATGAATGAGTTGAAATCCCCTTCTTTACCATTCTGGTAAGCTCTTCAAATTAAACACTTTATTTCCTCTATCAAGCTGCAGTGTTCCAGTTTTGAAAATCATTGCGCTGATGTCTCCCCATTACAGCATGCTTTATGAGTTGCATACAATCTTGTCTCGAGTCCAGGTGAGGGGTATGTCCCTCACTTTCTGAGTAAATGGGAGTCTTATCTTGGTCTAACAGAGGAACAAAGGGAACATGTGCTATTTTTTGCCCATAAATTGGATTTCTTGAGGTTCCTGGAGGCCTGCTACAAGTTAGTGACTAGGTGGTATAGGGTGCCCTCCTGCCTACACAAAATGTTCCCCAATGCCTCTTCTCTATGCTGGAGGTATCAACAGAAATGTGGGAATCTGAGGCATTTCTGTAGCATCTAACTCTTAAGAAATCCCTTCTTATCCAGTTGATAAATTTTGCCAGAGTAGCCATACCTCATATGTGGAAGTGTACTGAACCCACCCTTGATAGGACAATGTTTTTCTGTAATTCAGCTCATGGAGTCATCAACGGCAACTGTTAAACAAAGAGGAATAGTAACAGAAAACATGACTTTACTGGAATGCGTTCATGTTCTCTCAGGACAACCACTCAATAAATATCACACTTTGTACCCAGTGAAGAGCATAGGCGACATTGAAGCAGGGGGGTTTAGGGTCCCACTTTCATTTTCAATGTTTTCCTTCTTCTTGTTTTGCCCCCATCTTCTAGTCTTCATGTATTTTCCTTGACCTTGATCTCCATGGCAAACCTTTGTAGGTCAGATTTTTTTTTCAAACTGACAACTTTTTTTTCTTCGAACATGTATGTATGTTATTTTACATGTTTATTCAACCAGTCGAACTTCAGGAGACAAGTGCCATGCTTGGGAGGTTTTAACTTTTTTTGGAACTCTACTGGTTAAGTATACTGTAACAATTTGGAATTGTACTAGAGATTTTTCTGCCTAGGGCTCTGTTATCTGAAGATTTCTGTAAATACTGTTCAACTATGTAGAAGAATTAAATAAAAGCTTAAAGTGGATGTAAACCCAATTCATGAAATTTGAGTTGGACACATACAGTATCTCACAAAAGTGAGTACACCCCTCACATTTTTGTAAATATTTTATTCAATCTTTTCATGTGACAACACTGTAGAAATTACACTTTTCTACAATGTAAAGTAGTGAGTGTACAGCTTGTATAACAGTGTAAATTTGCTGTCCCCTCAAAATAACTCAACACACAGCCATTAATGTCTAAACCGCTGTCAACAAAAGTGAGTACACCCCTAAGTGAAAATGTCCAAATTGGGCCCAGTTAGCCATTTTCCCTCCCTGGTGTCATGTGACTCGTTAGTGTTACAAGGTCTCATGTATGACTGGGGAGCAGGTGTGTTACATTTGGTGTTATCGCTCTCACTCTCTCACACTGGTCACTGGAAGTTCAACATGGCACTTCTTGGCAAAGAACTCTCTGAGGATCTGAAAAAAAGAATTGTTGCTCTACATAAAGATGGCCTAGGTTATAAGAAGATTGCCAAGACCCTGAAACTGAGCTGCAGCACGGTGGCCAAGACCATACAGCGATTTAACAGGACAGGTTCCACTCAGAACAGGCCTTGCCATGGTCGACCAAAGAAGTTGAATGCACGTACTCAGCCTCATATCCAGAGGTTGTCTTTGGGAAATCGACATATGAGTGCTGCCAGCATTGCTGCAGAGGTTGAAGGGGCGAGGGGTCAGCCTGTCAGTGCTCAGACCATACACCACACACTGCATCTAATTGGTCTGCATGGCTGTTGTCCCAGAAGGAAGCGTCTTCTAAAGATGATGCACAAGAAAGCCTGCAAACAATTTGAAGACAAGCAGACTAAGGACATGGATTACTGGAACCATGTCCTGTGGTCTGATGAGACCAAGATAGTTACATAGTAGGTGAGGTTGAAAAAAGACACAAGTCCATCAAGTCCAACCCATGTGTGTGTGATTATATGTCAGTATTACATTGTATATCCCTGTATGTTGCGGTCGTTCAGGTGCTTATCTAATAGTTTCTTGAAACTATCGATGCTCCCCGCTGAGACCACCGCCTGTGGAAGGGAATTCCGCATCCTTGCCGCTCTTACAGTAAGGAACCCTCTACGTAGTTTAAGGTTAAACCACTTTTCTTCTAATTTTAATGAGTGGCCACGGATCTTGTTAAACCCCCTCCTGCGAAAAAGTTTTATCCCTATTGTGGGGTCACCAGTATGGTATTTGTATATTGAAATCATATCCCCTCTCTTCTCCAGAGAGAATAAGTTCAGTGCTCGCAACCTTTCCTCATAACTAATTTTGTCCAGACCCTTTATTAGCTTTGTTGCCCTTCTTTGTACTCACTCCATTTCCAGTACATCCTTCCTGAGGACTGGTGCCCAGAACTGGACAGCATACTCTAGGTGCGGCCGGACCAGAGTTTTGTAGAGCGTGAGAATTATCATTTTATCCCTGGAGTTGATCCCCTTTTTAATGCATGACAATATTCTGTTTGCTTTGCTAGCAGCAGCTTGGCATTGCATGCCATTGCTGAGCCTATCATCTACTAGGACCCCCAGGTCCTTTTCCATCCTAGATTCCCCCAGAGGTTCTCCCCCCAGTCTTAAGATTGCATTCATATTTTTGCCACCCAAATGCATTATTTTACATTTTTCTACATTGAACTTCATTTGCCATGTAGTTGCCCACCCCATTAATTTGTTCAGATCTTTTTGCAAGGTTTCCACATCCTGCGGAGAAGTTATTGCCCTGCTTGGCTTAGTATCATCCGCAAATACAGAGATTGAACTGTTTACCCCATCCTCCAGGTTGTTTATGAACAAATTAAATAGGATTGGTCCCAGCACAGAACCCTGGGGGACCCCACTACCCACCCCTGACCATTCCGAGTACTCCCCATTTATCACCACCCTCTGAACTCGCCCTTGTAGCCAGTTTTCAAGCCATGTACTCACCCTATGGTCCATGCCAACGGACCTTATTTTGTACAGGAACTGTGTCAAATGCTTTTGCAAAATCCAGATACACCACGTCTACGGGCCTTCCTTTATCTAGATGGCAACTCACCTCCTCATAGAAGGTTAATAGATTGGTTTGGCAAGAACGATTCTTCATGAATCCATGCTGATTACTGCTAATGATACCATTCTCATTACTAAAATCTTGTATATAGTCCCTTATCATCCCCTCCAAGAGTTTACATACTATTGATGTTAGGCTAACTGGTCTGTAATTCCCAGGGATGTATTTTGGGCCCTTTTTAAATATTGGTGCTATATTGGCTTTTCTCCAATCAGCTGGTACCATTCCAGTCAGCAGACTGTCAGTAAAAATTAGGAACAATGGTCTGGCAATGACTTGACTGAGTTCCCTAAGTACCTTCAGGTGCAATCCATCTGGTCCCGGTGATTTATTAATGTTAAGTTTCCAAAGTCTAATTTTAATTCTGTCCTCTGTTAACCATGGAGGAGCTTCCTGTGATGTGTTATGAGGATAAACACTGCAGTTTTGGTTACTGATGCCCCCCGATTCCCTCGCAAAGACTGAGGAGAAGAATAAATTGCATTATACCTTCGCCATTTCCCCATCCTTTGTAACCAGATGTCCTTCCTCGTTCTTTATGGGGCCAATATGGTCTGTCCTCCCTTTTTTACGGTTTACATACCTAAAGAATTTCTTGGGATTTTTTTTGCTCTCCTCCGCTATGTGTTTTTCATGTTCTATCTTAGCCGTCCTTATTGCACCCTTACATTTCTTGTTGCATTCTTTATAAAGTCTGAATGCTGATGATGATCCCTCAAACTTGTATTTTTTGAAGGCCTTCTCCTTTGCTTTTATATGCATTTTTACATTGGAGTTAAGCCATCCAGGACTTTTGTTTGCTCTTTTAAATGTATTACCCAATGGGATGCATTGGCTAATGCACTTATCTAATATGCTCTTAAAGCAAACCCATCTCTCCTCCGTGTTCTTTGTTCCTAAGATTTTATCCCAATTTATGCCTTCTAGCATGGCTCGTAGTTTAGGGAAGTTGGCTCTTTTGAAATTCAGTGTCTTTGTATTCCCCTTATGTTTCCTATTTGTGTGATTTATACTGAAGCCAATTGACCTGTGATCGCTGTTACCTAAATTGCCCCGTA
This sequence comes from Lithobates septentrionalis, assembly GCA_037952835.1. NCBI lineage: Eukaryota > Metazoa > Chordata > Amphibia > Anura > Ranidae > Lithobates > Lithobates septentrionalis. The sequence goes on along the minus strand of JBBDGP010001260.1, from coordinate 673,227 downwards.
TTTCCATTTCCGTGATCAAGTCTGTATTGTTGGTAATCAGTAGATCCAGTAACGCTTTATTTCTAGTTTGTGTGTCTACCATCTGACACATAAAATTGTCCTGCAAGACATTTAGGAACTGGCGAGCCTTAGATGAATGCGTGGTTCCCTCCGCCCAGTCTATGTCTGGATAGTTAAAATCCTCTATTATCATAAATCTGTCTCCCCTTCCTCCCTCAGGTTAGGGGGCCTATAGCATACTCCCAGTATTATTTTCCCCTTAGCTTCATCCCTTTGGAGCTCTACCCATAAGGATTCCACCTCCTCCCTAGCTCCCTTAGTGATGTCATTTCTCACATTCACTTGTACATTATTCTTGATATATAGGCATACCCCTCCCCCTTTTTTACCCTCTTTATCCTTGCGATAAAGGGTATATACTTTAATGTTTGCCAGCCAATCATGAGAGCTGTTGAACCAGGTCTCCGAAATTCCCACAAAATCCAAATCCTCTTCGTACAACAGTATCTCTAGTTCACCCATCTTGTCTGCCAGGCTCCTAGCATTGGTGAACATGCCACGTAGTTTAGACCGGTCGCATATTATCCTCATATTGGGTGTTCCGAGATTGCAACTAGGACTTGCTACTATACTTACCTTGGATTTATGTGCTTTGGTCAACCTACCACTAATGCCCCCAATACTACCCTCTGGAATATGTTCCACGCTGAATATCTCTACCTCTGGATCCCCCCCCCCATCGCCTAGTTTAAAAACCCCTCTAACTTTTTGGCCATCTTCATTCCCAGCTGATCTGCACCCTCCTCATTTAGGTGCAGTTTGTTCCTTCTATAGTACCGGTTATCGACTGAGAAGTCGGCCCAGTCCTCCAGGAACCCAAACGCCTCCTTACTACACCAGCTCTTCAACCACTTGTTTACTTCCCTAATCTCCCTCTGCCTTTCTGGTGTGGCTCGATATACCGGTAGTATTCCTGGGAATACTACCTTGGAGGTCTTTTTCCTCTATTTAAGTCCCTAAAATCGTTCTTTAGGACACTCCATCTGCCTCTGACTTTGTCATTAGTGCCAATGTGCATCATGACAGCTGGGTCTTCCCCAGCCCCTCCCAGTAATCTGTCCACCAGATCCGTGATGTGCTGAACCCAAGCGCCCGGTAGACAACATACTGTTTGGCGCTTCATGTCTTTGTTACAGATTGGCCTCTCTGTCCTTCTAAGAATTGAGTCCCCTACCACCAGAATCTGTCTTTCCTTTTCATTCGCCTCCCCCCCCCACTCTCACTGGAGGAGTTCTTCCCCCGGCAGCTAGGAGAGTCCCTCAGCTCCAGCAGTGCTGGTCCCTGATAAACGTATCTGGTTCAGATGGTGTTGAGCGTGTGTGGCGGCAACCAGGAGAGGAGTACCAAGACAAGTGTGTCTTGCCTACAGTCAAGTATGGTGATGGAAGTGTCATGGTCTGAGGCTGCATGAGTGCTGCCAGCACTGGGGAGCTACAGTCCATTGAGGGAACCATGAATGCCAACATGTTCTGTGACATACTGAAGCAGACCATGATCCCCTCCCTTCGGAGACTGGGCTGCAGAACAGTATTCTAACATAATTACGACCCCAAACACACCTGCAAGACAACCACTGCCTTGCTAAAGAAGCTGAGAGTAAAGGTGATGGACTGGCCAAGCATGTCTCCAGACCTAAACCCTATTGAGCATCTATGGGGCATCCTCAAATGGAAGGTGGAGGAGCGCAAGGTCTCTAACATCCACCAACTCCCTGATGTCGTCATGGAGGAGTGGAAGAGGGCTCCAGTGGGAACTTGTGAAGCTCTGGTGAACTCCATGCCCAAGAGGGTTAAGGCAGTGCTGGAAAATAATGGTGGCAACACAAAATATTGACACTTTGGGACCAATTTGGACATTTTCACTTAGGGGTATACTCACTTTTGTTGTCAGCAGTTTAGACATTAATGGCTGTGTGTTGAGTTATTTTAAGGGGACAGCAAATTTACACTGTTATACAAGCGGTATGTACTTTGTTTGTAGCAAAGTGTCATTTCTTCAGTGTCGTCACATGAAAAGATATTTGATACATGATATTTACAAAAATGTGAGGGGTGTACTCACTTTTGTGAGATACTGTGTGTGTGTGTGTGTGTGTGTGTGTATATATACACACACAATCTCATACATCAAAGGTACCTTTGAAAATATCCATAGGGATGCAATGTGTTACACTGGTTTTAGCAGCGCAGGAGTATACTTTATATTGTATTAATGACATGCTGTTCATTAATCAATGCTAAGATAGTAAATCTCTTCTTTTGTGAATGAACGGGAAGTGCTCTGTACAGAGCACTGCTTGTTCAGTGTTCAGTGTTACTGAGTGTAGCTATGGCTACAATAGGGAGTGAGAGAAAAAAAAGGCATTTTATAAATTATTGCAAAAAACCCTATTCACATCTGTGCACTGTACTTTGGCTTTCCAATCATGTGATTGCTTTGATTGGCTGTCAAAGTGGTCACGTGTGAGTGCACGCCCAGCACAGAAGAGCAGTTCCCCACAGATGCATTAATGTTTTGGCTTAACCTCCCTGGCGGTATGATTCTTTCTGATTTTAGGTGCTGAAAGCGGTACAATTATTTTGCAATGAAATTTGGCGTTTTATATTGTAGGTCTGTAATTCTTAACAATAACACACTTAAATCTGTCCAAACAAGAGTCTAGTAGATATCCCGGGTATGATAAAGTTTGAAACACAAAAACATAAATTATAATATAATAAAAAAAAAATAATAATTATAAAAAATAAAAATAAATAGTAATAAAATAAATTTCCACACGATTCACTATCGCTCAATTCTGCAAGTGTTCTAATTTACTATCGCAGTTTTCTAGCTGGTCTAAAGCCATTTTTGACGTAAAGGGACACTTTTTGGTTGCTATGGACAATCTCCAGTTTCCAGGCAGAAAGAACAGTATATGCAATATAAAACTGCATGCAGGGCATGGGCCAGAGCACTGGGGACAAAAGGGATGTGAAATCATTTCATAAAGTACTGTAATCTGTAAGATTACAGTACTGTATGTGTTATGATTTTTACATTTTAAAAATCACGCTCACAGGGAACGGAGCCTGGCACGGAGAGGCTTCGGAGGAGGACGGAGCCCTCGGACAGTGCGGGGGACATCGCAGGATCCTGGGGACAAGGTAAGTAAGGAGGCACCAGGATCCTGCGATGTAATCCCGAGTGTGGCTCGGGGTTACCGCTAATGGTTCTGAAATGTAACCCCGAGCCACACTCGGGAAAACCGCCAGGGAGGTTAATGTTAAAGTGGATGTAAACCCTCACATATACCCAGTGAAGTGAACAGCCTCAGATGATATGCAGGGATGAAACAAATCTCCCTACATAAGTTTTACATGCATATCTGCGTTGTGTTGTCTTTCCCTTTCTATATTCTTTAGAAATCTTACATCTGGTTAGAATTTTTCACTTCCTCATTCAGCAGTAGCAGTGTAGTCTTGGCTTACACTGGGGGACAGCTGATTGGAGGAAAGGCACACCCCCCCCCTCCACATTGGCAGAAGAACAAAGATAATTTTAGAGCTGTGCTGTGACAAGACAAGCTCTCTGCTAATCTATTTATAGCAACCTCCCTCAACACAAATTTTCAGCTGCTTTTCTCTCCTGTCTAGGAGAACTTTTCAGAAGTTATAATGCTGATAACAGAAGAACGGAGCAGCATAAAGACACGGGACTTATGGCTTTGAAGAGAGATAAGAAAACACTACAGATATATGTGCTAGTTGAGCACTCCACACACCTACACATAAATTGCAAACAAACATGCGCACTACACACATTGTGGTAATGCACATTTTATGCCTGTTCACATTAGCAGACACGAGTTATGGAGAACATAACACACCTGGTGGTGTGCATTGTGCACATGTACTGTGGTGCGTTGTTATAACACATTGCAGTGCTTAATTTTTTTTTTTAACTTTTTAAAATTTAATTTATTCAATGCTATGTGCAGTAGCACATTGCAATGCATTGCTGCAGAGCATTGCGATAAAATGTATGCCTGACTCATGTTATTGCAGGGCACACCAAGGTAGAACACACACGGCCATGGCGTAAAGCCAACCTCCAGATTTTTAGCATTAGTTACTTTTTTAGTTTGCATATGTTTGATTTTCATGATTTCTCAAAAAGGCACAATATAACATTTTCAAATAATAATTTTTTTATCAACTGAACAAAATTTTTATTTAGATTTAGTATGAATTTTTTAAAGTAATTGTAAATTGTTTTCCAGCATGCTCGTCTGACAAAAGCCGGCCAAACACTGCCTTACACACAAGCTAAATATCGGACAGTTTTTATTGAACCGGCCGTCATTCAGCCCATGTGTATGGGGCTTAATAGTGGAATGCAGGGCCTAGCAATGAAAGAGTTAAAGCTCATCTTTGGGCTTTACTCCTTCCTTTTGTTGCTCTCACTGGCAGTAATTTTCACCAGACATGAAATGCTGCTAAATCCCCTATGGCAATAGAGATTGACATAATAAATCAATTTTTTTTAATGTATTTTTTGAGTAAAGTAGAGTAAGGCTAAAACCTCTGTTAGCATATACTGCTGTCTGTTTTCCTGTTGCAGATTTTCACTAACTTTCTGTCTAGTGCAACTTTTGTCAGAAGAACAGAAAGCAAAGGCTTGTTCACACCATGTCCATTAAGCTGTGCTTTTCTGGACATGGTGTGACTAGGACACATAGAGACAATTGTTTTATATGTGCCATGTTCAACATATACATATGAAGTTGTGTGCAGAAAAGTGCAGCTCAATGGCCATGGTGTGAACAATCAATCCCTAATAGACTCACTGATAGCAGTATAACCCTAGTGGGATTCTAACCCCTCCTCAGTCTATCCAATACTAGTAAAGAATTTTGGCTGGACAATACATATCTATACATAAATACATGATCCATACACAGGGCCGGTACAAGGCAGGGGCGGAGAGGGCACGTGCCCTGGGCGGTACCATTTGGTATAGGGGGGGGGGGGGCGCAGCTGTGCGCTCCTGCATGATCCTCCCTTCCCTTCCCTCAGCACACAACTACACTGTTTACTCCCCTACGGAGGAGTCCCGTAGTCTCTGCCAGCGCCGTGACGTCACTCACGGCCGGAGGCGAGGTGGGAGGACGCAGAGAGGAGCGCAGGGAGGCGGCAGGCGGGAGGCGGGAGCTGGGAGCTGAGCTGTGTCGTGTCGGCGCGCTGTCTGTTATCTCAAGCGGAGCCGAGCTGAGGAGCTGCTGCCTGGCTGGCTGGCTCAGGCTGGATTCAATCTGGAAGGTAGAAGAGCGCAGTGCCAGTGTTCTGACTCAGATATTTAGCAGTGGTGGTCACTGGTCAATAACCTCGCCTCAGCCTCCTCCCCTCCCCCCAATCCAGCCATTTATTAATCTGTTTTTTAGTGTTTACTTACACAAGTTCAGACTCATTCTGAGTCTGAACTTGTGTAAGTAAACACTAAAAAACAAATTATTAAATGGCTGGATTGGGGGGAGGGGAGGAGGCTGAGGCGAGGTTATTGACCAGTGACCACCACTGCTGAATACCCCACAATACTCTGCAATACCCCACAACACTGTGCAATACTCTGCAATACCCCACAACACTGTGCAATACTCTGCAATACCCCACAACACTGTGCAATACTGTGCAATACCCCACAATACTGTGCAATACCCCACAATACTGTGCAATACTCTGCAATACCCCACAATACTGTGCAATGCTCTGCAATACCCCACAATACTGTGCAATACTCTGCAATACCCCACAATACTGTGCAATACTCTGCAATACCCCACAATACTGTGCAATGCTCTGCAATACCCCACAATACTGTGCAATACTCTGCAATGCTCTGCAATACCCCACAATACTGTGCAATACTCTGCAATACCCCACAATACTGTGCAATGCTCTGCAATACCCCACAATACTGTGCAATGCTCTGCAATACCCCACAATACTGTGCAATGCTCTGCAATACCCCACAATACTGTGCAATGCTCTGCAATACCCCACAATGCTGTGCAATACTCTGCAATACCCCACAATACTTTGCAATACCCCACAATACTTTGCAATACCCCGCAGTACTTTGCAATACCCTGCAATACTCTGCAATACCCTGAAATACTCTGCAATACCCCACAATACTTTGCAATACTCTGCAATAGCCATCAATACTCTGCAATACCCCGCAACACTGTGCAATACTCTGCAATACCCCGCAATACTCTGCAATACCCCGCAATACTCTGCAATACCCCGCAATACTCTGCAATACCCTGCAATACTCTGCAATACCCCGCAATACTTTGCAATACCCCGCAGTACTTTGCAATACCCTGCAATACTCTGCAATACCCCGCAATACTTTGCAATACTCTGCAATAGCCCCCAATATTCTGCAATACCCCACAATACTGTGCAATACTCTGCAATACCCCACAATACTGTGCAATACTCTGCAATACCCCACAATACTGTGCAATACTCTGCAATACCCCACAATACTGTGCAATACCCCACAATACTTTGCAATACCCCAATATTTGGTATAGAAATAAAAATACATATTAAAATGTGTGAGTGAACTCTGTTTCTATCGCATTAAACATAATTGAACTTGTATTGTTTTAAGTATATTCTTGTTTTGAAACGACATTGATTCTTTATTAAAACCGGGGGGGGGGGGGGCGCAGTTTGCCATCTTCGCCCTGGGCACCAAATGGCCTTGTCCCAGCACTGTCCATACATGTCAATGATGTCACCGAGTGACCTGACCCTTTTATGATGTCATGGACCAAATATGGACATGTCCATACATGGTCACATTGTCAATGATGTCACTGGGTGACCCTGCCCCCTTGTTTTCTTAAGTGGCAGGGGGAAGCTATGTAACATTTGGTGTGGGGCAAGCGAAGTGTGTGTGGTTGGGGTCGTTGGGTGTTTTCATTTGGGTTGGTGGTTGACGATGGATGTATATGAGGGGACTTTTGTTTTTTATTTTTTTAATAAAGGACTTGTCAAAACTGTCTTGTGTTTTTATTTATGTTTGACATTTTTTTGGTAAATGAGTAGGGGTACAATGTACTACTCATTCGCATGGGGGGGCCTTGTTAAAGGTGGCTTCCAGATTTCATTAAATCGCCCCTCCCTCACCTCCACAACAACTCTGGGCCATAAACATGGGGACAGGGTGCTTTACTGGGGGGTCCCCATCTGGCAAAGGTCACCCCCATGTTGAGGGCTTGTTGCCTAGTATGGTTCAGGATGGGAGGGAAGCGCCCGCTCGTCCCCCCTTTCCATGCCTTCTGGGCTGCCTGCTCAGATAAGGGTCAGGTATGTTTTTTTTTGTGGGGGGACCTCACCATTATTTAAAGTTTTTTTTTTTTTTTTTTTTTATTCTTTCACTTTGTAGAGATTTTCTCTCCAGGATTTCATCTCTAGGACAGGAAGTGGAGGTAAATCTCCCCAGCAGGACACAGAAAAAAAAAACACCAAAAAAAAAACAACAACTTACAAGGATTCTAACCATACCCTACTCGATCCAAATCTGGTGAAAAGGTTTTTTTTCTATACATGCACTTTAATTTAATTTTAAACATTATATTAAATGCATATTGTATATAAAAGTATAGAGAGGTACATAATTGTATACGTTGCATTGCAGAGTGTCATCAGGTACATATGGATAATGTAAAAATGTTAGAAAATATGACTATGGGTTCCCATATCGCTGAGTGATAAAACATCAGATGGCAAAGTACATTCAACACTTTGACACTTTAAAAGTAAAAATGTGAAATGTAATTTAGCATGTGAAAAATTGCCATTCAACTGAAACAATGCATTTCCCTGTTTGTTTACAATGAGAGCAAAAGGTCATTTTTATGAAATTAACTAAAGAAATGTGTGGTGATTCATCTTGTTCTTCCAGCTCTTTCATCAAGCATTCAGTTCTTTGAATTTCAAACCAAAAATCGTAAGCAGAGAGAGCACATTTTTGTACAATTGACGCAAATAGCTTTCAAATGGATATAAATGCAGCAAGGAAACAATGTCGTACTTAGCATCAATTGGTGTGGATTTAAAGGATAATTAAGGATGCTTGTATGAAAGGGCCAGAGGATTTATCTAGAGATTATATTGTGATCACTTAAAAAAAAGAGCTCAGAGCTTTCTATATGAGTTAAAGGACACGCAAATAAGAACCAGAAACTCTTTAAAATTCCCATGTAGACATTATTGGCTATTTTTAGAATTGATGCTTTGCAGTCATTGACATGATTTAAAGTGCAACTCCAGTTCCGGCAGTTTAAAAACCCTGTCTAAGTCAGCTGTATAAGTACTCCACCATAGAATAAATGTTTTGATCAGTAAACCTAAATGCATTGTTGGGGATGCCATATTTTATGCAACAGACTGCCTGCATATTGACCTCTGCATAGAGAAACACTAGAGTCAATAGAGGGAAAGAATCCCAAATAATCCCCTCTACTAAGGTACTGCTGTAACCATGTCACAACTGGCTTCAGAGGTATTTTGGTTTTCTGGGATAGAAAGGGGGAGTACTTGGGACCAGTCAAGTATGCCGCAGTTTCAAGTGCTGACAAGGAAAATGCTGAGAGGAGGAGAGAGCTTCTTTACTACTAAATCAGATTGGGGGGGGCAGAGAAGTGACCTAGCTGCATACACAAGCTCAAACACACATGAAAGCATATATACAGTGGGTAAAATAAGTATTGAACACGTCACCATTTTTCTAGGTAAATATTTTTCTATTGACATTAAACTTTCACCACATGGTAACAACCCATGCAATCGATACATACAAAGAAACCAAAACAAATAAGTTCAGAAATTTAAGTTATGTGTAATAAAATGGAATGACACAGGAAAAAAGTATTGAAAACTCTAACTGAGATGTATTTAATACTTGGTACAAAATCCTTTATTGGTAATGACAGCTTCAAGACGCCTCCTGTATGGAGAAACTAGTCGCATGCATTGCTCAGGTGTGATTTCGGCCCATTCTTCCACATAAACAGTCTTCAAATCTTAAAGGTTCTCTTCTATGAACTCTGATCTTTAGTTATTTCCATAGATTCCATTCTCTATTTGATTCAAGTCAGGTGATTGGCTGGGCCATTTCTAGCAGCTTATTTTGTTTCTTTGAAACCAATTGAGAGTTTCCTTGGCTTTGTGTTTAGGATCATTGTCTTGCTGAAATGCCCACCCTTTTTTCATCTTCATCATCTTGGTAGATGGCAGCAGATTTTAATCAAGAATGTCTTGTTACATTTTTCTATTCATCATTCTTTCAATGATATGAAGTTTGCCAGTACCATATGCTGAAAAACAGCCCCACACTATGATGTTCCCACCTCCAAACTTCACCGTTGGTATGGTGTTTTGGGGTGATGTGCAGTGCCATTTGACCTCCAAACATGGTGTGTATTATGGCATCCAAAGAGTTCAATTTTGGTCCCATCTGACCAGACTATATTCTCACAGTATTTCAGAGGCTTGTCTAAATATTGTGCAGCAAACTTTAAATGAGCTTCAACATGCTTTTTCTTCAGCAATGGAATCTTGCGTGGTGAGCGTGCATACAGGCCATGGCGGTTGAGTGCATTACTTATTGTTTTCTTTAACCACTTGCCTGCAGGGCCCTTTCACCCCCTTCCTGCCCAGACCAATTTTCAGCTTTCAGCGCTCTCACGCTTTGAATGACAATTACTCAGTTATGCATGACTGTACCCAAATGAAATTTGCGTCCTTTTTTTCACACAAATAGAGCTTTCTTTTGGTGTTATTTAATCACTAGTGGGTTTTTTATTTTTTGTGCTATAAATAAAAAAAGACTGAAAATTTGGTGAAAATATGCCTTTTTCTTGGTTTCTGTCATAAAATTTTGCAAATTAGTAATATTTTTTCATAAATTTTGGCCAAAACTTATACGACTACATATATTTGGTAAAAATGACCCTAATTAGTGTATATGATTTGGTTTTTGTGAAAGTTATAGAGTCTACAAGCTATGGTGCAAATCATTGAAAATTGATCACACCTGATCACACCTGATGTACTGAAGACCTATCTCATTTCTTGAGACACTAACAAGCCAGAAAAGTACAAATACCCACAAAATGACCCCATTTTGGAAAGCAGACACCCCAACGTATAATCTATGAGGCATAATGAGTCTTTTGAACTGTTCATTTTTTTCCAGAAGTTTTTGGAAAATGTGGAAAAAAAATGAAAACGCATTTTTTTCCCACAAAGTTGTCAATTTTTAAGATATTTCCAACACATAGCATATACATAGCAAAAATGACACCCCAAAATACATTCTGCTACTCTTCCTGAGTATGGCGATACCACATGTGTGAGACTTTTACACAGCCTGGCCACATACAGAGGCCCACCAGGGAAGTAGCACCTTCAGGCGTTCCACAAGCATAATATACACATCTCATTTCTCAACCACCTATTACAGTTTTGAAGGCCCTGGAGCCCCAGGACAATGGAAACACCCACAAAATGACCCCATTTTGGAAAGCAGACACCCCAGTATAATCTATGAGGCATACTGAGTCTTTTGAACTGTTCATTTTTTCCCAGAAGTTTTTGGAAAATGTGGAAAAAAAAGGGAAAATGCATTTTTTTCCCACAAAGTTGTCCATTTTTAAGATATTTTCAACACATAGCATGTACATAGCAAAAATGACACCCCAAAATACATTCTGCTATTCCTCCTGAGTATGGCGATACCACATGTGTCAGACTTTTACACAGCCTGACCACATACAGAGGCCCACCATTGAAGTAGCACCTTCAGGCGTCTCCCAGGTGCACTGATCTTTGCTGGGGAGGGAAGGCTGCTTCCTCCACCCTGGCCAACTGTTGGGGAGGGACAACACACACCTCCTCTCCCTTCTCCCCCTGTATCTGCTGCTGGGAAGTGATTGCCATCTTCTCACCCTGGGCCTCCGAAACTGCCACAGGTGTGGGGCAGAGGTCTTGGACCCTCTGTCTGGTTGCCAGATCTTTAGCTGGAGAAATTTGTTGTACCTCCACAGATACTGCTATTGGTGCTGGGCAGAGCACAGTGAAGTTTGGCCCTAATACCCGCTCTTCTGCTGGAGGCTCATCAGGTTGTTCTTCCTCAGCAGAAAAGTCTATTAAATCCCCTATCTCTATAACTGGTGTCTGGGGATAGAGGTTCACCATCTCCTGTCCATGGAACCCAGAAGATGTTATCAGTGCTGGACAGAGGTTAGCAGAGCTCTGCCCTGTGGTCAGCACTTCAGGTTTGGGGACGGCAATCTTCAGATTTTCCACTGCCGATTCTCTGGCATGCTGCTGAACGTGTTCTAGCAGTTTCTTGTATGCCCTTTCCAGATGCTGTTCCTTCCTTAGCAAATGGTCCAGATCAGGTTTGAGCTCTGAGACCCCTGCAAGGCCGAGCATAGCCTCTCTGTATTCTCGCAGGTCCTCAAGGTCAGGTTCCCCTTCATCGCCAAACATAAAATGATCTGTAAGGCTCTCCCACAGCAATCCAGGGCCTCCAAAGTCATATCCCTCCGGAGAGCATTCTGTTGTCTCCCCTAAATATCCCTCCTCTGCGTACCATTGCAGAGCCCGATAATGATTGTCCAGCTCTATCTCCTGCTGGACCAGCCTGTCCAACTCAGTCACCCATTGCTCCTGGGGCCGCTCTCCCAGGAATGCCATCCGCAATGCCCGTTGGTCACTGGCCCGTTGCTCTTGGGTTGGAAAGCACTTGCCCTGTTTTATACCAGCGAGCTGGAGGGCTCCAATCCAGAGCTCCACCCGAATTTGCTGCCTAAGCTCCAGGTATTCATCCTCAGACACAGTCCTTGTGTATGTTGAAAGTATAATCCGCAGCAGCCCCGGGAACTCTGATGCCAGGTCCATATCTCTGCTGGGGTGACTGAAGTCTGCTATCCTGATCTTGGATCCAGGTGGAGGTTTAGATTTCCCAGACTGCCGGAAGCTTTCCCGCTGCTTGCCACCAATGTCACGGAACGTCCCACACTCCGCTTGAGTGCTTCCGTCAGTATTCCGCTTCCTAAGTTCTGGAACACGAGTCCAATGGATCCGGCTATAGGAACCCCCAAGAACTAGACAACACCAGTCTTGGAGTACATCAGGACTAACCCTTTATTTGAGATCTCACACACATTTATACAGCAGGCTGACTCAAAGCTAACCTAATTAACATGAGCTAATTTACTACAAAATGTACCCAGACCAGATGACAGACTTGTGGGCACCAAGCTTCACACAGTAGTATAAACACAATAGCAGGAGCTAATTACAATTAACAATACAAACAACAATCCCCCCCCTCCTCAGCCTAGTCATCAACAGTTCGTCTCCTAGCCAGTCCTGGAGGCTAATGTGATCAGCTCACTCAATTAACAGGTTGAGTTCAGAATCAACAAAACCAATAATAGTCTCTACATACATCCTGGGAGATATTGTGGACAAATATTACTGTCCCATTTTAAGTAGTCCAAGATATATTTTCTCACTCACCCTGTGCCAGGATAGCACAGGGTGACTTAGACATAAGAGGTATATGGGGAGCTGAAACAAGCACATCCCCTACTTTCCAAGGGATTGTGTGTTCCACGGGCCCTCCCGTCACAGCATGTCCTTTACTTTTTTTGTAACCCCATGTTTATGGTGAGGCTCATAAACATTTTGAACTCCTCCAGAGTCAAATCCTTCCACTCGAATGGACGGGCGTATGAAGATTGGGGGTTGTTGGCAATATGCTGCTGGGCCTATAAATTGGTCTGGTTCACGATGAGTTGCAGCAAAGTGTTGGGCAAAAATAAGTTAAAACAATCAATTTCAGAAAAATTTGGGGTATTGGCCTGCACACCTGGCTGTGCGGTGAAAGGGGGAATTCTTGCTGATCCTGAGTCGGAAGGCAGCCATGTTCGTTTGGCAAGACCATCTGGGAGATATGTAGCAAACCTGGCTCTTGGGGGACGTGGCACTCCAGTGCTGGTAGTTGGAGTTTCTGTGCTGGCATTTGATGCTGCGGAAGTGCTGGTACTGGGCATTTCTTGTGGCCTTTTGCTGGCAGCTCTGGTACTGGGCCTTTGGTTTTGGGGTCTATCGCTGGCAGCAGCGCTGGTACTGGGCCTGGGAATTTGATCCTGGGGTATATTGCTGGTGGCTACCTGGTTTCCAGAGAGCCATTCTCTTTTAGGAGGGATCCATTCTTTCTCTGATTCGTTTGCCGATCCCCTACTATCGATCGGTTCAAATGCTGAATTTGATTCACAATCGGAATTGGCATTTAAATCTGATGAGAACTCCCTGCTGCTCTCATCAGTCATGGAGAGGATCTGGAATGCCTCCTCACTTGTATAGAATCTTTTGGACATTTTTTTTGATGGGCTGTGCGACAGGTGACAAATTAAGGTTACTGATGGGCAACAGGTGATGGGTGACAGGTGACGGTCACTGATGGGTGACAGGTGACGTGTGACAGTGACTGGTGGGTAGCAGGGGACGTGCAATGGTCACTGGTGGGTGACAGGTGACAGGTAACGGGTGATAGTCACTGATGGCAGTCTCTGATGGTGACTGGTGCACTTTATGGGACTGATAGGTGACAGATGAGAGTCACGGATGGGTCACTGATGACGGTCACTGATGGAGGTCACTGATGATGGTCACTGATGAGTGACAGGTGCACCGCGGACGTCAGTCTCTGACGGTGACAGGTGCACTTTGTGGGCACTGATGGGTGACAGGTGCACTTTGTGGGCACTGATAGGTGACAGGTGCACTTTGTGGGCACTGATAGGTGACAGGTGCACTTTGTGGGCACTGATGGGTGACACGTGCACTTTGTGGGCACTGATAGGTGACAGGTGCACTTTGTGGGCACTGATGGGTGACAGGTGCACTTTGTGGGCACTGATGAGTGACAGGTGCACTTTTATAAGCACTGATGTGGTGACTGTTGGGTGACAGCTGTAATGGGGGAGGGCGATGTGACAGGTTCTCTTTGTGGTGTTGGTGCAGTACACTACAAAACACACACAGATCGGTCACTCACTGCTCCTGGCTCTTCTCTCCTCAAACTGGAAACGGTGTGTGAGGAGAGAAGAGCCGGTAACAGCTAGTAACCGGTCTATGTTTACATTTAGTGATCGGCTGTGAATGGATCACAGCCGATCACGTGGTAAGCAGCCGCCAGCCATTGGCTGTTTACCCTTGTCGGTGACATGCCGCCACCGACGTGACCGGCTGCACGCTCCCGATCGCAGGCATGCGCGGTCTAAAGCGGGGAATACCCCTTTGTGATCAGCCGTGATGTAATCTCGGCCGATCACATGGTGAACAGCCATGCCCAATGGCTGTTCACCCCTGTTGGTGACGCGCTGTGTCCCGGGGACACGGCGACACCGACAGAGCAGGGCTGCGCGATCGCGCACATGCCCTGTGTGAATCAGCTGCCGTCATATGACGGCGGCCCAGAACAAGAGCCGCATCGCTCCGCCGCCATATGGCGGTGGGCGGGCGGCAACAGGTTAAAACAATTGTACCTGTTAATTCCAGGTCTTTCTGAAGCTCTCCACATATGGTCATTGACTCTTGGACAACTTTTCTGATAATTATTTTCACTCTTCTGTCAGAAATCTTGCGAGGAGCACCTGGTCGTGGCCAGTTAATGGTGAAATGATGTTCTTTACTTTTACCCATCATAAGACGTTTCTTGTGTGACACCTTGGTAATGAGACACCTTTTTATTGAGACTGAACCAACTGATATTAATTTGTACTGACAAGGGGCAGTATTGCTTTCTAATTACTGGTAGATTTCAGTTGGTGTCTTGGCTTTCCATAACTTTTTTCATGTGTTCAATACTTTTTCCTTGTGTCATTCCATTTTATTACACATAACTTAATTTGTGAACTTGTTTTGGTTTCTTTGTATGTATGGATTGCATTGGTTGTCAATAGCGCCTTTAGAAATATATTTACCTAGAAAAATGGTGACATGTGCAATACATTTTTTACCCGCTGTACATATGTGTCTGTGTGTATGTATGTATATGTGTGTGTGTGTGTGTATATATCTATAGATATATAAATCTATATATATCTATAGATATATCTATAGATATATATAGATATATACACTGTCTCACAAAAGTGAGTACAGCCCTCACATTTTTGTAAATATTTTTTTAATATCTTTTCATGTGACAACACTGAAGAAATTACACTTAGCTACAATGTAGTAGTGAGTGTACAGCTTGTATAACAGTGTAAATTTGCTGTCCCCTCAAAATAACTCTAAACACAGCCATTGACATCTAAACGGCTGGCAACAAAAGTGAGTACATTCCTAAAGTGAAAATGTGCAAATTGGACCCAAAGTGTCAATATTTTGTGTGGCCACCATCTTCCAGCACTGCCTTAACCCTCTTGGGCATGGAGTTCACCAGAGCTTTACAGGTTGCCACTGGAGTCCTCTTCCACTCCTCCATGATGACATCACGGAGCTGGTGGATGTTAGAGACCTTGCGCTTCTCCACCTTCCGTTTGAGGATGCCCCACACATGCTCAATAGGGTTTAGGTCTGGAGACATACATGGCCAGTCCATCACCTTTATCCTCAGCTTCTTTAGCAAGGCAGTGGTCGTCTTGGAGGTGTGTTCGGGGTTATGTTGGAATACTGCCCTGTGGCCCAGTCTCCACTTGGCCAGTCCATCACCTTTACCCTCAGCTTCTTTAGCAAGGCAGTGGTCATCTTGGAGGTGTGTTCGGGGTTATGTTGGAATACTGCCCTGTGGCCCAGTCTCCGAAGGGAGGGGATCATGCTCGGCTTCAATATGTCACTGTACATGTTGGCATTCATGGTTCCCTCAATGAACTGTAGCTCCCCAGTGCTGGCAGCACTCATGCAGCCCCAGACCATGACACTCTCACCACCATGGTAGACTGTAGGCAAGACACATATGTCTTTGTACTCCTCACCTAGTTGCCGCCACACACGCTTGACACCATCTGAACCAAATAAGTTTATCTTGGTCTAATCAGACCACAGAACATGGTTTCAGTAATCCGTGTCTTTAGTCTGCTTGTCTTCAGCAAACTGTTTGTGGGTTTTCTTGTACATCATCTTTAGAAGAGGCTTCCTTCTGGGACGAGAGCCATGCGGATCAATTTGATGCAGTGTGCGGCGTATGGTCTGAGCACTGACAGTCTGACCCCCCACCCCTTCAACCTCTGCAGCAATGCTGGCAGCACGCATGCGTCTATATCTCAAAGGCAAACAAGATACCCACTGATTATGGGGTACTTTGTCGCAGTAAGTGGGCTTAGCACCATATAGCAATATGGTGTGACCAAATCCCCATATTTTTTGATAATGTTTTTTTGAAAATGTTTAGGTGTTTTTAAATTAGCCTTGCTGGAGGTAAATGTCTTTTTTGCATGTGTGCGCTGTAATATTTTCTTCTATATCTCAAAGGCAACCTCTGGATATGACGCTGAGCACGTGCACTCAACTTCTTTGGTCAGCCATGGCGAGGCCTGTCCTAAATGGAACCTGTCCTGTTAAACCGCTGTATGGCCACTGTGCTGCAGCTCAGTTTCAGGGTCTTGGCAATCTTCTTATAGTCTAGGCCATCTTTATGTAGAAAAAAAGCCAAGGAAAAATCAAAGGAAAACTCCAAGCTCACAACCAAATTAGCCTGTCTAATGGGGTGTACACACGGTCGGACTTTTCGTCTACAAAAGTCCGAAAGCCTGTCCGACAGACTTTCGACGGACTTTTGGCAGACTTGCGGCAGACTTTCTTACGAACGGACTTGCCTACATACGATCACACAAAAGTCCGACGGATTCGTACGTGATGACGTACACCGGACTAAAATAAGGAAGTTGATAGCCAGTAGCCAATAGCTGCCCTAGCGTGGGTTTTTGTCCGTCGGACTAGCACACAGACGAGCGGATTTCTGGGTCCGGCGTAGTTACGACGTAAAGATTTGAAGCATGTTTCAAATCTAAAGTCCGTCAGATTTGAGGCTGGAAAAGTCCGCTGAAAGTCCGGGGAAACCCACACACGATCGGATTGTCAGCCAGCTTTAGTCCGTCGGCGTCCGTCGGACTTTTGTAGACGAAAAGTCCGACCGTGTGTATGCGGCATAACAGTATGCATTAAAAACAGGGGTTTAGTCTGCACACATTTGCAAATACATGTGTATGCTACAGGCCCCGCCAAGGCACCCTGGTATCTGTAGTCCTATCACTAGCTTATGAGTGACTCCACAATGGAAGCACATGCATTCTGATGGATAGATGGAGGGCACCCTTTCTTAAAGGGGCACACTGAGCACATAGTACAATGGCTGCAAAGGTGTCGGTGCGTTGCCTGACCAACATAACAATAATACAAATATGGAAGCCACTGCCCCCACATATGTTAGCCAATATTTATATAAAGCCAATATAAAGGAATAATAGAGGTTAAAAAAAGCACTTGTGGGTTTAACCGATACTTCTTTTTTTTGGTGTAACTCTCTTTTAAGGGGGCATGGCAGGGGGTGTGTCCTATGTCTGCATACTTTTGCTACTAGGTGTCCCTCGTTCCTAGTGCAAAAAGTTGGGAGGTATGCAAACATACAGTACCTGGTGCTGTTGGATGAATCTTTATAGATTTGGATATTGTGCACTCAAGCAAAATATCCAGAACTTGTATTTTAGCAGCAGAAAATATATACAATAGATATACAACTAAGAAAACATCTACTCTGGACACTTCCTATTCAGATGTGAAACAAAAAAGGCAAGGATTTTCAGATTTATGCAAGGCAATATTTGGTCTGTTGAGGGCGACAGGTTGTGACACAGTGTGCAACTCTGTATTCTGAAGTGTTGAAATTTCTGCAGTATGACATGCTTTCCACATTATGGTTTGTAGGTAATAAATGGTTGCTTGTATATGTTAGTTGATATCATTTATAATCTCTTTTGCAGTTTGCAGCTTTGCTTGTCAAGTCAAAGCTTTCTTTTCTTAGTTATGAATTAAGAGGTGAAGGATTAGGGCCCCTGTAAGTTTTTACTGCTATCTGGGGCTACTTTGAAGAGATTACCCCTCACTTTCTGTTAAGCCAGTTTTTACCAGACATGAAGTAAGGGGAACTCTTACAGCAACATGGAAAGAATATGTCTGCCAAAACCATTTTCACCAGGACAGAGAAAATATATTTAATGAAGCCCCAATTAGCAATAAAATGCAGACAGATGTTCTAGTCTTTTCCCAATCTGAAACGCAAACTCTTGAAGCCCATAAGGATTTTTCTAGCTGAACATAAAACCTATGCCTTCTTTTAGCATTGTTGACGATGTATAATTTTTGTTGCCTGGTAAACTAAGACAGTTAAACATTTTCAAATTTATCAGCACAATCGGCCGATGCCGATTAAGTAAAAAACGCCAAATATCAGCAGAATACACTGTTAAGAATTGCAGACTATAGCCGGAAGCGTTGATTGAGTGGGGAAATTATGGCCGGGCTGTTGATCTACCGATCGACTTTTGTACAGTCTCCCTGCCCATACCTCAATTCAATGTCAGCTGGTCCCTGCTGAGCCGGTCAAATTTCGAGCCATGTATGTCCCATCTTTACTTAAAGAGGAGTTCCACCCAGGGGGGCCGTCAAAAAAAAAAAAAAAATTAAAAGTCAGCAGCTACAAATACTGCAGCTGCTGACTTTTAATTGGACACTCACCTGTCCCTGGGTCCAGCGATGCGGGGGATCGAAGCCCTGCTCGTCCCCCCCCTCCGCTCGTCGGCGCCGGCATTTCAACTGTGGGCGCCGGGCTGTGGCTTCACAGCCTGGCACCCACTGCGCATGCGCGAGCGGCGCCGCGCCCCGTGATTGGCCGCTCAATCACCTGGGACCTGTAATGGGTCCCAGATGATTGACAGGAGGGAGGGAGCAGAGCGGAGCCCTTCCTGTGCCGAAGAGGAAGTGATGTCACCAGCCCAGGCTAAGGAACAGGCAGACTACGAGGGACCACCTAGCAACAGGCATTTAGAGGTAAGTGAAAAAAAAAATATCCAAATGTTTTTTTGTTTTTTTTTTTAGAATTTTTCCAGGTAGTTTTGTTTTTTGGGTGGAACCCCACTTTAACATTCTGCTAAAACTTTGCATATTAGTATTGCTTGGACCTTGACGAAGGGATTGCATCCTGAAAGCTTGTCCTGAAAATTTAGATGTTAGCACAAATAGAAAAGTATCTCAAATACTCAAACCTTTTGGCCAGCAGAATTTTAGAAAATATGGAAGCCACTTGTTTTTTTCTCAGAGAATAGGTACCCCTAGGGGAGAGAAGCAAAGTGTCACCTGTGGCCAGGGCTCAGAATTACATACCTCACAGGGCGCAAGGTTTAGGAATGTGTTTTGATCAGGGTCCACGAGTGTGTATCATATAGGGCTCAGGTGTTCATATTGTGCAAGAGTGGGTAACAAATAGGCCAGTTTAGTGTACAACCTAACCCCCTTTCATGTACAGACCACTCCCTACAACCCCACAGTTCAGAACTTTTCTCTCAAAGTTCAAAGCTGTTCACCCAGCCAGCACAAAACTATTCCCTATTCCTTCAGCCCAGTCATCCTCCCCTCTCAAGGTATAGAGCACCCCCCTGCCCTCCCCCCCAATTTCCTTCCCCAGTACGGAGCTCTCTGCCCACCTCCAAATTCTCCCTCCCCTTTCAAATAAAAAGTGGGTGGCACAGGGAGGGGCTACTGTGGAAGCTACTCTCCCAGTTCTCATTAGTTCACAGTATAGATGGAGCCAGGTGTGGCAGACCTCCTCCACTACTGGCACAGAGATGTTGCAGGGCAGGGAGGGTTCTTTGTTATAAGCCAATGTGTGCCATCACTTTTTGTAAACAAGGAAGTCCACAGAGGAAGCAAGTAGTTCAGAAAACTTCCTCTAACGGCTTTTGTGTTTACGAATGGCATCAGTAACCAATGAGCACAAGGCCAGTGCCAGAGGTGGCGGTACGGAGTACTGCTGTGTCCTGGCTGAAAAAAGCCCTGGTTATGACAGTTAGGGCTCATTTACACTTGCTTCAGCTTCAACAAGGCTTCAGACAGGCTTTGTTAAAGCTCTCTGAACGCTAGTCAAAGCCTCCTGTCACTAAATAAAGTGGTTAACTTATAGTCCTGTTTATACCTGCTTTTGCTTTGCTTTGCTTTGGCTTCGCTTCAAAAATATACCCCATGTAGCTTCAGTGGTGCTTCAAAGCGTCTTCAAGCCTCCATAGAAGTCTATGGCAAAGCTCGTTTGAAGCCCCGAAGCCCCATCAAAGCCCCACCGAAGCCCCATCAAAGCCCCACCGAAGCCCCATCAAAGCTTCATTGAAGCCTCATCGAAGCACCAAGCAAAAGCAGGTGTAAACAGGACTGTAAGCTACCCATTTTATTTAATGACAGGAGTTTTGACTGGCGTTCAGAGAGCTTTAACAAAGCGTGTCTGAAGCCATGTTTTAAAGCAGCCCTTAGGAAAATACTATTTTCAGAAGGGTTCGATAGCCTCCATACATCTTCACTACAGTTAAGGGTTAGGATGGAGACTTTTTCTAATGCCAAAACTGTATATAGTTTTAAATTAAAGCATACATTCATTTCTGTTAGGCTCAACTGCTATTCAAGGTGGAAACATAATATAAACTTCATGATGACCCATAACTTAACACCCTTACTCCTAAATACCTCTTTATACTGCCTAAATTAACCCTCTTACTCCGATAAAAAAATTAACACTTCATCCAATCCTTCCCCTCAATTTAAGGTATACCTAAAATTGAGGGGAAGGATTGGATGAAGTGTTCATTTTTTTTTGATAGAGTGGAGAGGGATTAGAATATGTCAGGTTTGTATTGCTGTTTGTTTCTATGTTAGGGAGATTCACTCTCTCTAATTATCCTGGTGACCGGTAAACCAAGTGAAGTAAAATTCGACATTTTGGGTTGTCTCCAGAACAGAAATGGAGGGTTAATCTTGCAACTGGCCACTAGTTTTGGTGATAACCTGGGATTTCCTTTTGTTGGTGGTGGTTTCCTCTCACTTCCTGTTTTAACCATGGGACAGGAAGTGAAGGAAAATCTCCCCAATGGGATGCGGATGCCAAAAATTGGGTTATAACCCTCCCTTACACTTTTTAAAAGAAAAAAAGGTTTGCCTTTAATTCCAATTTAAGCCCTAAGCTAACCCTTACAATTAAACTGAATAAGCCTGGAATGGAAGTCAGGCCCCCCATGACAAGGTGAAATGAAATCTGGCACATGGAAGATTTCTGTCTAGTAAAAGTAATTGTCAACCTCTTGTTCTAGCTGCTTTTAGTCTGGGCTTTCAAGTTAAAATGTCAAAAATGGATGACAGCTTTGCTAGTACAAGTACAGTTAATCTATTTTCATTTTACCTTTCCAGAATGTTAAATGACCCACCCAACAGTGTGGCAAAATGTCTAAATCAGAAGAGTGACTTATTCACAAATCTTAAGGCAGTTAAATAGTTCACATATAAGCATGTCAACTGTGCACCTGTTGGTATGTTGTCTTTAATTTTGAATGGCCTGCCAACGCACCTCCAGATTTCACCTACTGTATATTGCAGTGCACCTCAATGCACAGTATTATAGTGCTGCATCATCAGAATTGCTGAAGATTGCATTCTCTGTCTGTTGTAATGTCTTGGCAGCTCATATACAGTAAATAATTGGGTTGCCCTAAAACACCACACATTAACATGTGAAATAATGCATGCGCTTTAGTGCCGGTTCACACTAGCGCGATGCAGAAACCAGCGAGATTCCAGTGCCGGTTCCCGCATCGCATAGGGCTCGCAGGCAGTTCGCACTGCCCTAAGTGAACCGCTGCGGATGTCAATAGAAAGTTAATGACACCCCCAGATCGGTTCAAATATCGCAGTGCGAACTGTCAAATGGTGCAGGAATTGGATCGCATGGGTGTGAACACCCATGGGATCTGCTTCCAGTGTGGACCAAAAAAAGAGTACTGCACCATTTTGGTGTGAATGCGATGCGAATTCAGCCATACAACTGTATGGCTGAATCCGCATCGCACAAATATCGCATGTGATCTGCACAGCAGTGCTGTGTTAATCTCATGCGATGTCTAACATCACACTAGTGTGAACCCAGCCTTAAACACACAAGAAGAAACTGGCATGGTGTGAATGGTCCCCCCTAAATGTTAGTTGCCTGGCTGTTTGACTTGAGATATTTATTAGCCACAGTTATTAGAGAAATGTGAAGACTCCCACAGCATACGTTTGCATGAAAATGCTAATTGGCTGGTCTCTTATGCTGATAATCTGGCTTCAATACTTCAAGTATTTGGACAAGTGATTTGGTAAGAACCTCCCACTTGAATTTTATATTTGTTGTGGGTCAGTGCCTCACAAACTTTTATAGCCTGGGACTTCCAGGCAAATGCCATTTTGCTGTCATGTTTGCTTCATGACAGACAGGTTTATTTTAAGCAAGCCGGCTCATATGTTTTAGTTTCCCTAATAGTGCATATTTTAGAAACAACACTAGATGGTGCTGCTCTGTCATTTATAAATTATATAGGAACTGTCTTTCCAAATTGTGCTTCACCCATTTTCTTCAGGCCAACATAACTGGAAAAAGACCTGGTGTAATTTGCAAATAACTTTTGGGCTGCATTATTGCTGAAGATTGTACAGAGCATAATTTGTGATTGCAATGAACAATTCATTAGAAATGTCCTAGTTCTAGGATTTTTGTTTATGTGTGTGTATGCTTTGTTTTATTCTCTGCAACACAGTTTTAGGCTGCTTACCAGGCTACTCATTTGGTAAAAAGACAGTGGGGTTGATTTACTAAAGGCAAGTATACTGTGCACTGCAGTTGCTCCAGATCTGAGGAAAGCAGGGGAAACTCTGCTGATTTTTATCATCCAATCATGTGCAAGCAAAAATGCATGTTTCTTTATCGTACATCATAGGGCACAGAGCCTCAAGTAACTTGGTGGGTTATGGGCCTACCTTCAGGTGTTGACACTGGTATAACCAATACAGGAAGTTGACTCCCCTATATAACCCCTCCTCCTTCCAGGAGTCCTCAGTTTTTTCGCCAGTGTCTAAGGTGTTGGTCATGAGTGAAGATGTGCTCTGAGGAGCTCCAGGGAGGGATCCATGCTGGATTTAAAAAACATCCACAACCGGATCCATCCTCGCCACTGAGGTCATAGGATGGTACCTTGGCCTCGCATTGAAGAACGAGGTTTTGCCTGTAAGCTTCTCTTTGAGGGCTGGACCCTAGGAACCAGGACTCTTTTTGGTTTTTCATATTACCTAAAGTTGTTCCTGAGGGGTGCTATACAGGTCCAAAGGAGCGGAACCCCTTTAAAAAGGGCCCCAGTCTTTGAAGGTTTAACTACGCTGCCCGCCGTGATGGGTGAAAGTTGAATCTGTCTGTTAAATCAGCAGTATCCTGCAGCGAGGATAAGGTAAGGGGAGAAGCCTAGGAAATGTAAAAAGTCCACCTATGCCTTTTTCTCCAAAAAATACATATATATATAAAATGTATAACTGTATGCCTTAAAATGTCTCCTCTAGAGGGAGTATATTTCACTTACCTAGTACGATGCTTTTTCAGCAGCTCTGTGTCTGGCTATAGCAGCGGGTGTGGTCCCTGCAGCCAGAGGGGAGTTCTTAATTGAACAGATGGTGTTCCTCTTCTGGGGGATCTAAAGGGGTTACAGCAGTAGTTTATGAACATACAAAACCAGCCATTTGCATTTTTTTGTATAAAGTGAAGTCTTCCTTTAAAACTAGGAGCTTAACAAACACTGCTGATAAAAATTCCCCTCCCCCTCCCCTCTCCTCCTGGAGAGGTTCGGTAACAGCTGACACTTATGTGTAATCAGGTTCTCACCTGAGGTTTAACACAGACGCTCTCAGTTCATATGCTGAAGACAGAAGTCTGTCACACTAAGACACAGGAGCGCTGGGCATGTAAGGGTGTGTAAACAGGCATTTCCAGCACAGGAAATATTATGGTACTCGGCATCAAAGGCTGATCCTTAGGCCCCTTTCACACTGGGGCGGTAGGGGGCGTCGGCGGTAAAACAGCGCTATTTTTAGCGCTGTTTTACCGCGGTATTCGGCCGCTAGCGGTGCGGTTTTAACCCCCCGCTGGCGGCCGAAAAAGGGTTAAAACCCCTCGTATAGCGCGGCTTAAGCCGCGGTATTACCGTGGTATAGCCGCGCTGTCCCATTGATTTCAATGGGCAGGAGCGGTGAATACACCGCTCCTTCACCGCTCCAAAGATGCGGCTCGCAGGAGATTTTTTCTTCTCCTGTCAGCACACCGCTTCAGTGTGAAAGCCCTCGGGCTTTCACACTGAACAAACAGCGGAGGCTGTTTAGAGGCAGTTTGCAGGCGCTATTTTTAGCGCAATAACGCCTGCAAACCGCCCCAGTGTGAAAGGGGTCTTATGGTGACATTGTTTTCTTTTGCTAAAACTATTGTTCAGCAAATACCATAATTTGTTAAAGTGCCTCTGCTGCTGTGCTTAGCACATTTGATTTCCAGTGTACCACAAAGGTACCAAGGATTCCACCCCCAGGCGCTGGGAACTCCAGTCATGCCTCCACACTGTCATCCTCTCCGGAGATACCTGACATGGCAAGCCAGGGTGAGTCATTGGAAGCAATTGGTGGTGCAACTGCTTCTCACACTTCAGCCCCTGTGTATGTGACTGAAGATGCATTCTCCTCTGCCCTGTTGGGCTTAGAAGGAAGATTAGCGGCTTTAATCGCATTCTCCATCCAAGAGGATAGGAAGCATGCTAGATCCCCCTCCCCATCTCAAACCCCTTTTTCCAAGGGAACAGAGGGCACAGGATGAGGTGTTATCCTCAGGTGATCACGGGGAAAACAAGCCAAATTTTCCTCAGTGGAGGAAACAACAGTTGATGAACCTTATGCAACCTCCCAATCTGACAGATTGATGGTGCAAACTCTTACAGAGATGGTTCATTCCACTTTTTATACTACTCCTAACAGAGTAAGCTGAAAGTCCAGGTCCCTTCTTTGGTTTTTAAAAAAAAAAGAAAAAAAAAAAACCTTTTTACAGCGCTTATTTATGCTGAATGGGATCATCTGGATAAGCATTTTTTCCCTCCAAAGAGTTTCTCAGTTCTCTATCATGGAGGAAAAATTCACAAGGTTTGGAAAGTACCAGCAGTAGACGCTGCGATTTCCAGCATCAAGATGCATAATTGCTTAAGCATCTAACAGATAAGGAGTTGGAATTTTTTTGTTAAAATCCTCCTACCAATGGCGCTATGTTTCGCCATAGATGCCATAAAAGACCCTATCCACCAGGCGTCTCACCTTGCGCTTGTGCTAAAACACATGCTTAGGACCCTGTGGTTAAAAGGGTTGGTCAGCCGAAGCTTCTTGCAAAAAAGGGTGTCTGACTAGTTTCCCTTTTCATTGGGGAAGGTTTGGTGAAATACATCCAAATGATTTCTAGCAGTAAAGCTCTTTTGTCCAGTAGAAGGTTTAAATGTCCTTTTATTTAGAGTGAAGCCACAACAGCTCACAGGTTAAGTACTCTGACGGCTAGTGCAGCCATAGGAGACTTCCTGACAGACATGGGTTCAGATCCACATGTCGGCGTTCACTAGTGAAGGAGCCACTCCTCACAGGTTAGCTACTCTGATGGCCAGCATAGCCATGGGAGGCTTCCTGAAAGACGTAGGACCTCGTCCTCACGTTGGCTCCTTGTGACCTTGGACAAGTCACTTAAACAGATTCCTTCCCCTGCGCAGGGGTAGCTGCCTCTAGGCAGTGGTAAGGGCCTCCACCGTCAGACTCTAGGGCATGAATTCCAAGAAATACTGTTCAGATCTGTGCGACTTCAAGGTAGTCCCTGCACTACTTTTGTACCACTTTTATGCGACTTGAGGTCCATAAACCTCTAGAATACACAGGCATTGTTTCCTGTCGCATCAAAATCGCTCCCCGACGTATTCTCGGCGGCAAAGGATCACGGTAAAATCACGCAACTTTGGGGTCAAGAGGAGAAAATATTCAGCCCCTGTATACATGATTGAAGATGCGTTTTCCCTCTGCCCTGCAGGGCCTAGAAGGAAAATTAGCGACTTTAATCGCATCCGCTATCCAAGGATGGGAAGCGTGTTAGATCCCCTCCCCCACCTGAGATCCCTTATCAAGGGAACAGCGGGTAGAGGATGAAGGATTACCCTCAGGTAATCGGGAAGAAAGGCAAACCGAGTACTCCTCTGCAGAGGAGACAACTAGAGTTGAATTTTTTTTCAGCCTCGCAATCTGAGAAATTGCTGGTACAAACCCAGAGGCGTAACTATAACCTTCAGGGCCCCAGTGCAAGAAACCATGAAGGGCCCCTGACCCGCAGTATGATGGGGGGGGGGCATTGTGAAAGGATGAGGGGCAGTATGACGGGGTATTTTGACAGGAGGGGGCAGTGTGACCAAAGAAGGGTATCTGGAAAGTGTGACCAGAGGGGGGAGTGTGATAAGAGGGGGCACTGTGAAAGAAGGGGGGCAGTGTGACAAGAAGGGGCAGTACGATGGGGGCAGTGTGACAGGAGGGGGCAGTATGACAGGGGGGCAGTGTGACAGGGGGATATTGTGACAAGAGGGGGGCAGTGTGACAGGAAAAGGATACCTGGGAAGTATTACAAGAGGGGGGCAGTGTAATGAGGGAGCACTGTGAAAGGAGGGGGACTGTTTAACAAGAGGGGGGTAGTGTGACAGGAGGGAGGTGAATATGACAGAAGGGGGCAGTGTGACGAGGGGGCAGAATGATGGAGGGGCAGTGTTACAGGAGGGGGCAGTATGACAGGAATGTATTGTGCCAAGGGGGCAGTGTGACAGGGGACAGTGAGACAGGTGGGGGCAGTATGATGGGGAAATAGTATGACGTGGGCAGTGTGATAAAAGAGGGGCTATTTGGCAGGTGGGGGGCCAGTGTGAGAGGGGACAAGTGGGGGCCAGTGTGAGAGGGTACAGGTGGGGGGCAGTGTGAGAGGGGACAGGTGGGGGCCAGTGTAAGAGGGGACAGGTGGGGGCCAGTGTGAGAGTGGACAGGTGGGGGGGCAGTGTGAGAGTGGACAGGTGGGGGGGGCAGTGTGAGAGGGGACAGGTGGGGAGGCAGTGTGAGAGGTGACAGGTGGGGAGGCAGTGTGAGAGGTGACAGGTGGGGAGGCAGTGTGAGAGGTGACAGGTGGGGAGGCAGTGTGAGAGGGGACAGGTGGGGGGCAGTGTGAGAGGGGACAGGTGGGGAGGCAGTGTGAGAGGGGACAGGTGGGGGCCAGTGTGAGAGGGGGTGGGTGGCTAGTGTGAGAGGGGACAGGTGGGGGCCAGTGTGAGAGGGGACAGGTGGGGGGGGCAATGTGAGAGGGGACAGGTGGGTGGCCAGTGTGAGAGGGGACAGGTGGGTGGCCAGTGTGAGAGGGGACAGGTGGGGGGCCAGTGTGAGAGGGGACAGGTGGGGGGCCAGTGTGAGAGGGGACAGGTGGGGAGGCAGTGTGAGAGGGGACAGGTGGGGGCCAGTGTGAGAGGGGGTGGGTGGCCAGTGTGAGAGGGGACAGGTGGGGGGGGGCAATGTGAGAGGGGACAGGTGGGGGCCAGTGTGAGAGGGGACAGGTGGGTGGCCAGTGTGAGAGGGGACAGGTGGGGAGGCAGTGTGAGAGGGGACAGGTGGGTGACCAGTGTGAGAGGGGACAGGTGGGTGACCAGTGTGAGAGGGGACAGGTGGGGGCCAGTGTGAGAGCGGACAGGTGGGGGCCAGTGTGAGAGGGGACAGGTGGGTGACCAGTGTGAGAGGGGACAGGTGGGGGCCAGTGTGAGAGGGGACAGGTGGGGGCCAGTGTGAGAGGGGACAGGTGGGGGCCAGTGTGAGAGGAGACAGGTGGGGGGGCCAGTGTGAGAGGGGACAGGTGGGGGGGTAGTGTGAGAGGGGACAGGTGGGGGCCAGTGTGAGAGGGGACAGGTGGGTGGCCAGTGTGAGAGGGGACAGGTGGGTGGCCAGTGTGAGAGGGGACAGGTGGGGGGCAGTGTGAGAGGGGACAGGTGGGGGGGGCAGTGTGAGAGGGGACAGGTGGGGAGGCAGTGTGAGAAGGGACAGGTGGGTGGCCAGTGTGAGAGGCGACAGGTGAGTGGCCAGTGTGAGAGGGGACAGGTGGGGGGGGCAGTGTGAGAGGGGACAGGTGGGGGGACAGTGTAAGAGGGGACAGGTGGGGGCCAGTGTTGTGCTTAACTTACATGAGAAGCACATATGGAAGAAGCAGCATGCTTCCTTGTGATGTCCGCAGGATGTCCCTCCAGGCAGCACAGTTGACTTCCCGAGTGTCATTGTATCCAATGGAGAGGGGAGGGGCCTCTGACCCGAGCGTGTATCAGCAAGACTCAGAGTGTACAAGCAGAGGGACAAACTTGTGCACTGAATCTGGTGTCTGCTCGGGTCAGAGGCCCCTCCCCTTTCCATTGTACTCGCTGATATTCGGGAAGTGAACTGTGTGCTGCCTGGAGGGACATCCCGCAGAGCGCAGACATCACATAGCTGCCGATCGCCCCCTCCCGCCCCCCTCTCCTGTATAGTTAGATGCAAGCCAAGGGAGGTGCGGTGTCTTGGGGCCCCCCCACACTGGCAGAATTCCAGGGCCCAGTCGCAAGTGCGACTGTTGCGACCCTGGTAATTCCGCCACTGTACAAACCTCTTACAGAGATAATTTGTGCCTCTTTCAAGCTACCTCTAGTAGAGTCAGCTGATAGTTCTGTTTTTTCTTAGGTTCCTTGGAACCTTCACTGCCTTTTTAATGCGTTTCCTGTACATGTACAGAGCCACGCAGAAATTCAACAGATCCATTCTAGATCTAAAAGAATCTAAATCAGTTCCTGAAGATCCGCTCCTTTCTATGGAGTCGATCAAGTCAGTAGTTTCTATCCTGCAAGGAGGAAAACTTCTAGCGCCTATCGGCATCAGGGACGCATATCTGCATGTCCATATATTTCCCGCTCACCAAAGGTTTCTGCGGTTCGAAGTAGAACAGCAGCATTTCAGTTTATAGCCTTGCTCTTCGGGCTAGCTACAGCACCTCGAGTGTTCACAAAGGTGCTAGCCCCACCTGTAGAAAGGTCAAGGGCACAGGGCTTAAACAGTCTTGGCATACCTAGACGATCTATTGTTAATAGACCAATCGCTGTTCGGAGTAAGCTGAACGCATTACAACCAGTTACCTGGAAAGGTCTGGGTTGCATTCTCAACCTAGTAAAGTCTCCATTAAAATCGCTAAAAAAGGGCTGCAGTATTTGGGTCTGATCATAGATACAGCCCAGAAAAAGGGACTTCTTGCCCAAAAAAAACAAAAAAAAAACCACTCTATAAAAGAGTTGGTGTGGATGGTCAGGTCAAAAGGAGGTCCCTCCATTCACCTTTGCATGAGGTTGTTAGAAAGGATGGTCCCTTTGCCCAGTTCCATTCAAGACTGTTGCAAAACAGCATTCTATTTGCTTGGAACAAAACGATCCAAGCTTTGGACTTGCCAATGCGGCTGTCCCCAAGGGTGTCCCAAAGCCTCAATTGGTGGTTACTAAAGAATGTCCTAAAGGGTAAATCCTTCAGACCACTTATCTGGAAAGTGGTAATGACAGAGAAGACAACTGTCCAAGGACAGTGTTCAAGAACCGAAGGAGCCTTGCCCATCAACATCCTAGAGATTCGGGCAGTGCGTCTGGCTCTAATGCCGCGTACACACGGTCGGACTTTTCGTCTACAAAAGTCAGACAGCCTGTCCGACAGACTTCCGGCAGACTTTCGGCGGACTTGCGGCGGACTTGCGGCATACTTTCTAACGAACGGACTTGCCTACACACGACCACACAAAAGTCAGACGGATTCGTACGTGATGACGTACACCGGACTAAAATAAGGAAGTTCATAGCCAGTAGCCAATAGGTGCCCTAGCGTGGCTTTTTGTCCGTCGGACTAGCACACAGACGAGCGGATTTCGGGGTCCGTCGTAGTTACGACGTAAAGATTTGAAGCATGTTTCAAATCTAAAGTACGTCGGATTTGAGGCTAAAAAAGTACGTTGAAAGTCCGGAGAAGCCCACACACGATCGGATTACCAGCCAGCTTTAGTCCGTCAGCGTCCGTTGGACTTTTGTAGACGAAAAGTCCGACCGTGTGTATGCGGCATTAAAGCCTGGACTTCCAAGTTAAGGGATTGTCCTGACAGGATCCAATCTGTCAATGCCACGGCTGTGGCCTATATCAATCACCAAAAGGGGCACCAAGAATCTCTCAGAGAGAAGTGAACCATATTCTAACTTGGGCAGAAAGAAATATTCCGTGCCCATCGGCAGTCTATATTCCGGGAATAGAGAATTGGCACGCACACTACATGTGCCGCCAGCAGATTATTCCCAGGGGAATGGTCTATTCACCCCGACATGTTTTCAGGCTGTTTGTCAAGGATGGGGGACTCCGGATGTAGATATTCTAGCATCCAGTGCAACATAAAGTTAGTCAACTTTGTGTCCACAACAAAGGATCCATTCGCATGCAGAACAGATGCGTTGGTGATACTGTGGGATCATATTTTACTGATCTATGCATTTCCCCCTATTCAGTTGCTGCCTTGACTTCTTTGCAGGATCAAGCTGGAAAGAAAACCGGTAATTCTGGCAGCACCAGCATGGCCCAGAAGGTCATGGTATGCAGAGGTCGTAAAGATGGCAGTGGAGGATCTGTGGTCCCTTCCACTAAGGCCAGACCTGCTCTCACAGGGGCCGATATTCCATCCTACTTTACGAATGCTAAATTTAACGGCCTGGCTATTGAGATCCACATTCTGAAAAGACGTGGGCTTTCCAGGACAGTTATTTCTACTTTAATGCTAGGAAGCCAGCTTCTAGAGCTATATATTATAGAGTCTGGAAAGCTTATGTTTCCTGGTGGGAATCCAAGGGTTGGCACCCTCGAAGATATATTATAGGCAGAATTCTTGCCTTCCTACAAGTAGGCGTAGAGATGAAGTTGGCCCTGAGTACTATTAAGGGCAAAGTCTCAGCCTTATCAATTTTATTTCAAAGACCACTTGCTACGCATTCTTTAGTCCGGGGTTTCATGCGAGGAGTGATGCGGATTAATCCACCAGTTAAATCACCCTTAAGCACTTGGGACTGTTTGTCAGTGTTACAAAAACCGCCATTCAAACTATTATGCCGCGTACACACGGTCGGACTTTTCGTCTACAAAAGTCAGACAGCCTGTCCGACAGACTTCCGGCAGACTTTCGGCGGACTTGCGGCGGACTTGCGGCATACTTTCTAACGAACGGACTTGCCTACACACGACCACACAAAAGTCCGACGGATTCGTACGTGATGACGTACACCGGACTAAAATAAGGAAGTTCATAGCCAGTAGCCAATAGGTGCCCTAGCGTGGCTTTTTGTCCGTCGGACTAGCACACAGACGAGCGGATTTCGGGGTCCGTCGTAGTTACGAAGTAAAGATTTGAAGCATGTTTCAAATCTAAAGTACGTCGGATTTGAGGCTAAAAAAGTACGTTGAAAGTCCGGAGAAGCCCACACACGATCGGATTACCAGCCAGCTTTAGTCCGTCAGCGTCCGTTGGACTTTTGTAGACGAAAAGTCCGACCGTGTGTACGCGGCATTACAGCATGTTCCCTTAGTCCTTCTGACTAGGAAGCTGATATTTTTGGTTGCTATATCCTCAGCAAGGAGGGTTTCAGAATTGGCTGCTCTTTCCTGTAAAGAGCCATATTTGGTTATTCATGAGGACAGAGTGGTGTTGTGCCCTCGTCCAGGTTTTTTACCAAAAGTGGTCTCAGGCTTTCATCTGAATGAAGATATTGTCCTGACATCGTTTTTTCCAAAACCATCTTCCAAGGAAGAAAAGTCACTACATTGTCTTGATGTGGTGAGAGCAGTGAAGATCTATTTAAAGAAAACTGCTCAGATTCGTAAGACTGATGTCTTATTTATTCTGCCAGAGGGTCCTAAAAAAGGACAGGCAGTGTCAAAATCCACTGTGGCTAAGTGGATTTGGCAGGTTATAATTCAAACTTATGATTTAAAGGGAAAGATTCCCCCTTTTCAAGTTAAGGCGCACTCTGCCAGAGCGGTTGGTGCTTCTTGGGCAGTGCGTCACCAGGCCTCCATGTCTCAGATCTGCAAGGCCGTGACTTGGTCTTCAGTGCATACATTTACAAAATTTTATCAAGTAGATGTAAGATGGAATGAGGATATCGCCTTCGGGCGCAGTGTGCTGCAGGCAGCAGTATAAATCCTCAAGGTCTGGGGGTGCCCTACGCGTTGTCTCCC
Organism: Lithobates septentrionalis; assembly: GCA_037952835.1. Taxonomy (NCBI): domain Eukaryota; kingdom Metazoa; phylum Chordata; class Amphibia; order Anura; family Ranidae; genus Lithobates; species Lithobates septentrionalis. The sequence continues at coordinate 640,675 of JBBDGP010001260.1, read as the reverse complement.
TCCCCTCAAGTAGCATTGCTATGGGACATCCCACCAAGTAATTACTTGAGGCTCTGTGTCCTATGATGTACGATAAAGAAAATAGGATTTTTAAAACAGCTTACCTATAAAATCCTTTTCTTGGAGTACATCATAGGACACAGAGCTCCCACCCCTCTGTTTTATGGGGTGAGAGTATATTGCTTATATTGCTTGGCTACAAAAACGGAGGAGTCCTGGAAGGAGGAGGGGTTATATAGGGGAGTCAACTTCCTGTATTGGTTATACCAGTGTCAACACCTGAAGGTAGGCCCATAACCCACCAAGTAATTACTTGAGGCTCAGTGTTCTATGATGTACTCCAAGAAAAGGATTTTACAGGTAAGCTGTTTTAAAAATCCTATTTTTTCCTTGCATGTGATTGGGTATTCTTTGCAAAGTGCAGCTTTGCCTCATTTACTAAGCTCTGGAGCAACGTACCATGCAGTGCACAGTATATTTGCCTTTAGTAAATCAACACCAGTTTCATTGAGTATTGTGTAGGCTGTCCTATTAAAATATCAATGTTATTGATAGTTGGTATTATTCTCAGTGGTATTATTCTATTATTCTTGCTATTATTCTCAGTTGGTATAGATTCTCAGTGAATGATATTTAGCTTGCTAATGCGGCGTGTATCATAAACAATTGCCTTTTTTATATAAAGCGGTGCTCCACCCAAAAGGGGAAGTGCTGCTTATTTGCCTCCCCCCCCCTCCGCCACATTTATCACCTTTCAGGTAGGGGGAGGGGGGAGGGGGTACCTTGTTTTGACAGGTACCCGCTTCCACTTCCGACTGACTTTGCGCATGCGCAGTAGGCAACTGGCTGTGAAGCCAAAAGGCTTCACTGCCGGTTTCCCTTAAGCGAGATAGCGGCGGCAGCACCTGAGCACCGATTGAAAATACGGCTCGTGGATAGGTAAGTGTCCTAATATTAAAAGTCACTTTAACTTTTAATTTTTTCCTAAAGGAGCCTGGAGCTCCGCTTTTGAAGAAAAATTAAACCCACCAACTTTAAAGCAGAACTAAAGTTCCACTGTAAGGAACAGCAAGTAGGCAGGCTTTTATTGCAGAAGAGACACACTGTCCATGCGCAGCTCAGCTTACAGCGTTGGGCCAGCCTCTGAGTGCCGGGATGACAGCTCCTGTGCATATGCAGGAGTGACATTATCCCCAACCGGCAAATGAAGTGGTCTGAAGACAAGCACTCAGAAGAAGATGCCAGTGCAGGACTATTCGACAGGTAAGTATTCACTCATTATTTCCATTTTTAGGCTGGCCATACATTATACAATTTTCAGGTACAACTTTCCTTTAGATTTACCAAAACCATATAATATGAGGTCAAACCTAAACACTTTCAATTTGTATTCAATCAGGCAGGCTCTTATACTACATAGTTGAAGGTAAAACTAAAGAAAATTGAATAAGAAAATTGCATGGTGTATGGCCAGCTTAACTGTTTTCTAAATCCAGTTAATGTCAAGATATGCCATAAATTATTACTGTTGGGGCTTATTTACACTTGCTTCGGCTTCAGCAACAGACGCTTTATTAAATAAAAATGTTGGGACTTTATATGAGACAATGACTGCTGTAGAGTTCGTGTGTCTCCATCCCTGAATCATACTTCTAGGGGTTGATTTACTGTCAATATTTGTAGTTCTCACATGCACAGAACTCTGTGAATGAATGACGCGTCTGAGTGGGTGGAGCCCCGCGTGGCCACGTTTTTAAAAATTGCAACAGCGAGTGCGGGGAGAAGATACCTCGTCACAACAGGGGTTCAGGAGGGGGTGTGGGGGCTGCTTCAACAGTAACATGTTACATGTTACATCCTGAATATGGGTGTTGCATGTTATACCCTCAATATGGGTATAACATGTTATGAAAGGTGAACTTCTCCTTTTAAAGCTGGTGTGACAGGATAACAATGCAAGAGCACAATTGAGAGATAGCGACAAAGCATTGTCAACAGGAAGTGCTTCAACAAGCACCTACAGTGGATATAAAAACTCTAACCACCCCTGTTAAATTGTCAGGTTTCTTTGATGTAAAAAAAATGAGACAAAGATAAATAATTTCAGAACTTTTTCCACCTTTAATGTCACCTATAAACTGTAAAACTCAGTTGAAAAACAAACTGAAACCTTTGGGGGGGGGGGGGGGGGGGGTAAAAAATAAAAAATAAAATAATGTGACTGCATAAGTGTGCACACCCTCTTATAACTGAGGATGTAGCTGTGTTCAGAATTAAGCAATCATAAGCAAATAAAGTTTAGCTGTTCTAGTAGATCTTTCCTGACATTTTCTTAGTTGCATTCTACAGCAAAAGCCATGGTCCGCAGATAGCTTCCAAAGCATCAGAGGGATCTCATTGTTAAAAGGTATCAGTCAGGAGAAGGGTACAAAAGAATTTCCAAGGCATTAGATATACCATGGAACACAGTGAAGACAGGCATCATTAAATGGTGGAAAATATGGCACAACAGTGACATTACCAAGAACTGGATGTCCCTCAAAAATTGATGAAAAGACGAGAAGAAAACTGGTCAGGGAGGCTGCCAAGAGGCCTACAGCAACATTAAAGGAGCTGCAGGAATATCTGACAAGTACTGGCTGTGTGGTACATGTGACAACAATCTCCTGTATTCTTCATATGTCTGGGCTAGGGGGTAGAGTGGCAAGACAGAAGTCTTTTCTTATGAAGAAAAACATCCAAACCTGGCTAAATTTTGCAAAAACACATCAGAAGTCTCCCAAAAGCATGTAAAGCATGTGGGAAAATGTGTTGTGGTCTGATGAAACCAAGGTTGAACTTTTTGGCCATAATTCCAAAAGATATGTTTGGTGCAAAAACAACACTGCACATCACCAAAAGAACACCATACTAGGGATGAGCTTTGCGTTCGAGTCGAACCCATGTTCGACTCGAACATCGTCTGTTCGCCCGTTCGCCGAATTGCGAACGATATGGGCCGTTCGCGCCAAATTCGTGTGGCGCGTCACGGCCCATAATTCACTGCGGCATCGCAGTGCATTGCTGGCTGATGATTGGCCAAGCATGCACTATGACCCGCATGCTTGGCCAATCACAGCGCCATCTGTAGAGAGAGCTGTAATTGGCCAAAGCCAGGGTGGCTTTGGCCAATTATGGCTCAGGGGGTTTAGTACACGCCCCACACTATATTAGGCCGCCTGCTCGGCGGCCCTGTGTAGTGTGTGTTCCGGTGTTGAGAGACAGAGACAGAGAGACTGTCATTTGATTTAAGTTAGATAGATTAGGCAGGACAGTCAGTGAGTTAGCTGCACTTACAGTGTATTGTGTATATATATGCATCCCAGGTGTTGTGTATGTATGTATATATATATATATATATATATATATATATATATATATATATACATACACTGTATTCAGTTTAGCTAGACCCGTTCCTGTTATTATCTTCCTACTGACAGGCAGGCTTGTGTTGTTACAGTATTTACAGCTACCTGAAGAAAATTGCTGGTGTTCTTCTGATCCTATTAGTACCACAGTCAGGCAGCTAGACTATTTACAGTTAGTGTAGTGTGTCCTCCTCACAGTGTTCAGCTAAAGCTACAAGTTAGTTTAGTGTGACCTCTGCACAGTGTTCAGCTAAAGCTACACGTTAGTGTAGTGCGTCCTCCTCACAGTGTTCAGCTAAAGCTACAAGTTAGTTTAGTGTGACCTCTGCACAGTGTTCAGCTAAAGCTACCTGTAGAAGGTTGGTGGTGTTTTCCTGATCCTATCACTACCGCAGGCAGCTACATTATTTTAACGTTAGTGTAGTGCGTCCTCTGCACAGTGTTCCGCTAAAGCTACCTGTAGAAGGTTGGTGGTGTTTTCCTGATCCTATCACTACCGCAGGCAGCTACATTATTTTAACATTGGTGTAGTGCGTCCTCTGCACAGTGTTCAGCTAAAGCTACAAGTTACTGTAGTGCATCCTCTGCACAGTGTTCAGCTAAAGCTACCTGTAAAAGATTGGTGGTGTTCTCATACTACATGCAGGCAGCTGATTTTGCTAGCTGCAGTATCAGTATATATGCAGTATCAGAGTATATATATATATATATATATATATATATATATATATATATATATATATATATATATATCCCAGCTTAGTGCAGCTACAGCTCACTGCAGGCCATTAGTATGTCTGGAAGGCCAACAAGGAGAGGCAGACAGTCACAAGCCAATAAAAGAGGGCAAGCAGGCTCTGTGTCTAAAGGCAACAGTGCTGGTCGTGGAGATGGTGCATCCTCATCAGCACGTGGCCGTGGGACACGCTTGGCCTTTTTTTCGGCAGCTGGCCGTGTTGAGCCGCAACATGCGGAAGACTTGGTCGAGTGGATGACCAAGCCGTCCTCATCCTCTCTCACCCATGCTCAGGGTACTTTGTCTGGCAAAGCAGCTGCCAACGCGGCCTCTTCCCTCGGCTCAATGGCATCAGTGACTCCTTCCCTAGCCCCACCATATCCTCCTGAGGAGTCCCTCGAACTCTTTGACCACAGTGTTAGGTATATGCTCCAGGAGGATGCCCAGCGTTTAGAAGGCTCTGATGATGATACTGAGCTAGATGAAGACAGTAACGTGAGCATGGACAGAGGGGGTGCCCAAGAAGGACAGCAATCTGGCAGTCATGCTCCCCCTGCTGCAGCATACTGCCAGGTTTGCTCCAGGGATGAGGAGGGAGGGAATGATGAGGTCACTGACTCAACGTGGGTGCCTGATAGGAGAGAGGAGGAGGCGGCACATCACCAACGAGGCAGGATGCCCTCCAGGGGCCAGCCTAAGGGCAGCACACTGACTGCATCACACCGCAAAGCTCCGCATGTGCAGGGCGCTGCTGTCTCTGCACGTTATTCCAAAACTTCTTTGGTGTGGGCCTTTTTTGAGACGAGTGCATCAGATCGCACCGCTGCTATTTGCAACATATGTCTCAAGCGTATCTCGCGTGGCCAAAACATCTCCCGCTTGGGCACCACATGCTTGACCAGACATATGTTGACCTGCCATGCAGTTCGTTGGCAAGCGTATCAAAAAGACCAACACTAAAGAACAAAGAGGACCTCTCCTTGCTCCTCATCAGCTGAGATCTCCAACCCCACTATACCTTCAGTCCTCTCTGAGATTTGCACTGAGAGGAATGAAGGTGTAGAATTAGGTGTGTCACAGCCTAGTACTTGTGGGCAATCTGCTTTCGGTACACCGACGTCAGATTGTACCAGGCAAATTTCCTTGCCCCAGCTGCTGCACCGTCGAAAGAAGTTCGCTTCCAGCCATCCACATGCCCAGCGGTTGAATGCTAGCTTGGCAAAATTGCTAGCACTTCAACTGCTACCTATTCAGTTGGTAGACTCTGCCCCCTTCCGTGAGTTTGTGGAATATGCGGTTTCTCAGTGGCGGGTACCCAAACGCCACTTTTTCTCATGGAAGGCGATTCCGGCTCTCTACCGGCATGTGGAAGGCAATGTTTATGCCTCGCTGGACAGGGAGGTCAGCGGTAAGGTGCATATTACCGCTGACTCATGGTCCAGCAGGCATGGACAGGGACATTACCTAAGTTTCACGGCGCATTGGGTGACTCTGCTGGCATCTGGGAAGGATGCAGGACAAGGTGCAGTAGTGTTGGAGGTTGTTCCGCCACCACGCCTCCAAAATGCCACTACTAATGATTCTGACACACCTCTCTCCTCCACCTCCTCCTTTTCTTCTTCCTCCATGGCCTCTTCCTGTGCTTTGTCCTCGGAACCAGCGGTGCTCCATAGGCATTCAAGGGGCTACGCAAGTATGCAGGCCAAAAGATGCCATGCGGTGCTTGAGCTGGTGCGCTTGGGGGGCAGGAGCCACACTGGGGCAGAGGTTCTGTCAGCTCTGCAGGGGCAGGTTCAGAGGTGGTTGACGCCATGCCAACTTAAGGCAGGAATGTTGGTTTGGGACAATGGCACCAACCTCCTCTCCGCCCTCAGACAGGGATATCGGACCCATGTGCCCTGTTTGGCTCACGTCCTTAACTTGGTGGTGCAGCGGTTCTTGGGCAGGTACCCGGGCTTACAGGATGTCCTGAGGCAGGCCAGGAAAATCTGTGTGCATTTCTGTCGGTCATATAATGCCAGTGCTCGGCTGGCAGACCTCCAAAAGGAATTTAACCTGCCCAAGAACCGCCTAATCTGTGACATGCCCATCAGGTGGAACTCAACGTTGGCCATGCTGCAGCGGCTGCACACGCAGCAGAGGACCATCAATGAGTACCTGTGCGACTATGGCACCAGGACAGGGTCAGGGGAGCTTGTTTTTTTTCCCCACGCCAGTGGGCCATGATCAGGGATGCATGCACTGTCCTGTCACCATTTGAGGAGGCCACGAGGATGGTGAGCAGTGACAGTGCATGCATCAGTGACACTGTCCCTCTTGTCCACCTGTTGGAGCACACGCTGCATGGAATAATGGACAGGGCACTTGAGGCAGAACAGAGGCAGGAAGAGGAGGACTTCCTTAGCTCTCAAGACCCCTTTATCCAGACAGTGTTCCTGCGTGCCCGCCGAACACACAGGAAGAGGAGGAGGAAGATTGTGTCAGTATGGAGGTGGAGCCTGGCACTCAGTATCAGCAGCAGTATTTAAGGGATCATTTACAGTCCCAAGAAACACATGGACTTGTACGTGGCTGGGAGGAGGTGGCTGCGGATCATGTCGTTCTTAGTGACCCAGAGGACTCCGGACCGAATGCCTCATAAAACCTACGCTGCATGGCCTCCCTGATTCTGCAAAGCCTGCAGAAGGATCCTCGTATTCGTGGTATCAAGGAGAAGGATCAATACTGGCTGGCAACCCTCCTTGATCCACGTTACAAGGGTAAGGTTGCGGACCTTATCTTGCCATTGCAGAGGGAGCAGAGGATGAAACATCTTCAGGAGGCCTTGCAGAAAGGTCTGTGCAACGCGTTCCCAGAGACTGGGAGGTTACAAACTCCTGTTTCTGGACAACGTGTTGCTGAGGCTTCAGTCAGTCAAAGAAGGAGCGGTGGAGAAGGTGGCCGTCTGACCGACGCGTTCAGACAATTTTTTAGTCCGCAGCTCCAAGGTATGATCGGTTCCAGCAACCATCGCCAGCGTCTGTTTTACATGGTGCAGGAATACCTAGGGGCAAGATCTGACTTGGACACCTTTCCCACCGAAAATCCTCTGGGTTACTGGGTCTTGAGGATGGATCACTGGCCAGAGCTTGCACAGTATGCAATTGAGCTACTGGCCTGTCCTGCATCCAGTGTTCTTTCGGAACGCACATTCAGTGCTGCTGGAGACTTTGTGACCGATCACAGGGTGCGTCTGTCCACCGACTCGGTCAATCGACTGACCTTCATAAAAATGAATCAGTATTGGATCACCACCAGCTACCAAGCACCTGATGCTGATGTAACCGAATACATTTTTTTAAAATGTCAGATCCCTTCAAAGACTGCCTATGCTGATGCTCAGTGACTATCCTGTTATACTGAGTAATTATCCTCTTCCTCCTCAATGATCATGATGATAGCATTTTTGGTTCTGGGCGCCGCCAGTCCCGCCACCAGTGCCTAAGGCCCAATTTTTCAGCCCCTGTTTAACAGGGGCATGTAATTACAATTTTTCATACAATTTTTTGCAGCAGGGCTAGTTCCTGCGCTCCAACTAAAGTATCTGTGAGGGGTTGCAGTGTTGTGGCACCAGCACCAGTGCCTAAGGCCCAATTTTTCAGCCCCTGTTTAACAGCGGCGTGTGATTACAATTTTGAGGCAATTCTTTGCAGCAGGGCTAGTTCCTGCGCTCCAACTAGAGCATCTGTGAGGGGTTCCAGTGTTGTGGCACCAGCACCAGTGCCTAAGGCCCAATTTTTCAGCCCCTGTTTAACAACGGCGTGTAATTACAATTTTTGATGCAATTCTTTGCAGCAGGGCTAGTTCCTGCGCTCCAACTAGAGTATCTGTGAGGACTTACAGTGTTGTGGCACCAGCACCACCACCAAAGGCCCAATTTTTCTGCCCCTGTTCAAAGGGGGCATGCAATTACAATTGATCTAATATTTCACAGCAGGGCCCGTTTCTGCGCCCACCAAGAGTATCTGTGAGGACTTAGTGTTGTGGCACCAGCACCACCACCACCAAAGGCCCAATTTTTCTGCCCCTGTTCAACAGGGGCATGTAATTACAATTCTTGATCTAATATTTCACAGCAGGGCCCGTTTCTGCACCCACCAAGAGTATCTGTGAGGACTTACACTGTTGTGGCTGCAGCACCACCACCACCACCAAAGGCCCAATTTTTCTGCCCCTGTTCAACAGGGGCATGTAATTACAATTCTTGATCTAATATTTCACAGCAGGGCCCTGTGAGGACTTACAGTGTTGTGGCCACAACAACACCTAAGGCCCAAATTTCTGCTGAGTATATAGGGCAGGCCCCTACTTTCAAACATCCAACTTACAAACGACTCCTACTTGCAAACGGAAGGAGACAACAGGAAGTGAGATGAAATCTACCCCTAGGAAGGGAAATTCTCTCCTGTAAGAGTTAATATGGGAAAAACATTTCTCTTTTCCACTGATGCTTTATCACCAATCCTTGTTTCACAAAAAAACCCAAATTTTCAAAAAACATTTGTCAGTGGGACAAAAAGTGAGGTGAAATCTTCTGAAGAGGAGCACAGACAGCAAAACAAATGTCACAAGGGTGATAACCCTTCCCTAGGTTTTCCAAAAAGCTTAAAATAGATTTTTTGGCTGGAGCTAAACATGTTAAAAATGTACCAGTTCAAAATTACAAACAGATTCTACTTAACAACAAACCTACAGTCCCTGCCTTGTTTGCACCGCCTGTATAGTATACTGCTGTTCAGAGTATATAGGGCCTGGGGGCCCCACACCTTTCCTTTTTTAATTTGAGTGCAGGGTTCCCCTTAATATCCATACAAGACCCAAAGGGCCTGGTAATGGACTGGGGGGTACCCATGCCGTTTGTCTCACTGATTTTCATCCATATTGCCAGGACCCGACATTATATTAAAGCCGAAAGCAGTTTTAAATGACTTTTTTTCCTTTAAAAATGACATTTTGTGCAGGGACTGTTCTAAGCACGGGAAACACGCGCCACTTTACAGGCCTACTATAGACACCCCCCAGGTACGATATTTAAAGGAATATTTCACTTTAAAATCACTGCTCCTGAAAAAACGGCAGTTTTTAAACCTTTTTTTTTGCATTGATACATGTCCTCTTGGGCAGGACCCGGGTCCCCAAACCCTTTTTAGGACAATACCATGCAAATTAGCCTTTAAAATGAGCACTTTTGATTTAGAACATTCGAGTCCCATAGACGTCAATGGGGTTCTAACGTTCGTGCAAATTTTCGGTCCGTTCGATTCTGGTGCGAACCGGGGGGTGTTCGGCTCATCCCTACACCATACACACTGTAAAGCATGGTGGTGGCAGCATCATGCTTTGGGGCTGTTTTTTTTTCAGCTGGAACAGGGGCCTTAGTTAAGGTAGAGGGAATTCTGACCAATTCCAAATATCAGTCAATATTGGCACAAAACCTTCAGGCTTCTGCTAGAAAGCTGAACATGAAGATGAACTTCATCTTTCAGCATGACAACGACTCAAAGCATACATCCAAATCAGCAAAGGAATGGCTTCACCAGAAGAAAATTAAAGTTTTGGAATGGCCCAGCCAGAGCCCAGACCTGAATCCAATTGAAAATCTGTGGGGTGATCTGAAGAGGGCTGATGCCCTTGCAATCTCACAGATTTGGAGTGTTTTTTCCAAAGAAGAGTGAGCAAATATTGCCAAGTCAAGATGTGCCATGCCAATAGCCTCCTACCCAAAAAGACTGAGTGCTGTAATAAAATCAAAAGGTGCTTCAACAAAGTATTAGTTTAAGGGTGTGCACACTTATGCAATCTTATTATTATTATTATTTTTTTTTTTATTTCCTCCACCTAAAAGATTTCAGTTTGTTGTTCAACTGAGTTATACAGTTTATAGGTCACATTAAAAGTTCTGAAATTATTTATCTTTGTCACATTTTTTTACATCACAGAAACCTGACATTTTAACAGGGGTGTGTAGACTTTTTATATCCACTGTATATGGTAGGACCACCAGGTAATGTTTTAATGAAAGCTACAGATTCCAAAATATTGAGAATTACTTTTGAAGGCTCTGTTAAAGGTTATACAAGATTTTAGGAATTGGGTTTACATATACTTAATTTTAACCACTTGCCAAACGCACTATAGCCAAATGAGTTCTGGTAGGGCATCATATGACGTCCTCATGTGATAGCGCCTGCTGCGGCACGCTGGCGATGCACTCTGTAAACACTGTGTCCTCGGGACATAATCAGTGTCTCTTTTCCACGTGATCAGCTGTGTCTAGTCACAGCTGATGACAGTGTAAACACAAGCTGGTTATCGACATTCCTTTCCTCAAGCTGACAGCTTGAGGAGAGGAGAGCCGATAAACCGGCTTGTGTGAAATGGACATTATCAGTGATTATCAGTGCAGTCCCAACAGTGCCCACCAGTGCTGCCAATCAGTGCCCATTAGTGCAGCCTCATCAGCGCACATCAGAGAAAAATTACCTGTTTGCAAAATTTTAAAACAATCTATTTTCCCAAATCTTCGGTCTTTTTTCATTTATTTAGCCAAAAATTAAAAAACCCAGTGATGATTAAATACCACAAAAAGAAAGCTGTATTTGTGTGAAAAAATGATAAAAATTTCCTATGGGTACAATGTTGCATGACCGTGCAATTGTCGTTCAAAGTGTGACCGCGCTGAAAGTTGAAAATTAGCCTGGGAAGGAAGGGAGTAAAAGTGCCCAGTAGGCAAGTTTTTAACCCCTTGGCGCCGACCACATACAAATATGCGGCCTCTCGGCAGCTGGTCCCTGGCTGCATATTTGCGTGAATTGTTGTGCGCGCGCCCGACACCGTTACCGGCACCTAATCGAAAGCTCCCAATTGCTGCTTTGTGGTCAGGAGTTTTCAGAGCACGTGACCAGCGTGACAGCCAATCACATCAGCCACGTGCTCTTAAGCCCTGCCTCGTCTCCCAGCATCATAATCCTCGTAAAGGGCCGGGAGGCGCCGGCATTAAGAGGTTAATCTTTGAAAAATAAGGCCTCATTCCAGGGATTAAGGGTGGGTGGCTTTAGTTTATGGATCATAAAGGGTCAAGGGCCTTAGTTTATAGGGAATTAAGATCAAGGTTTTAAATTAAGGGGGGGGGGGGGTTTAGGGCATTGGACTTTAGTATAGTAGATTTTAAGCTTGAAGTTTTTTAAAGTTAAGGGCTTTTGTTTAGGGGGCTTTTCTGGTTGGTAACACTATTAAGAATCAGCGTTGATTGTTCAGTCTCAATAGTAAAAGAGCTTTGGTTGTGTAACATATTTGCCGATGCGCTGTATATGTACAATAAGGTTACCACCTGGCTTTGTTTCACGGGGCAGTCTCCGTTGTGAGGGGGGTCTGTCCCCTGGAAATGTGATTAATACCCGGGAGCTGCCACCATAAACGTCGCAGCGCATGATTCCAATTAATCCGACTGCACAAGCGTAAATTCAAAAATGTCACTGTTAGATTACCCTGCAACTCTTGACTTGCACAGTGTGATGAAATGGAGCTGTGCACTGTGCAGCTTATGATGATGATTTGGTCTGGGTAGCCCATGCAATGTGCGCATTACACTCTACCCCTCTCCCTGAAATAGTGTTGGGCCCTTGGGATGACAGACACAAGCCACAAACTGTGAATAACTGCATGATCTTTGAACCCCTAATCCTGATCTCTGAACACTTGGAATTACTCACCCCTGTCCTCTGAACTCTGTGCAGTACTTAAAGTGGTTGTAAACCTCAGACATGAAATATGAATAAATATGAACAAAGCATATCCCTGTGTAGTATATATTTGTCTCAAATAAGAACTCTAAGGCCCCTTTCACACTGGGGCGGTAGGGGGCGTCGGCGGTAAAACATCGCTATTTTTTTTAAAGGGCTAAAACCCCTTGTATAGCGAGGCTATAGCCGCGGTATTACCGCGATATAGCCGCGCTGTCCCATTGATTTCAATGGGCAGGAGCGGTTTAGGAGCGGTGAATACACCGCTCCTTCACCGCTCCAAAGATGCGGCTTGCAGGAGATTTTTTCTTCTCCTGCCAGCGCACCGCTTCAGTGTGAAAGCCCTCGGGCTTTCACACTGAACAAACAGCGGAGACTGTTTAGGGGCGGTTTGCAGGCGCTATTTTTAGCGCAATAACGCCTGCAAACCGCCCCAGTGTGAAAGGGGCCTAAGTGTCATCTCTGTCTGCTTCTTCGTTCCTCTGCTGTTAGCATGAATAACTTCTGACAAGTTTTCCTGACACCAAGAGAAAAAGGTGACAGGGGAGGGATTTCCAGCTGATTGACAGCCTCGGCCCTCTTCCTGGATGCTGTGTGAAGGGGGGTGTGTCCCTTCCTTCCAATCAGCGCTCAGAGATCTCACTGAGCTCTGCAGTGTGTAATTTCAGCTCTCTGTCTCCTTTTTTTTCTGACTGCTCAGACAACCAGTATGCAATGAGCTCTATAAATGCTGGACTTTATGTAGAGTCTTAAATTAATGCAAGTTGTCTCAGCTGAAGACAAGCAAATTCTGCAATACAATTCAAGTAACACTGTACTTCTCAATGCAGTTCTCAAACAAGAGAAATATGCATTTCTGCCACTAGCAGGCACTGCAGGGGAAAGGCTTCAGTTTAGTTTGCTTGTGGGTTCCATCTTGTACCTCTTACAGTTGGGTGATCGTTGGCATACAGTAGATCGTAGTTTCTCTCCTCTCAGGTCTTAATTGAAAGGTAAGAGGGTAGATTTATATGACAAATTAGTTTATCTTTATAACCTTTAAATGATTCCTATTATCTTCTCCACCATCACAGCATAATGTGATAAACAGGGATATCCAAACTACGGCCCTCCAGCTGTTGCAGAACTACACGTCCCATGAGGCATTGTAAAACTGACATTCACAAACATGACTAGGCATGATGGGAATTGTAGTTCCTGAACAACTGGAGAGCCATAGTTTGGAGACATAAGAAAAGATGGTCCTCAACTCCTTGCTTGCTCTTTAAAATCTTTCAAATTTATTGATTCTCCATAAACGACACAGACAGCAGATGTAAACGCATTTCAGCCTTGTGCGACTTGTTCACTACAAGGCCTGCAAGGCTGAAACGCGTTTACATCTGCTGTCTGTGTCTTTTATGGAGAATCAATAAATTATGAAGATTTTAAAGAGCAAGCAAGGAGTTGCAGACCATCTTTTCTCATGAGTTTTACTGCAGCTGTGTGACTGCCTTTTCTGCACCCAGGTAGCTCTAAACAATCTTCTGATCATATTGGGTAGTAGCACCTAGTTTGGAGACCCCTGTAGATAGACTATAAATTCTGTTTTTTCTTTTTCTCCTCTCAGTAAAATGGTGAGACTAACATCTAGAGTTTGGAAACATTTCCACAGTAATTTCTTCTGCAGTTTGCATAAATTGTGAGAAGAAATATTATTTTACAAATTATTATTATTATACAGGATTTATATAGCGCCGACAGTTTACGCAGCGCTTTACAACATTAGGGCAGACAGTACAAGTACAATACAATTCAATACAGGAGGAATCAGAGGGCCCTGCTCGTCAGAGCTTACAATCTAGGAGGGAGGGTCAAGTTATACAAAAGGGTAATAGCTGTGGGGGATGAGCTAATGGAGAAAATAGTGCAGTTGTTAGATGGAGGCAGGATAGGCTTCTCTGAAGAGGAAAGTTTTCAGGGATCGCCTGATTGGGGTAGGGAATTCCAGAGGATGGGCGAGGCTCGGGAGAAGTCCTGGAGGCGGATATGGGAGGAGGTGATGAGGGAGCTAGAGAGCAGGAGATCTTGGGAGGAACGGAGATGGCGTTTAGGTTGGTATTTTGAGAGTAGGTTAGTGATGTAGCTGGAGGCACAGTTGTGGATGGCTTTGTAACTTATGTTAGTATTTTGAATTTAATTCGTTGGGCGAGTGGTAGCCAATGGAGGAATTGGCAGAGAGGGGTAGCAGACACTGAGCGGTTTGTGAGGTGGATGAGTCTGGCAGCCGCATTCATGATGGACTGAAGGGGGGATAGTCTATTTAAAGGTAAGCCAATGAGGCCAAATGCTACAAGGTCGACAAAACACATCAGAATTAAAGCGCAAGTAGCTTTTGCCTCCAGAGTTCTCAAAAAAACAAACAAAACAAAAAACAAAAACAGGCAGACTCAATGGATTCTACGTTTTCTAAAAAAAACTTTTTTTTCTCATAACTTCAAAATTTATGGAATTTTTACATCTCCAGCATGTTACACCCTCTGAGTCCTTCTTGTGCCCAGACTGGCATGCTTAGGTGTACCAAAAAAAGTGGTGTGGTAATTTTACAACTTTCAGACACAGTGAGGTTGATTTACTAAAACTAGAGAGTACAAAATCTAGTGCAGCTGTGCATGGTAGCCAATCATCTTCTTACTTCAGCTTGTTTAGTTAAGCTTTGATGAAAAATACTGTAAGCTGATTGGTTTCTATGCTGGACCACATTTTGCACTCTCCAGTTTTAGTAAATCAACCTGAATGTTTTCACCTGTTGAGCTTTTGCATTCTAACAGTAACAGTTATTAGAACGTTTTGATGAATTGTTACCCTTGAACTTTCAGGCTATGGACAATCTGGCCCACTGTTTCAAAGAGCTGGGTATGACGCTGTAGCTTGTGCAATGTCTGGATTAATGCATATCACAGGACCAGAGGTATGAATTCTCCCACTCTCTATTTTTGGCAAGGCATGTTTTTTTTCTTGTTGAATATGTTTATTGAGTTTTCATAAGAAAAAATAAATAATTAAATAAATAAATAAAGAAATAAAATAAACATAGAAATGTAAAGCATGAGTACATATTATACATTCAATGTAGTTAGTATCATAGTAGGGATATGAACCTTATTACTATGAACATTTTACAAATACAGTAATGTAATAATGAAAGAGAATGTTAATTAGAAAAATAGTCAAAATAACATTTTTCAATATTAGGATATATAGCATAAAAAAAAATATATAATAAAGAAAATAAATCAAAAAGGAAGGAGAGGGGAGTTTAGGTGGTGATGGTCTGGCTCATGATAGATTTACGCAATTAATAATTATATTATCTATCTAATCTAGTGTGGTAATAACAAAGACTGGTCAAAGTAATTAGGGTAGTAGTGTTTAACCCATGGTTGCCAAATCCTAAGAAATTTATTGATCTTGTTATCAGCTATAGCTGTCATCTTAGCAAATATAAGTGCTCTGTTGATTCTATGTTTTGCTTCTGCCAAGATTAGAGACTTAGTCTTCCACGCTTTGGCAATTGTTTGTTTGGCTGAAGTAGTAATTTGAATGAGTAATTGGAATTGAGTGTGAGAAAGTGTATTAGGCTTGAGATTTAAAAGTGCTATAACAGGATCTGGAAGAATAGAAATTTCAAGGGCTTTAGAGGCCATTAAAAATATGTTTTTCTAGAATTCCTGGGCTATTGGGCATTGCCACCATATATGATAATGAGTTCCATGGCGAATCGCATCCTCTGAAGCAATTAGGTGAATATGTAGGAACAAATTTTGCTATTCTAGCCGGTACTAGGTACCACCGTGTAAGAACTTTGTAATTCGTTTCTATAGCATAACAATTTGGAGAAGAAGTTTTAGTGGCTAACCATATACTTGACCAATCTTTAGTATCAAACACCCGATTCATATCATGTGCCCATTTAGCAGTATATGAGGGTAAATTTTCATCAGAATTAACATTGAGTTGTTGATATAATAATGAAATCAGTCCTCTGATGTGTGGGTCGCTTATGCAAATTCGTTAAAATTGAGTCATTTGATTAAGGGATGAACCTGTATTAAGGAGTGGTTCATAAAAATGTTTAATTTGTAGATAACGGAAGATTTCATTTCTCGGAATATCAAAGATTTCACACAACACGGGAAAAGAATGGATTGTGGTAGCGGAAGTTAATTTATATAAGCGATTTAGGTTCATAAAGGACCATACAGAAAATTATCTTGGAAATTTCCATGCAGGATAGAAGGCAGGATTACCAAGGAATGAAAGTAGAGGATTATGTGAGGATTGAAGATTGTGCGAATTCTTGATTTTGTCCCAGATAGCTAAGGTATGTTTAGTTATGGGATTGGATATGTTTAATCTATCTACCGGGCGGAGCCATAACATGTTGGCAACCGATAGAGGGTCGGTATCCACTGCTTCAATAGCCACCCATAAGGCTGTAGCATGATATTTGGGGAGGAGTGCCATTTGAGCAGCATTAAAGTAAGATAGAAAATTGGGTAATCCTAAACTACCTCTTAATTTATTAAGGTAAAGTGTAGATTTGGGTATACGAGGTTTAGTAGTACCCCAAATGAACGACGGGACTCTTCGTTGAGTAAGTCTTATAAAATAAGATGGTAAAATTATAGGTAGCATCCTGAATAGATATAAAAATGTTGGCATTATTGACATCTTTATAGCATTAATCTTACCTAACCATGAATGTGGAAGAGAGGCCCATTGCTTCATACAACCTGATGTTCGTTTCAGGAGAGGCAGATAGTTAGCCGCAAACAGATATTTTAGAGAGATGGTGAGTTAGGAACCCAGTTAAAAGGTAAGACAGTTTTTGTATGTTGGAGTTCAGATTGTGACAAAGAAATATTTAAGGCATTCGATTTAGACGGATTAATATGAAGTCCAGAAATTTGAGCAAAATTATGTAATAAGTTAAGTAGATTTGGGGTACATATATGAGGATGAGACAGGAAAACAAGGATATCATCAGCAAAGAGGCATATCTTGTGCTGGTGACCACCCAATTCAATACCCTTGATATCTGGGTTTGTTCTAATTAGTTGTGCTAGGGGTTCTATTAATAAGGCAAAAAGTAATGGGGAAAGGGGACAACCTTGTCTGGTGCCTCTATTTATGTCAAACATTGTAGATTTATAACCAGAGTATTTGATGTATGCTCTCGGATTTTTATATAGTGAGGAGACCCAGGTTAGAAAATGGTTACTAAAACCCCATTTTTGTAATACATATTCCATATATGGCCAAGTGACAGTCGAATGCCTTTTTTATATTTAATGAAACAAGGCAGGCTGGGATATTTATTGTTTTAGCTGCGTGAATGAGTAAGAGTGCTCGCCTTATATTATCGCCCGCTTGACGTTTCGGAATAAAACCTGTCTGGTCTTTATGGATTATATGTCCAATGATAGTATTCAATCTAGTAGCCAGAATTTTAGCTAATAGTTTAATATCCAAATTAAGAAGTGATATAGGGTGATAATTAGACCAAGAAGAAGAGTCAGAATGTGGTTTGGGAATCATAGCTATGATAGATGTGAGTGTCTCTGTTCTAAATGAATGTCCATTGAGAATTGAATTAAAGGCCCTGGTAAGAATTGGTGTTAATATATGTATAAACTGTCTGTAGTATACCGCCGAGAACCCATCTGGGCCTGGTCTCTTATGTAGCTTTAAAAATTTTATATTGTTCAAAACCTCAGTATTAGTAATAGGGCCTTCAAGAAAATATCGCTGTTTTTGATCGAGATTAGGAAGTTTAATGCTAGAAAATAAAGGATCCGCTTTTGTCTTATCGAATGTTGAAGCAGGGGAATATAGTTTAGCCAAAATAGTACGAAAAACCTCTAGAATCTTAACTGGATTACTCGTGTACGCTTCTCTGGATATTTTCAATCAGATAGGTTTCTTTTCATGTTGTGGGATTTTCAGGCTTCTGGCCATAGGTGTATCTGGTTTATTAGCCTTAGGATATAAAGTATGTTGTCGTTTGCGTAAAAATTTATCGGCTGAATCAGTCAAAAAAAGATCTAAATCCAGGCGGGCTTTTTCAAGTTTAGAGTTATTAATAGCCGTCGGGCAGGATTGAAAGGCCTGATGACAGTCATTAAAGGTAGTTTCCAGCTTTGAAAACATTAGTTTGCGTTCTCTTTTGAGTATAGTAGCTTGTTGTTAGGGATGAGCCGAACACCCCCCGGTTCGGTTTGCACCAGAACCTGCGAACGGACCGAAAATTCGCACGAACGTTAGAACCCCATTGACGTCTATGGGACTCGAACGTTCTAAATCAAAAGTGCTAATTTTAAAGGCTAATTTGCATGGTATTGTCCTAAAAAGGGTTTGGGGACCCGGGTCCTACCCCAGGGGACATGTATCAATGCAAAAAAAACTTTTAAAAACGGCTGTTTTTTCGGGAGCATTGATTTTAATGATGCTTAACCTCCTTGGCGGTAATCCCGAGCGTGACTCGGGTCTGACTTTTACTGTCAGGAGCGGTAACCCCGAGTCACGCTCGGGGTAACATTGCAGAGCATCCAGTGGAGCCCTTACCTTCTCCTGGGTTCCAGCGATGCCCTCCACTGTCCTCGGCTGTGCTCCGCTGTGATCGCCAGCGCGATCACAGCATCTCACTTCCTAGTTCCGTTCCCTGCGAGCAGCAGCGGCGCACGGGAGCGGAACTAGGCGGGAAATTCAAAGTTCAAAAGTTCAAACACAAAACACACATATAAAAAGAGGTGATACAGTGTAATCTGAGAGGATTACATTGTATCATCTCAGATCTCACTGATACAGTGCCCCTTGCCCCAGTGCCCATTGCCTCCAATAAAATATTGAGAAGATGGAATCCAAAAAGCGCCATTTCGCTACAAAATTGCCTTTGGAGCAGTTGAATGACAGCGACAGCGACATGGAGTTGCTCCCAGAACTCAGCGATAGCGAGTCGTGGGGAGATTTGTCGTCTGACACTGAGCTGACAAGTGACAGCGATGACAGCGGTGATGATCCTGCACCTGACATCAGCGATGTGCGCACTTGGTGCCCTATTGAGTGCGATACGGACCAGGTAGCGCCCCCAAGATTTCCCTTCACTGGATCACCTGGGATGAAGGTCGAAGTTGAGCGTGGCAACCCTCTGGCATACCTGCAATTATTTCTCACAGAGGAGGTAATTGAAAAAATTGTCATAGAGACAAATCGCTACCAACAGCAGCAATCCGCTACGCTGCATGCCAGGTTTTCCCGAAGCAGAAGGTGGGAACCGGTGACTAAAGAGGACATCTGGCTGTTTCTCGGACTCATTATTCTTCAGGGGGTGGTGGGGAAACCACGCCAGAAATGGTACTGGACCACCAACAAGTTATTGGCCACTCCGTTTTTTGGTACTGTGATGTCCGAATACCGTTTTTCCCTCATCATGAAATATTTTCACTTCACTAACAATGAAGAGTTTGATGAGGCCACGCATCCTGCGCCCAAGCTAAAAAAAATCTGGGAGGTATGCCAAATTATTGGGAACAATTTCCAGCGGGCCTACGTGCCAGAAAGGGACGTCAGCGTGGATGAGAGTTTGATGGCCTACAAAGGACGCCTAAGCTGGATCCAGTATATTGCATCCAAAAGAGCGCGGTTTGGCATCAAATCATACATGCTCTGCGAGTCATCCACCGGGTACATATGGAACTCGGTCATTTACACCGGTAAAGGCACGAAGTTCAACCCCAGGTACAGCAATTATGGGATGGCCACATCATCTGTCCTTACACTGCTGGAGCCATTACTGAACCAGGGATATTGTGTGACCATGGACAATTTCTATACGTCGCCGGAACTGTTTGAGGTTTTGATCCAAAACAAGACGGATGCCTATGGTACAGTTAGGCCTAACAGACGTGACATGCCATCAATGTTTGGAAAGAAAAAACTAAAACCCAGAGAAATGGTTGCCTGGCAGAAGGGTAAGATGATGGCAATACGTTGGCGAGACAAGAAGGACGTGTGTCTCATGAGCACTGTACACAATACCTCCACTGCCACGGTCCACACAAAAGGTGGGAAAGATGTGCTGAAGCTGCAAGTCGTCATAGACTATAATTGCACTATGGGAGGTGTCGACCGAGCCGATCAGGCAATGACCTTTTATCCGACTATGCGGAAACAGCAGAAAAAATATTATAAAAAGATTTTCAGGCATCTTCTGGAACAATGCCTTTGGAACGCTTACATCTTGTACCGAGCAGGGAGTGACAGGCCTCTTGTTCATTCAGATTTTATCTGGAAGGTGGCTGAGCAGATTTTTGCCAAACACCAGATGCCATCAGTTGATGCGAACAGACCTGGAGGACGTGCTGTTGGTGTTGCCAACCCAGAACGCCTAACAGGTCGGCACTTTATGGACTATATACCGCCAACCGCAAAAAAGGCAGCACCTAACAGCATGTGTGTGGTTTGCTGTTCACACAGAGATGACAAGGGAAAAAAAATCCGAAAAGAAAGCAGGTTCTTTTGTCCGGATTGTGACGTGGGACTGTGTGCTGTACCTTGCTTTAAAATTTATCACACTCAGGATGTTTACTGAATTTTCTTTGTCTGACAAATTTCTTTAGTTTGTATTACATTATTGAATAAAATTATATTATTTAAAAATTTAAAATCATGATTTTGTGTTTCAAACTTTATCACATCTGGGATGTCTACTAGAGTCAGGTTTAAGTAAGTAATTACTAAGAATTGCAGGCCTATAATACATAGCATCAAATTTCCATGCAAAATAATTGTACCGCTTTCAGCACAAAATTCCAGACCGAATCATACCGCCAGGGAGGTTAAAGTAAAAAAAAAAAAAAAGTGAAATATTCCTTTAAATATTGTACCTGGGGTGTGTCTATAGTATGCCTGTAAAGTGGTGCGTGTTTCCCGTGTTTAGAACAGTCCCTGCACAAAATGTCATTTTTAAAGGAAAAAATCTAATTTAAAACTGCTTGCGGGTTTAATGTAATGTCGGGTCCTGGCAATATGGATGAAAATCAGTGAGACAAACGGCATGGGTACCCCCCAGTCCATTACCAGGCCCTTTGGGTCTTGTATGGATATTAAGGGGAACCCCGCACCCAAATTAAAATAAGGAAAGGTGTGGGGCCACCAGGCCCTATATGCTCTGAACAGCAGTATACAGGCGGTGCAAACAAGACAGGGACTGTAGGTTTGTTGTTAAGTAGAATCTGTTTGTAATTTTGAACGGGTACATATTTAACGTGTTTAGCTCCAGCCAAAAAATCTATTTTAAGCTTTTTGGAAAACATAGGGAAGGGTTATCACCCCTGTGACATTTGTTTTGCTGTCTGTCCTCTTCAGAAGATTTCACCTCACTTTTTGTCCCAATGACAAATGTTTTTTGAAAATTTGGGGTTTTTTGTGGAACAAGGATTTGAAAGCATCAGTGGAAAGGAGAAATGTTTTTCCCATATTAACTCTTACAGGAGAGAATTTCCCTTCCTAGGGGTAGATTTCATCTCACTTCCTGTTGTCTCCTTCCGTTTGCAAGTAGGAGTTGTTTGTAAGTTAGATGTTTGAAAGTAGGGGCCTGCCCTATATACTCAGCAGAAATTTGGGCCTTAGGTGTTGTTGTGGCCACAACACTGTAAGCCCTCACAGGGCCCTGCTGTGAAATATTAGATCAAGAATTGTAATTACATGCCCCTGTTGAACAGGGGCAGAAAAATTGGGCCTTTGGTGGTGGTGGTGGTGCTACAACACCGTAAGTCCTCACTCGCTCTTGGTGGGTGCAGAAATGGGCCCTGCTGTGAAATATTAGATCAAGAATTGTAATTACATGCCCCTGTTAAACAGGGGCAGAAAAATTGGGCCTTAGGCACTGGTGCTGGTGCCACAACACTGCAACCCCTCACAGATACTCTAGTTGTAACGCAGAAACGAGCCCTGCTGCAAAGTATTGCATCAAAAATTGTAATTACACGCCCCTGTTTAACAGGGGCCAAAAAATTGTGCCTTAGGCACTGGTGGTGGCGCCCAGAACCAAAAATGTTCTTACAGTCGGTGGACAGACGCACCCTGTGATCGGTTACAAAGCCTCCAGCAGCACTGAATGTGCGTTCCGAAAGAACGCTGGATGCAGGACAGGCCAGTAGCTCAATAGCTCATTTGCATACTGTGCAAGCTCTGGGCAGTGATCCATCCTCAAGACCCAGTAACCCAGAGGATTTTCGGTGGGAAAGGTGTCCAAGTCAGATCTTGCCCCTAGGTATTCCTGCACCATGTAAAACAGACGCTGGCGATGGTTGCTGGAACAGATCATACCTTGGGGCTGCGGACCAAAAAATTGTCTGAACGCATCGGTCAGATGGCCACCTTATCCACCGCTCCTTCTTTGACTGACCGAAGCCTCAGCAACACGTTGTCCAGAAACAGGAGTTTGTAACCTCCCTGTCTCTGGGAACGCGTTGCACAGACCTTTCTGCAAGGCCTCCCGAAGATGTTTCATCCTCTGCTCCCTCTGCGATGGCAAGATAAGGTCTGCAACCTTACCCTTGTAACGTGGATCAAGGAGGGTTGCCAGCCAGTATTGGTCCTTCTCCTTGATACCACGAATACGAGGATCCTTACGCAGGCTTTGCAGGATCAGGGAGGCCATGCAGCGTAGGTTTGCTGAGGCATTCGGTCCGGAGTCCTCTGGGTCACTAAGGACGACATGGTCCTCATCCACCTCCTCCCAGCCACGTACAAGTTCATGTGTTTCTTGGGACTGATCCCTTAAAGACTGCTGCTGATGCTGAGTGCCAGGCTCCACCTCCATACTGACACAATCTTCCTCCTCCTCCTCCTCCTCATCCTCTTCCTGTGTGATCGGCGGGCACGCAGGAACACTGTCTGGATAAAGGGGGCCTTGAGAGCTAAGGAAGTCCTCCTCTTCCTGCCTCTGTTCTGCCTCAAGTGCCCTGTCCATTATTCCACGCAGTGTGTGCTCCAACAGGTGGACAAGGGGGACAGTGTCACTGATGCATGCACTGTCACTGCTCACCATCCTTGTGGCCTCCTCAAATGGTGACAGGACAGTGCATGCATCCCTGATCATGGCCCACTGGCGTGGGGAAAAAAAACCAAGCTCCCCTGACCCTGTCCTGGTGCCATAGTCGCACAGGTACTCATTGATGGCCCTCTGCTGCGTGTGGAGCCGCTGCAGTATGGCCAACGTTGAGTTCCACCTGGTGGGCATGTCACAGATTAGGCGGTTCTTGGGCAGGTTAAACTCCTTTTGGAGGTCCGTCAGCCGAGCACTGGCATTATGACCGGTGGAAATGCACACAGACTTTCCTGGCCTGCCTCAGGACATCCTGTAAGCCCGGGTACCTGCCCAAGAACCGCTGCACCACCAAGTTAAGGACGTGAGCCAAACAGGGCACATGGGTCATTTGTCCCTGTCAGAGGGCAGAGAGGAGGTTGGTGCCATTGTCGCAAACCACCATTCCTGCCTTAAGTTGGCGTAGCGTCAACCACCTCTGAACCTGCCCCTGCAGAGCTGACAGAACCTCTGCCCCAGTGTGACTCCTGTCCCCCAAGCACACCAGCTCAAGCACCGCATGGCATCTTTTGGCCTGCGTACTTGCGTAGCCCCTTGAACGGCTACGGAGCACTGCTGGTTCCGAGGACAAAGCACAGGAAGAGGCCATGGAGGAAGAAGAAGAGGGGGGGGTGGAGGAAAGAGGTGTGTAACAATCATTAGCATTTTGGAGGCGTGGTGGCGGATCAACCTCTAACACTACTGCACCTTGTCCTGCATCCTTCCCAGCTGCCAGCAGAGTCACCCAATGCGCCGTGAAACTTAGGTAACGTCCCTGTCCATGCCTGCTGGACCATGAGTCAGCGGTAACATGCACCTTACCGCTGACTGCCCTGTCCAGCGAGGCATAGACATTGCCTTCCACATGCCGGTAGAGAGCCGAAATCGCCTTCTGTGAGAAAAAGTGGTGTTTGGGTACCTGCCACTGAGGAACCGCACATTCCACAAACTCACGGAAGGGGGAAGAGTCTACCAACTGAAATGGCAGCAGTTGAAGTGCTAGCAATTTTGCCAAGCTAGCATTCAACCGCTGCGCATGTGGATGGCTGGGAGCAAACTTCTTTCGGCGGTGCAGCAGCTGGGGCAGGGAAATTTGCCTGGTACAATCTGACGTCGGTGTACCAAAAGCAGATTGCCCACAAGTACTTGGCTGTGACACACCTAATTCTACACCTTCATTCCTCTCAGTGCAGGTCTCAGAGAGGACTGAAGGTATAGTGGGGTTGGAGATCTCAGCTGATGAGGAGCAAGGAGAGGTCCTCTTTGTTCTTTGGTGTGGGTCTTTTAGATACGCTTGCCAATGAACTGCATGGCAGGTCAACATATGTCTGGTCAAGCATGTGGTACCCAAGCGGGAGAAGTTTTGGCCACGCGAGATACGCTTGAGACATATGTTGCAAATAGCAGCGGTGCGATCTGATGCACTCGTCTCAAAAAAGGCCCACACCAAAGAACTTTTTGAATAACGCGCAGAGACTGCAGCGCCCTGCACATGGGGAGCTTTGGGGTGTGATGCAGTCAATGTGCTGCCCTTAGGCTGGCCCCTGGAGGGCATCCTGCCTCGTTGGTGATGTGCCGCCTCCTCCTCCTCCTCCTCTTCCTCTCTCCTATCAGGCACCCACATTGAGTCAGTGACCTCATCATCCCCTCCCTCCTCATCACTGGAGCAAACCTGGCAGTATGCTGCAGCAGGGGGAGCATGACTGCCAGATTGCTGTCCTTCTTGGGCACCCCCTCTGTCCTTGCTCATGTTACTGCCTTCATCGAGCTCAGTATCATCATCAGAGCCTTCCAAACGCTGGGCATCCTGCTGGAGCATGTACCTAACACTGTGGTCAAACAGTTCGAGGGACTCCTCAGGAGGACATGGTGGGGCTAGGGAAGGAGTCACTGATGACATTGAGCCGAGGGAAGAGGCCGCTGCTTTGCCAGACAAAGTACCCTGGGCATGGGTGAGAGAGGATGAGGAGGATGAGGACGGCTTGGTCATCCACTCGACCAAGTCTTCCGCATGTTGCGGCTCAACGCGGCCAGCTGCCGAAAAAAAGGCCAAGCATGTCCCACGGCCACGTGCTGATGAGGATGCACCGTCTCCACGACCATATATATATATATATGTACTGATACTGCAGCTAGCAAAATCAACTGTCTGCCTGTAGTATGAGAACACCACCAACCTTCTACAGGTAGCTTTAGCTGAACACTGTGCAGAGCTCGCAAAAAACTAACTTGTAGCTTTTTTAGCTGCCTGCGGTAGTGATAGGATCAGGAAAACACAACCAACCTTCTACAGGTAGCTTTAGGTGAACACTGTGCAGAGCCCGCAAAAAAATAACTTGTAGGTTTAGCTGAACACTGTGAGGTGGACGCACCACACTAACTTGTAGTTTTAGCTGAACACTGAGCAGGACGCACAGCACTAACTTGTAGTTTTAGCTGAACACTGTGAGCAGGACGCACTGCACTAACTTGTAGCTTTAGATGAACACTGTGCAGAGGTCTCACTACACTAACTTGTAGGTTTAGCTGAACACTGTGAGCAGGGCGCACAGCACTAACTTGTAGTTTTAGCTGTACACTGTGAGCAGGACGCACCGCACTAACTTGTAGGTTTAGCTGAACACTGTGAGGTGGACGCACCGCACTAACTTGTAGTTTTAGATGAACACTGTGAGCAGGACGCACCGCACTAACTTGTAGGTTTAGCTGAACACTGTGAGCAGGACGCACCCCACTAACTTGTAGTTTTAGCTGAACACTGTGAGCAGGACACACTGCACTAACTGTAAATAGTCTAGCTGCCTGACTGTGGTACTAATAGGATCAAAAGAACACCAGCAATTTTCTTCAGGTAGCTGTATATACTGTAACAAGACAAGCCTGCCTGTCAGTAAGAAGATAACAGGAACGGATCTAGCTTAACACTGTGAGCAGGACGCACTGCACTAACTTTAAATAGTCTAGCTGCCTGACTGTGGTAATAATAGGATCAAAAGAACACCAGCAATTTTCTTCAGGTAACTGTAAATACTGTAACAAGACAAGCCTGCCTGTCAGTAGGAAGATAACAGGAACAGATCTAGCTGAACACTGTGAGCAGGACGCACTGCACTAACTTGTAGCTTTAGATGAACACTGTGCAGAGGTCTCACTACACTAACTTGTAGGTTTAGCTGAACACTGTGAGCAGGACGCACAGCACTAACTTGTAGTTTTAGCTGAACACTGTGAGGTGGACGCACCGCACTAACTTGTAGTTTTAGCTGAACACTGTGAGCAGGACGCACCGCACTAACTAGTAGGTTTAGCTGAACACTGTGAGGGGGACGCACCACACTAATTTGTAGGTTTAGCTGAACACTGTGAGCAGGACGCACCGCACTAACTTGTAGGTTTAGCTGAACACTGTGAGCAGGACGCACCCCGCTAACTTGTAGTTTTAGCTGAACACTGTGAGCAGGACGCACCGCACTAACTTGTAGGTTTAGCTGAACATTGTGAGCAGGACGCACCCCACTAACTTGTAGGTTTAGCTGAACACTGTGAAGAGGACGCACCCCACTAACTTGTAGTTTTAGCTGAACACTGTGAGCAGGATGCACTGCACTAACTGTAAATAGTCTAGCTGCCTGACTGTGGTACTAATAGGATCAAAAGAACACCAGCAATTTTCTTCAGGTAGCTGTATATACTGTAACAAGACAAGCCTGCCTGTCAGTAAGAAGATAACAGGAACGGATCTAGCTGAACACCGTGAGCAGGACGCACTGCACTAACTGTAAATAGTCTAGCTGCCTGACTGTGGTACTAATAGGATCAAAAGAACACCAGCAATTGTCTTCAGTTAGTTGTAAATACTGTAATAAGACAAGCCTGCCTGTCAGTAGGAAGATAACAGGAACGGATCTAGCTAAACTGAATACAGTGTATGTATATATATATATATATATATATATATATATATATATGCAACACCTGGGATGCATATATATACACAATACACTGTAAGTGCAGCTAACTGACTGACTGTTCTGCCTAATCTATCTAACTCAAATCAAATGACACTGTCTCTCTGTCTATCTCTTTCAACGCTGGAACACACACTACACAGGGCCGCCGTGCAGGTGGCCTTATATAGTGTGGGGCGTGTACTAAATCCCCTGAGCCATAATTGGCCAAAGCCTCCTTGGCTTTGGCCAATTACGGCTCTCTGTTCAGACGGCACTGTGATTGGCCAAGCATGCGGGTCATAGTGCATGCTTGGCCAATCATCAGCCAGCAATGCACTGTGATGCCGCAGTGAATTATAGGCCGTGACGCGCCACACGCAATTCGGCGAACGGGCGAACAGACGATGTTCGAGTCGAACATGGGTTCGACTCGAACACGAAGCTCATCCCTACTTGCTGTATCATACTACCTCTAATGACAGGTTTATGGGCCTCCCATAACGTAAGGGCAGAGATGTCGTTTGTGTCATTATCTATAAGATAGTCGGAGATTGATTTCTCTCTTTACTAAGAGATGGATGAGTCAAAATGGAATCTTTCATGCACCAGGTTGTGTCATGAGATCTAGGGAGCGTAGAAGCAATATTTGTGAATACTGCACAATGATCAGTCCATGGGAAGGGTATAATTTTAGCTGAGATTATTTCTGGCAACATACTAGATGGGATAAGGATATGATCTATCCATAAAAAGGATTTATGCGGGTAGGAATAATGAGTAAATCGTCTATCAGTAAGATTAATTTCACGCCAGGTATCGACTAAACCATGAGAAGTGAGTAAGCGTTGAAAAGTTAGGTTAGGTGTGCCCGTTGTAGGCCCAGGAGGAGATTTATCTAAAAACGGGAAGATTGTTGCGTTAGAATCCCCACATATAACAACTGTACCAAATTTATGAGTCTCTACGACTTGAAAGAGATGAGATAGGAACGCCGTTGGGCGTTTATTGGGAGCATAGTAGCATACAATAGTAATAGGGTTATCAGAAATATAACCTGTTAAAAGTAAGTATCGTCCCTCCGGATCTATCACTTGTGTTATAAGATTAAATGGAGTGGAACGATGGAAACCAATAAGCGTACCCCGCTGTTTAACTGCAGCGGAGGCAGTATAAAATTGTGGATATGAGGGCGAGAGAAATCTTGGTTGAGCTTTATCTGTGAAATGGGTCTCCTGTAAACATATAATATGAGCTTTTTTAGATGAAAAGGATCGTAGTGCTTTTGTGCGTTTTATGTGGGTTATTAAATCCCTGTACATTTAAGGATAAAACATTTATAGGAGCCATAGACCAACTAGGGTAATAATTCTATCATAAAACAAACAATATTTACTATGAGCCAGAACCACCAGTCTGAGAATCAAAGAGAAATTGAAGTACAAGGAGGAAATAAAAAAAAAGAAAAAAAGAAATAAGTAGAACAATTGAGTTAACCCAATACATAAGCAGTGCAGCTTAATTATAAAGCAGAATAGTAGGGTTTGGGAGCACCTCATAGAAGTTTTCAAAACTCCCTGAGAGGATCTGGGCCCACCAGCAAAGTCCGCCATAAAATAGCAGGAGTCTACAAGTGGAAAAAACAAGGGGGCAGCAAGAAATTCCTATGGGAAGGATGGCCCTGGAGAACTACAGGAACCAAATAAAAAACTAGCAAAGAGATGTTTAATACTTTGCTATATAATTATGTTATATGCAAAAAAAAAAAAAGGATAAAAGAGAACAAAGTCAAATAGATTTTTCAAGTTAAACATAACCGTCACGTCAGAGCTCAACATGTTCAAGAAAATGGTTATGTTAAAACATCGATAACTGAAAACCTGTAATAAGAGAAGGTAATTAGTGGTAGTTTTTAGGTCAGTCCATTGAATCTTCATTTTTGGGCGGTGAATGCTCATATCGGCCGCGCTTGTGGAGATTTTGGTATGAAGAGTAGGAAGAGTTGGAACCTGCGACTTTCTTATGCTGTGAAAAGCGAGTGGTTGAACGACTGCGAGGCTGATCTTTAGGTAAGGCTGTATCAACTAAGCCTAATTTCGTTAGAGCTGACTGTAATAGGGCGTACACACGGTCGGACTTTGTTCGGACATTCCGACAACAAAATCCTAGTATTTTTTCCGACGGATGTTGGCTCAAACTTGTTTTGTCTACACACGGTCGCACAAAGTTGTCGGAAAATCCGATCGTTCTAAACGCGGTGACGTAAAACACGTACGTCGGGACTATAAACAGGGCAGTGGCCAATAACTTTCATCTCTTTATTTATTCTGAGCATGCGTGGCAGTTTGTCCGTCGGATTTGTGTACACACGATCGGAATTTCCGCCAACGGATTTTGTTGTCGGAAAATTTTATCTCCTGCTCTCCAACTTTGTGTGTCGGAAAATCCGATGGAAAATGTCCGATGGAGCCCACACACGGTCGGAATTTCCAACAACACGCTCCGATCGGACATTTTCCATCGGAAAATCCGACCGTGTGTACGGGGCATTAGTCTTCTGAAGAGCGACAGACATATCTAGTTTCCAAGTGAGTAAATCGAAGACAAAAAGGAAACCCCCAATGATAGGTAATTTAATTATTCTGAAGTACCTGCAATTGGGGTTTGAGTGCACGTCTTTTTGCCACTGTTATGCCCCGTACACACGGTCGGACTTTGTTCGGACATTCCGACAACAAAATCCTAGGATTTTTTCCGACAGATGTTGGCTTAAACTTGTCTTGCATACACACGGTCACACAAAGTTGTCAGAAAATCCGATCGTTCTAAACGCGGTGACGTAAAACACGTACGTTGTGGCTCTAAACGGGGCAGTGGCCAATAGCTTTGATCTCTTTATTTATTCTGAGCATGCGTGGCACTTTGTCCGTCGGATTTGTGTACACACGATCGGAATTTCCGACAACGGATTTTGTTGTCGGAAAATTTTATCCCCTGCTCTCCAACTTTGTGTGTCGGAAAATCCGATGGAAAATGTCCGATGGAGCCCACACACGGTCGGAATTTCCGACAACACGCTCCGATCGGACATTTTCCATCGGAAAATCCGACCGTGTGTACGGGGCATAAGAGGGGACAGATCCGTAAAAATCTGATAGGTATGACCCTGAAAGCTGAGAGATTTTTTTCTTCTAGCAGCTGATAGCAGTTGTTCTTTAGTTTTGTAATAGTGCAGTTTAGTTATTATGTCCCTAGGAGGACCTTTAGTTTTACGTGGTGCTAAAGCTCTATGCACTCTATCCATTTCAAGCCTGTCAATAGGGATGTCAGGGAGTAATTCTTGAAAAAGTGCCATAATTGTTGCCTGCAGGTCTAGTATGAATTCTGGTATACCTCTGATCTGTAAATTAGATCGTCTGTCTCTGTTTTCTTGGTCTTCCAAACGTAACTGTAATAAGGTATTTTCCTCTTTAAGGGCTGTTAACTCAGAAATACAATATTGTGTTTGATTGTCAATGTCATCTACTCTCAGTTCTAGTTCGGCTGTTCTCTGACCAATTTCTTTTATCTCTTTTGTCAATTTATCTGTAATAATGTCAGAAGTTTGTTTCAGTGCTTTCTGTAACATAGCTTCAAATTTAGCAAACATGTCAGACTGCATCACAGCATTAGTGGGTTCAATATCATAGTCATACATTGCTTTAGCAGCCTGTGTTTTTTGTCTGGGAGGCAGAAAATTCCCAGCCTGAGAAGCGCTGTGCTGTGAGGAGGGGGATGGAGCCGCCATCTTAGCCGCCAGCCTGAGAGCCGCTTCCGACTTTAAAACCGGTTTTGAACTTATTTTTTTACCTTTCAGTACCATACATTATATAGAGGAAGGCGCTGGGGTGAATTACCTTCAATTTTGAGGAGTTTTTTTAATGCCGCTGGGACCTGTAGTTCTCTGGTCCGAACTCCCGAGGAGCGGAGCTCTAATGCCCCGTACACACGGTCGGATTTTCCGATGGACATTGTCCGATCGGAGCGTGTTGTCGGAAATTCCGACCGTGTGTGGGCGCCATCGGACATTTTCCATCGGATTTTCCGACACACAAAGTTGGACAGCAGGAGATAAAATTTTCCGACAACAAAATCCGATCGCGTCAATTCCGACCGTGTGTGGCCTGTTCCGACGCACAAAGTGCCACGCATGCTCAGAAGAAATTCCGACACGGGACAGCTCGTTCTGGTAAACTTAGCGTTCGGAATGGATACAGCACTTTCGTCACGCTGCAATGTAAAAAATGGTTTAATACAGCGCACTCTCTTCTTCTTTATAATGTGACAAGAATGAAGTAGTTTTGCTGCTCATATTCACACACACTTCTCACAAAGTTTTATTTGTCTTTTTTTAGTGGGATTCCCTCAATATATTGTTATTAGTTGTCACATCTGACAGTTTTATATATTTTTTTTTTTGTTTTTTTTGTTTTTAAGCCTTTTTTTTTCTTTAATGTTTGGATTTTTTGCAAGGCTGATCTTTGTTCAATGTTATTTTTATTTTTACTACAGAATATTTTTGTGTGTGTTTTGTGTGTCAAGTTACCCCAACACCATTGATATCTTTTATTATTTAATCTCCATGAGATTGTTTGTTGTTGGTGTCCCTTGTTCATTTCACATTGTATATTAGAAATGTACCTGAATCCTCACAAACAAACCATCATTTTTGAAGTAAAACACATAGGAGAGTATAATTCAAAACAAAAATCCTTTATTAAGGTATCAGAACCAAACAAAGAGGAAGGCAACACTGGATCAACATGAGAAATTAGTGAAGCCTGGGACCACCACGGCAGACAACAATTCTTCAACCTCAAAATTGGTGGCCTGAGGAGTCCATATATAAGGGAGGGCAGTCTGGTCCGGGATTCACAGAGATCGGGATAGCAGCAGATGACATCAGTGTCCCCAGGCTGTGGTACCACAAGAGGCTGCATTTTTTGGCCGACCAGACTGGATCCAGGGTCCAATCACTCTCTAGTCTTCCTTTCACACTTCCTTCCGGGCTGTGGCTGTGCAGTTGGAGATGTGGCAGGAGGAGGAGTAGGACCTGGAGGAGGAGGAGGACTGGGGGGACCTGGAGGAGGACTGGGGGGACCTGGAGGAGAGGGAGGAGGAGGAGGAGGACCTGCAGGAGGAGGAGGAGGAGGACCATCCCAAAGATGTGTGTCAGGTGTAATTTGGCCCCTCATACCTTTCTCCAGAGCCTCTGATATGAGGGCCTCACACATGGCTTGTTGGCCCTCCTCCATCCTCTGCATTTTAGATGCAATGAATGCACCAATGTTCTCCTGCCTGGTCTGTGGTGCTCCCAGGACCTCTGTAGCCCTACAAAAAAATCTGATAGCCGCCTCCTCTAGGGTACTCCTCCTACTGCCACTTTCTGTTTTCACCGGGGGTGGAGGGACCTGGATATCAGCCAGCCGGCTCGGCCCGGCCACCTCCTGGCTGAGACTTCCCTGTGTATGAAAAAGGGACATGGTTTTAGTTTTTGCATCATCAATCACAATCATAAATTATTACTTCCAAACTAACATCTAGTTAACATCATTGATTGTACAAGCAGAAATATTTAGAGGAATGCTATACCTGGCTCAATCTGGGCTCCTCCACATGTGGCCTGGAAGGCCCAGGTTGGGCGTCAGAAGCCTCAGCCAGGGGGGAAGGAAGTGTGGAAGGAAGACTTGAGAGGGATGGCCTGGGTTCAGTCTGGCCTGCCAGAAAATGCAGCCTGTCGTAGTACAACATCCTGGGGACATAGATGTCATCTGCTGCTCCGGATCTCTGTGAATCCAGGACTTTATTGCGCTCCCTCAGATATGTGCTCCTCAGGCCACCAATGAAGATCTTTAAATAAGTGATGTCTGCCGTGGGGATCACCTGCTTCACAATTTCACACAATTGCTCCAGTGCTGCCTTCCTCTTTGCTTGGTTCTTGTAATGGGGGTGGGTAATCTCCCACAGACAGGGCAGCTCCCTTAGCATATCAATGAATACTGACATGAAGTCAGTATCTTCTTTCAGTACCATATCCATGTTCACTGCAAGACACAACACAAGACAAAGCCTAATGTCAGACCAAACTCTCCTAATCTTGTTACAATATAGGCCTCAATCTATAGAAGCAGTATAGGCCCAAGTTTGTCTCTTACCTTCGTTCTTACGATCGCCGCGTTCAATGCTCCTTCCTCCGCTCACAGATCAAACTTAATACGCACGTGTGTTACGCTTTATATACACTGCGCATGCGTGTAACTCCGCCCGCCCCTGACGTTCTTTCTAGTGTATTCCCCGCCCCTTTTCGTTCGGCGCAGTGGGTGAAGAGCATGATGGCGGACATACAGCAGGTGCGGGCTAATTGTAGCAACGAGGAGGAGGAGGAAAGGGCGGATCCAGGCACGTCCCGATCCAGAAGGAGACGTTTTAAGGCCACAAATATGTCGTTTGGGGAGATGTTGGAGATGGTCGACATCATGAGGAAGTCCGACTATGACGGAAAATATGGGCCTTACCCCAACCCCAATATCCGAAAGGCCAAAATCATGGCGAAAGTGGTCAGGAGTGTAGAGCGGAATTTCGGGGTACGAAGGTCTAAAGATCAGCTCAGGAAGCGGTGGTCGGACCTGAAGTTGAGAGAGCCAGAGCAGTACCGAAAGATCCGGAGAGTGCTGCAAAAAAGTAAGTAGTTGTGCTGTGTTCCTATTCTTTCTGTCTTTATTACGTTCGTTCTGCTCCATATGCTTTGATTAGTTGTAACGTTTCCAAAGGTCAACTTTAATGTTCATGGGCACATTATTCGTTCGTATCAAACATTTTTCTTTCGGCCTCTAGAACACCATTGTTTAGGCCATATGCATTTTCACACATTTTTGGGGGCCTACTTGGATGCCAAATATTTGTTTGTGTAGATGGGTTTGTTACTAGAATGAAATGCAAACTAGATTGTGTGTAAGGAGAGGACACTGAGCAGCTGTTTTCACATCTGGACACTGGAGCACTAGTGTGGGACACCAGAACACCATTTTTATTAGGGGGGCCACACAGGTGCTCCAGTGTATACTATAGGGGGGTCTCCATCTGTGAAGCTTGTACCAAACAGGTAAAGTATTGCAGCTTGACAAAGGGCAATAAAAAATATACATCTTGGAACTCGGCTAAAATAGACAATTGTACCCCACTTCCAAGCAATGTTTCCTATTTCTATAGTTCTGCCATCAAATATCTGTGTGCTAAGTATACCATTTTTGTTTTACATAGGGGAGAAAAGACTCGGAGGACACCCCTCATCCGAGGAGACCAGAGCCCCCCCCCTCCGGAAGAAGGAGAAATACCGCAAACCCAAGAAGAAGAGCAGGAGGAAGAAGAAGATGTGGTGGAGATTGGCACCACAACAGGTGAGTGTCTGCGACCACAGACTCAGGTAAAAGAGATGGATGGTGGCAGATTTTTGAGACCTTTTTTTTTGTTCTTTATCTCTTTTTAGGTGATTGTGATGTGAGGGAGAGAGAACGCTTTACTTCTGAAAGTGCCCAGATCCTGATCGGGGAGATCATGGGATGTAATCTCGAATTGCACAACATACAGCAACAAATCAGTGATGTTATTAAAAAAAATAATAACATCATTGATGTTTTGGGGCGAATTTAAACCCCACAAAATCACTTGTTTTAGTGTGGTCCAATCTTTTAAAATTTTTTTCTATGTTTTGAAAAGCCAAATTTGGAGGATGCACACAGTGTGCCAACATGTGCTATCTGCCATCACGGGAGATCAATGGACGCGTTTTGGGGGGGCAACCCCTTCCTCAATTATATAGTAGCGTTGAGGAAGGGCTTGCTCCCCCCAAACACGTCCCTTGATCCCCCATGATGGCAGATAGAAAATGTGGACATTTGTAAATTGGTGTGCATCTTCCAAATTTGGCTTTTCCAGGGGTGATTTCCCCCCATCTGAACGCTATATCAAACCCAGTTCCTAAATACTGATGTCTGATATAGCCTTCAGGTTTTACCTAATGTGAACTTTGTAAGTTCAAGTTTTTTGGCTTTCTTGTTGGTTTTACACAGGCCTGTTTTATCTGAAATGGATATTTCGAATTTTCATAATGCTACTGCAAACATTGTTATACAACAAACATGTTGGTTTGTTTTAAAAACCTTTCGTAAATGCACATGTGATTGTGCAGCTATAAAAAAGTGGCTTAATCAAGAATGTGTGGATTATTGTCTCAACACTACAACACTTTTGGGGTGATGTAATTGCTCTTTTATGCAAAAATGGGGGTTATTTCCTAAGGGAAAATACACTTTGCACTACAAGTGCAGGTTCAGTGCAGTTGTAAGTGCACTTGTAGTGAAATGTGTTTTTGCATTTAGGAATTACCAGCCAACACAGTTTTTTCTAAGGTTACCCAATCACGACATTTTCTGCACTCAACACATTTCTGTCAGGGTCAGCTAAAAGAAACACAAGCAGTAAATGTCCACAAAGAATTTTTTTGGGTTGGTTTTTATTTTAAAAAGTTTTCACAGATTGTCTGGCATATTGATAGCCCCCCTACCCGCAAAGAACTCCAGGTAGCGTAACCGGACATCACGGGCACTCAGGGAGGGCAAGCCAGGACGGCCACTTTCAAGCGCCGTCAGTGTTGATGGATTTGGATTTCCGGCCTCAGGCCCAACTGAGCCAGCATAGTTTGCTGAATGTTTTCTTAAAAAATTATGGAGAACACAGCAGGCAAGTATTATATGGTTCAGTTTATACTCCGCCATATGGATGGGTGTCAGAAATAATCGGAACCGGCTGGCCAGGATTCCAAATGTGTTCTCCACCACTCTTCGGGCTCTGGCCAGCCGGTAATTAAAAACCCTCTGTTCCGGGGTGAGGGTCCTCATCGGGAATGGCCGCATCAGGTGGTCCCCCAGCGCAAATGCTTCATCAGCAACGAACACAAATGGGAGACCTTCAACATTGTCCTCTGGAGGTGGCAAGTCCAAGCTGCCATTCTGGAGACGCCTGTAGAACTCCGTCTGGGCGATCACTCCACCATCGGACATCCGGCCATTCTTCCCCACGTCCACATACAAGAAGTCGTAATTAGCCGACACCACCGCCAACATCACTATACTATTAAACCCCTTGTAATTATAATAGTACGACCCCGAGTTGGGTGGTGGGACGATGTGGACGTGTTTCCCATCAATTGCCCCTCCGCAGTTAGGAAAGTCCCACCGCTGGGCAAAGTGGGAGGCCACAGTCTGCCATTCCTGTGGCGTGGAAGGAAACTGTTGAGGAAAAAACAATAAACATTACTATTTTTTCACAGAAACCTGGCAAGCAGATTAGACACAAACATTATGGGTCAACCTCCAGATAGCATTTATTAAGGGGAATTTAACAACAAAGTATAAGGTACACCTATCATATCCCCCCCCCCCCTCATGGGCCATTTCTAACATTATAGGGGGGGGGGAACTCTTGGACAGGTAACCCTCTTCACTTCATTGAGAGATGAATGCCTAAATACAGGGTATTACTTGGAACAGCCCCTCCTTAGTTACACTATTGGCAGCCCACTGGACAGGTAAGAAGTGTCATAATACAAAGATATAAATACACACTGTACACATTTGAGCACATTTGGACATTCTGCTATTACCTATCAAGATCATAATAGGATACAAGAACTTTAAACAGTACCATTGGAAAGTATACAGGCAGACCCTTGCACTACATGCTTTGGGGAATTCATCCATAAATCTGACCACAAAAGAGATGGGTATAGTGTGTATGGGTTTGGCAAAGTCAGCAGATAGATGATTGAGGATAGAGAATTGGGATCAGCTGACTTAGCAGTTGGGGGAGGGAGGGTTACAAAAAATTTGGGGACACCACAAAAAAAAAGCCTCTGGCACTCTGCCTGAATTTAAATCAAAAATAACATTTCCAAACATTTTAGGGGGTGTTTGGGGTAAAGTACTACTATGGAGCTGATAAAATACATTAAGTGACTACATGAGGTGAATATAGGGCAGGAGACACCATGCTGGAGAGGTTATTGAAGGTCAAATATGTATGAAGGACCTAAAATAATAATTGCATAAAATTCCAGCATGCATGAGGACAAAGGGGACATTCACAGCATATTACAATCATGGTAATTAGGGAATGAGGAAAGAAATACAATATATTAGCAAACATTCAATACAATAAAATGTGATATTAAAGGATAAAAATCTTACCTTCATATACTCCTTCTGCAGGACCTGAATGATGGCAGAACAGGTCTCTGGGATAATGATCCCCAGAGCCTGGGGGGAGATGCCTGTCGAGAACTTGAGGTCCTGCAGGCTTCTCCCTGTGGCCAAATACCGCAAGGTAGCGACCAACCTCTGCTCCGGAGTGATGGCTTGCCTCATGCAGGTATCCTGCCTGCTGATATAGGGGGTCAGCAAAGCCAACAAACGGTGAAACACGGGGTCCGTCATCCGGAGAAAGTTCCTGAAATCATCAGGATTATTCTCACGGATCTCACGGAGCAAAGGCATATGAGAGAACTGGTCACGCTGAAGCAACCAATTCTTGGTCCATGAACTCCTCCCCACCCTGTTCATGGACTGGACTTGTGTCAAGGTCAGGACCCCAACACCAAGCCCCCGCACAGCACGAACTCTACGAGGAGTACGCATACGAAACATGGCTAGAAAACGGTCGGCTGCTCAGAACGAAGTAACAGAACGCACTGAAGAACAGCAAGGCCTGTGAAGAGCGACCTGAAAAACAGCAACGAGCGGACAAGATCGCACAGAAAACTCCAATACGAACTGACTGCACGCACTGAAGAGCAGATACAAACCTACAAGCACAAACTGAATGGCAGAAAACGATCTGAAAGCCACGAGTCTGAAAAAGCGCGAATCGTCTCTCACCAAACTTTTACTAACACGAGATTAGCAAAAGGAGCCCAAAGGGTGCTGCGCTTGGTTCTGAACTGGCCTTTTCTAGTCTCGTCGTACGTGCTTGACGTCACCGCGTTCTTGGCAATCGGAAATTCCGACAACTTTGTGCGACCGTGTGTAGGCAAAACAAGTTTTAGCCAACATCCATCGGAAAAAATCCTAGGATTTTGTTGTCGGAATGTCCGAACAAAGTCCGACCGTGTGTACGGGGCATAAGGCGGCATTACCGTTCCCTCAGGCACCCGCGCATGCGCCCCAAGGCATGTTTTTTTATGTAAACTGGATAATGTTTAAAACAATGGCATTGAACATTATATATAAAGAGTAAGTGGACCTATATTTTTTGCCCCTTGCTTTGACCTAAAATAACCCACCCTTCCTGTCCACAGATGTGTACTTGCTTTGATCCAACGTCCACGACCTTGGGTGATTCCTTACATCCAGTGCTGCAAGACTCACTCCCCTTGCTGCTGCCACGCATTACAGAACCATATAATTTTATTCTCTCTGTTTCAAGGTCACAGACAGGAAGATGGCAAGAAATGCAGTCCCATAGAAGTCTATTGGGATATAATGTGCAGGTGTAGCCAGGGTTTAAACAATCACCAAAAGCCGCGGCTGTTGGATCAAAATAAGTGGGTGGGGTGGTTTAGGTCAGGGTAAAAGGTCAAAAAGAATAAGTGTACTTTGCTTGAAAGTGCACTTATGCTTTAAGTCATATACCAGATTTTCTCCAACACGGGCACAGATTCAATTAAAATGTGTGGTCTGTTTGTCAAGTGCTTTGGGATTATAGAATGGAATTCTGTGACATTTTTAAAATATGTTTGAAGTTCTTTTTCTTTGCATAAAGATGAGCAAAACAGTTTCTTTTTTAGGACAGAGTTATTATAGAAACTGGAATGCATTCATAGTAATAAACTTCAGACATAGTTTTTGGATTGCAAAATATCTTGTATAAGTCTTCTTTTTTTATCTTTTTTTTCTCTCATGAATCTGGACATAGTTATGTGCGAAAATCTCATTGCTGACTATTGCTTACTTTTATTTGAATGTGCCACTGTTTGCAAGTGTGCAAACAAAGTGTCCACTAAATCTTGAAGCAAAGTTAGATTCTGCTAGTGATAAATCCAAAATAGCTGCTGAATGTTGAAAAACAAGTAAATTGACTGCTGGAAGCATGGCATCACTGTGGGTGTGAACCTAAAAGGGAAGTTAAGTAGCTCCTTTGGGAATGGCTACAAGACCTGAGGTGACTGGGTGGAGCCTGAACTCTAGGAAAAGGCTTTGCTGAGGCACCTCCAACTGCTCTGAGGAGATTCAGCTGTCACAAGAGTTGCCCACCCTCCCGCCCGTTGTGATGTTTTGTCACAGCTTTATTGGCGGTTTTGACCTTGCCAGCAATTGATGTTGCTTTATGGGCTATGCCCTTAAGTTAAATTCTGGGGTCAGTCTAATGCCTGTCTGGCACTGATGGTAAGGACAGGCCTCTTAGACTATGTGAGTTTATGTTTATGGGTGCACACGGTATACTATGACTGGCATGTTGTTTGGTAAATTCTGGGGTTAGTCTAATGCCTGTCTGGCACTGATGGTAAGGACAGGCCTCTTAGACTGTGTGAGTTTATATTTATGGGTGCTCATTGTATACTGTGACTGGCATTGTTTGGTACATTTGGAAAGTTGTACTTTTGAAAAGTTCAATAAAGCTGTGGCCTTGCCTTATTTCCAACTTAATCAGCTTCTGTGTCTTTTTTTTTGGGGGGGGGGGCAAGGTATTGGTCATGGAATTCAGTGACATTTTTAAAATATGTTTGAAGTTCTTTTTCTTTGCATAAAGATGAGCAAAACAGTTTCTTTTTTAGGACAGAGTTATTATAGAAACTGGAATGCATTCATAGTAATAAACTTCAGACATAGTTTTTGGATTGCAAAATATCTTGTATAAGCCTTCTTTTTTTATCTTTTTTTTCTCTCATGAATCTGGACATAGTTATGTGCGAAAATCTCATTGCTGACTATTGCTTACTTTTATTTGAATGTGCCACTGTTTGCAAGTGTGCAAACAAAGTGTCCACTAAATCTTGAAGCAAAGTTAGATTCTGCTAGTGATAATCTAAAATAGCTGCTGAATGTTGAAAAAGTAAATGCTATTTTTTAAAATATATTTTACCTATATTAATTGGTGTACATTTGTTAAAAAAATAATTTTCCAGTGTGATATAACTAAATGTAAAAAGTATTATCTGTATGCACAGAAACAGTGGGATGTACATGATTTTTCTAGTGCAGGTTAGAAAAATAAAGTCAAATGATTATTTTTGTTCTTTAAATGATTTTGTCCTACAGGGATTATTGCAATTCAAATACCTATACTCTCATTTAAATGTTTGGTTCTGGATTGTGTGTGGAAGGAGTAGAACTCCTGTTTTTTTTTGTCCCTAGTATGAAAATTCACCTTCATTATTTGCCTTGGTCATAGTTTTCTCCAGTACATAAAATTCACCAGAATAGAAATAGAGGGATAGCAACTGACTACAAAGGTATTTCCCCTCACTGTGGAGTGATATTCTGTTCCTGCTCTGGGTCTTAACCACTTCAATTCCTGGGACAGTACAAATATCCCCCAAATGACCAGTTTGAAAAGTAGACAGTCAGGTATTTAGTAAG